>JAQIUQ010007675.1:0-297500 GCA_030378365.1 Hybognathus amarus | reverse complement strand
TCAAAGAATCTGCGAACTTGTTCAGCGCTGCTGCTGGGCGCTGGTGATGCAATGGAACGTTCTATTGGCTTTCACTGTCAATATACGTTTTTTTGCTATTTCACAAAATGGTGGTCGGGACCGGAAGTAGACACTCTATGATTGCCTTTCATTCTCAAAATGGACTGTGAACAGCTTTTTCACTGTCCATGGTTTTCTCTCTCAGTCATTCATATATCTGACAAAAGTAAGAATAGCAGATGTTGTCTGTTTTGTTGATAGTTGAATGAAGATGCAGCAGATCCATCCTGGGAATGTGCCAACCCATAGCCCCACCTCGCCAGACTATTCCTATCTTCAGAATTTTCTGAAATTTTCTTAAATGTTAAATAAAGCAACATATTAAAAGATGCAAATTTAAAAGAATCAAGATACATGGTAAAATAATCAAATTGACTTAATTTTACTTTCAATTCCTTTTACATTCTTCAAGGTATTAACATTAACATTTTTCATAAGTCCATGTAGGACATTTCTGTATGTAAGCACTGTGGCAGAGATAATGCAATATTTAGAACTTTTACTCAAGTAATAAAGCTGTGTACTCTGTCCACCTTCTCTGCTAGTCAGTGACAGAGTGCAGACTTTTTATTCTGGTGTCACCATTGTCCTGTGCATTGGTTTACCAGCACCAAGTCCAAGCCTATTCATTTATACCCACAATGTAATATCAAATTTTGCTAATTTTAATGGTAAATTGTTTCTTAAAGCTGCAGTCCGTAGCTTTATTTGGGTTAAAGAAATATCCCAAAAACATATTTGAGAATATACATAACCAGCCAGTGTTCAAAACTATCTGCTTGCCTTAGCTCGATTCAAAACGCTAAGCTTGTAATAATGTTTTTAATTCCAGTGGTACTGATGGATTTCCGTGGGAGATTCGAGCATGTCTTTGCGTCATTACGTCACATCTGTCCACATAAAGAAGGAGTCTCGGCTAGTAGGCTATATTGCGTGCGAGGATGCTAGAGGTGGAGATTTATAGCCTTTTCTCACAGAACTTGATATAATTAAACTTATCAATTTGATGGTGGATCCAGTAAGGTTCAAACGACAATCACCAGTGACAACTAGAGATTCACCCGCTGTAAAATGCGAAAGACTTCGTTCGGACTTCGGAGTGGCTACAGAAAAAAGAGACTGCAACCGGCCCATGCGAAAACAAGGATACATATTGGAAGGACATTACATGTAGTCACATTGTCACGCAATGCTGACGTTGTTGACATTAACAATTTGAGAACAAAGTATAATATGCACGCTAAGGTTTTGCATGATATGATAACTTATAAGCGATTGTTAGATTTAATCAGCACGATTTACTGCAATGTCAGAACCAGAACAAAAGTGGATGTTTCTTTCTAGTTCAGATGACATTTTCCGGTGAAAATTCTTATGTTGGTCATACTTCCAAAAAGAATAATCTTTGATTCTGAATGCCGGTCTCCACACTGGCGCAGTGATTGACAGCTGCACACTCTCCTCAAACATTGCACTGTGCTGTGTGGGTGTTGAAGTACAACTCACGTAAAGTTGATAATTCCGCAAATGATTGCAATTGCAGAAAAACGCCAGACTGCAGCTGCAGCATGTCTTGGAGAATCTCAATAATATCGTATCTTGAGTTCAGTATCGTTATATGCATCGAATCATGACGTGTGTATCGCTACACCTCTAATATATGTTTTAGTGGTATATACCAGTTTTGTACCAGATATCCTTGAGGGCAGTGATGGGTCAAAAGCTGTGACATGTTTGAATACTCTCTAAACATAGTCTTTTGTTGTGTTTTGTGTTTAGATTTTTCCTGTGAAACCATTCTCGGCCATCTCGCCTGTACCGTTGACTGTGGGGAGCGACAGTGGTCAAAGGTGTGGTTAATGGCTTAGCTTCGTCATCCCAAGCGCTTGGTCACATACTCCTCAAAGTGGCATCGCCTGAAGGGCACTGATAACACGCATCCTGTGCTCCTATTGGCTGATATCCAGAGAGCTGGCAATCTCACATGGAAGAATCTGTACATTAGAGGAAAGGTAGGTTCAGGCTGGAATGTGAAGGGGTTTTAAGGTATTAGAGGGAAAGCCAGGATGGCATGCATTTTCCTGGCCTGTTGTGGATGACCTTTTCCTCTACCCAGTGCTTTTGTGAAGGATCAGCATTTTTGGTTCATGTGAATCCCCTCTAGCTTTGAAAGGGAGAGGCACAGCAGGGGGACGCTAAAAAGCCCTGAATTTGTGTGTGTGCGTATGTGTGTTTCAGTATGTTTCAAGTGTGGTGTGCATTTGGACCATTTAAGATCTAATGTAATCCATGATTGTGGTTGGAAGAGGCAATATGTAATCATATTTGTGAGATAGCTTTGGCACGTGAAGGGAAGGCTTGAATCATGGGTTTCTGCACCCCCAGCAGAGTTCACACTTAAGCAGTGTAGGGTTTGGACCAGCGCCATGCCTGCAGGGTTGGTACGACTGGCCTCTCCCAGCCCTCTTTATCTTTCTTTTTCTCATTCTCTCTTGCTCCACCAGAGGAATGTCCAACTCACTAGGAAAGAGTGCAGAAAGAGACAATGCAGAGATATCTGGTTAATAAAGCTTGACTTCTTCATTCACACATCATGCAATAAATACTACAGTGCTTGAGAAATCTACTTCCAAGCCACATTTCTAATTGAAGGTAGTTATGCTACAGTCAAGAGACATTTATTATGCTTTTTGAAGTATATTGATGTTATTTAAGTTGGCAGTGTGCCTTTAAATCTATACTATGTGATACAATCAGAGCTATATTTAGGGCCCAGAGCACCCTATTCGATAGGTTTGCGGAGGACCCTATTGAAACTGTTAGGATTTTTTTTTTCTGGAAAACGCCATTTTCACAGCTGCAACATGCTCAAAAACTCACCAAATTTGGCACGCATGTCCGGACTGGTGAAAATTTTTTTGTGGGTTTTGCAGATGAGACGTGGCAAAATGGCTCGCTCAGCAGCCACCTAGAAAATTGGAAAAAAATTAGCTCCTCGTCCACGTTCAGACCTACATGCACCAAATTTGGTGGGGACGTGCAAAATATCAAGACGCACAAAAAAGCCTCAAGAACCCATACCCTAAACTGGACAGGAAGTCCGCCATTTTGAATTTGGCGGCCATTTTGGGACGAATTTACACACTCCGTAATTTAACGAACTCCTCCAAGGGATTTAGTTGGATCGACTTCAAATTTCTGCTGCACAGCCCCCGCCGCATATTTGACCGACATGTACAAAATTTCTGTGATACATCTGCCACGTCCAGACACACAGAAAAGTCTCTTGGAAGCGATGCCCTAAACTCAACAGGAAGTCGGTCTATTTTTACCACCCTTTTTGGATGATTTACTCATTACCGTACTTTAACAAACTCCTCCTAGGGATTTAGTTGGATCGAACTTACATTTCTGCTGTGCCTTCTAAAGGCATTGACAATGAAAGGTTACTGCTATCTGCACTTTTGGGCGTGTCCGAGGCGTCAAACGATTCGCCAGTGAAACAGGAAGTTGTTGTAACTTTAGTGTACATCCTCAGACCTGCGAAAATTTTATACGTTATACAACAGTCCCGCCCTGAACACATGTACATGCCGAAATAGCCTCTATGCATGAACCCTGCTGACGATGTGTCTGAAAGAATCTCAGTCAGCGTCTGCACTTCCGGAAGCGCGTTCTGCAGGCCAAGTGTATAGAGGCAAAACTTTAATAAAATCCGTTTTCTCAGAAACGGACACAACGATTTTAGAAACGCTGATTCGCTAGTCGAATTTCGTACGATATGAGAGAATACTAACCCTCAAAGTTGTTGATGTAGCTCGAAATATATAATTTAAATAACTTCTCTTTTTCACTCTTGTGTGACAGCTAAATGCCTCACAGTGTTGTTAACATCATTCACGTTAACCGCAGGACGTTTTCATAAACAGCAAGTGTAATTTGACACTATCTCCACCTAACGCAAAACCGGCTTCTGACCATATACAGACGCAGCACCGGATGTAACTGGGCGTGCTGAGACAAACCTGGAAGCGATCGTGCATAGAGGCTATTAGCCCACAGTCATCAGCGCCACCTGCTGGCAACAGGAAGTGACCTTTAACGAAGCAGCCCCTGTCACATGTTTGACATATACGGAATTTCTATGGCACATGGATCATGTCCAGACGTACAAAAGAGCCTCCTTAAAAGCCTTAAAGGTAAAAGCAGAAAGTCTGCTTGACAGTGAAGTTTGTGCGCAGTCGCAGCGGACTTGGTCTTGTTGTATGGCAGTGCTTCACATTGCCATCTAGCCGCCTGGAGTGCATACTACATTGAATTTCACACACCTTTGCGTCACCATTTGCACACGAATTTCCCACCCAAAACGCTCGTCTAAATGCAGAATAAAAAGTGATAACGCAATGCCACTTTTTCGTTTTCTCTTTCAGAATCGTTTCCATGTAAACATAGCCTAAGAAATGTTTCTCAAGCTCCATTTTTAAGGATCATGTGACACTGAAGAATGCTGAAAATTCTGCTTTGCTATTACAGAAATAAATTACAACTTAAAATATATAAAAATAGAAAACTGTTTTAATTTGTAGTAAATTTTACAAATAGTTCACTGTATTTTTGATCAAATAAATGCAGCCTTGGTGAACATAAGAGACTTATTTTCAAAAACATCAATCTTACAGACTCTAAACTTTTGATTGGTAGTGTAGATGCACTAATAATAATTGCAATAGAAAAACTAATCATTGATACAAATAAAAAGAAAAAAAATCTCACTATTTTTTTACGCAAGTTAAAAATCTATTTACAAACACTATTAACTATTTACTAGTTTAAAAATGTTACAAAGAGACCTTTGTACATTGAAACCAACAGTTTTACTGAATGAACCAAATCAGCCAAATGACTTGATTACTTGTTGCTATAGAATATTTGACTGTGTTTAAAAAATGTTTTTTAAACAATGTTGCAATGCTACTGGATGTATAAATTAGCTTTGTTACTGTAAAAGGTACATTATTTAGAAAACCACTAAATTGTAGTGCTACTAGGAATTTAGTTACCCCCTAACTTTCTGTTACTCGGTCTGCTGCTATTTTACCAATAGACTAATGCAAAAATGAAGTTTTATTGATTTTTTTAGAAAATATTCTGTCTGGAACTTGTAAAATATTTTAACCGTTTTGACTTGTTTACACATTTCTGGATTTATTTTCTCTTAAGGAAACAAGAGCATAGATTTTATTGATCAAGCAAAATGAAAACAAACTGGTAGCAAAGTAAATTCAAGTCAGCAGTCAATGAAGTGTTCCTGAGTGCCTTAAGATAGGCATGGCTCAGCAGCACAGATGAGGTGGGATATGGAGCTGGATCTAGCACAGGATCTAGTGAACCTCACAGTCAGGTGTCCTACAGTAACAGTCTAAGTGGAGACGACAGCGATTTCCACTCAAAGATTTCTGTAATCACTCTGCGTTAACACTTTCCTTTTAGAATTTTAACTGAGGTAGATCGCTTTTAGCTTTATATTGAAGTAGCAGTATTTTATAATCAATACAAAACACATAGTCCATGTCAGATCTGGAATTTTGGACTCTGGTAACTTTAGCTGCTGGGTTTTGAACCAAGTGAACCTTGTTTATGGAGGCTGCTGTATTCTGAATACATATTATTTAAGTCTAGCGGGTACAGAGCTACCCGATTAATGCATTAAAACATCATGATCTCGATCAAACAGTCACGCAATCTTATTCCTAAATGACAACGATTTGGCTGTCATTTAAACTTTGCCAAAATCACAGAAGAACATTCAAATGCCACAGATCCAGAGATAGCAGTTATGTATGTCTTTTCAACCACACAGTATCATTACTTCTGTGTAACAAATATTCTAAATCTAAGTACCGGGATTGAAGGTTTAGAATGAAAAAGCAAATCCTTTTGAAAGTAACTCTTCAAATACGCCAATAGGTGTTGACAAGTGACTTAAAAAATTATACCATTGAATCATTCATTCAAGAAATTTGTTCAGAAACATTGATACATTTAGTAATAAAACAAATATTTATGAGTGATATTTATGAGTCATTGAATCAGTCATTCAAACTGATTTTTTAAAAATGTATTATTTAAATTAAATGTTACATTTTAAATAGACTGCAGCAATTAACATTTTTTCATAAACTCTTGTAACATGTTATTTTGTTTAGTGGTCTCTTGTCTGTTCAGAATTGTGGGAGAATCATTATCTCTATTTAAAAAAAAATGTGATTCTCAATTTACCCAAAATCGTGCAGCTTTAGAGTTAGATGTTTAGTAATATTACAAGAGAAATATCTAGTTCAGCTGAAGTGTGCATGTCGATCTATCAACTGTGTTCAACCTTTTTTTACACTATTATGTGAAATTTTATGAATTTACTAAAATATGCAGACCTGATAACTTACAGTTTGTCACTCCAGTACTTATTTGTTAGAGATAGATCTAATGGATAGTTAATGGAGCTTTGTCTTACTGTTGTTTGGTGAATTTTCACAGGCGAAATCATGCAATTTCAAATAGGAAACCAGGCGATTGGGAATGGCGCATGAGTGCGAAAGATTCACCCACTCGGGGGGGGGGGGGGGGGTTAGTTTATTGACTGGCGACTGGTGATATGACAGGTGTAGTTTATTGTAAGTGTTTGTTGCCTTTTTGAACTCCTTTATCTAATGGGCCTAATACTTCTCTAACAGCAGTCAAGTTGGCATTGTTTGTGTCAAACAAGTTGTGAATTTTGGAACATTACAACAGGAGATCATGACTTACTCTGTGCTCAAAGTGATGCTCGAAGCTCCATTGGTTTCCTCTGTGCGTAAACTAAACTTTCGTAAGATGTTGTAGTAGAATCACACAATTTCAGGATATGCTTTTTGTCATTGGTTGTTGCGTTAAATTTTACCCAGATACAATAGTGCTCTTTTCTTATTAGCTATTGTGAAGCCCCTTTCTTTCTTTCTTCTTTCTTTCTTTTTTTTCTTTTTTTTTTGGATTGGGCAGGCTCGATGAACTCCAGGGAGAGACGTGCTTGATTCCTGCCGGACCAGTTCCAAAGTGAGAGTGGCGTCCAGATACATTTTGGGCGCTGCAGGCATATTAAATATATTATAAATATTTTTTCCACAAATGTGTGGCCAGAGTGCGTGACAAAATAACGAAATGTGCGTGACAAAAAAGTGCGTGACAAAATACCGAAATGAGTGACTGTCACTCTAAATGCGTGACACTTGAGAGCCCTGTCACACATCATGTAAAACCTTCTCTGCTGAAACATGAATATTAGCTAAACTTGTTGAGCTCAAGGCATAGCAGCTGAAAGGAAGACATTCACCACAGATGTTTGTGCATTCATAATCCTTAACAGGTGAGTTTGAAATCGACTTTTTCATCAGTTTATGTAATATTGGATGTATGGAATAAATTCCAAAATAAAATGTATTGAATAAAAGATAAACACAGCTTAACAAAGTCAAAACACAAACTCGTGCTACACATTCAACAAAATTAAGAATAAAAGTCAAATGTTTTTTTTTATTATTTTCATTCAATTATCATTTCAAAACCTTCACAGTTGTTGCTCTCAAAGCCAAAATCTACACTAGTACACACAAAGTATATCTTGTACCACCCCCTGTAACCATGGCAATGATCTCAGTTTTCCTTATTCAAGTCTGTCATCACAATTTAACAAGTACATGTCTATGTCATTGTTCCTTGATATACTCATGGGAATTTTAAACCCTGTGATTTACGTTTTTTTTAACTGTACATGAGCAGCAGAGATATAGTCAATAAATCTTACTTATTATTTTCAGATGGCCATTTTGATAATTACTTTCCCTGAATAGCTCTGACAGGCTGAATAAAAGAAAAATGAAAGGCAAGAAATACAAGGAGAATAGTAACCATGTAGGTTTAATTTGAACATTTGTCAAACACTGTGTGTAATAACTAAATTGTATGACACTAATGCAGACATTTGCTTGAGAAAGAGTCTCAAGAGAAGCCAGCCAGGTTACCCTGTTATTTTTCTGTTGATATGAAAAATCTTGTACATTTAGCAATATAACTGGTGAATTATGTATATCATGATGTTATGATGAACTATATGCCTTTCTCCAATGACGTTCTAAGTTCTTTCTAAGTAGACTGATTTTTAGAACTCAGAGATGACAAACAGGACCGGGATTAGCTGTTTGATAACACAGTCAAACAAAAGGCTAATAATATTAATTACTGTTGTGTGACGTTGTAGAGAGCAGTACATAACACACATTACCATTCTGATACATAGAGTATACAGGGAGAACAAGTATTTGATACACTGCCGATTTTGCAGGTTTTCCCACTTAAAAAGCATGTTGAAGTCTGTAATTGTTAGGTACTCTTTAACTGTGAGTGAGGGAATCTAAAAAAAATCAAGAAAATCACATTGTATGATTTTTAAGTAAGTAATTTGCATTTTATTGCATGACTTAAGTATTTGATATATCTGATAGAATTCCGGCTCTCACAGACCTGTTATTTCTCATTAAAAACCCCTCTTGTTCTCCACTCATTACCTGTATGAAGCCGTTACCTGTATAAAAGGCACTTGTTCACACACTCCACAAAGGCCAAGACCAGAGAGCTGTGTAAGGACATCAGGGATAAAATTATAGACAAGCACAAGGCTGGGATAGGCTAGAAAAATAGGCAAGCAGCTTGGTGAAAAGGGAACAACAGTTGCCGCAATCATTAGAAAATGGAAGAAGTTCAACACTGTAAAAAGTCATTGCTGATTCTACTTAAGAAAAACTATTGAATTTAACTTAATTTGGAAACTTAGTTGATTTAACTTGATAACACTGTGTACTGTGAACTTTTAGGTGGATACTAAACAAATCTAGTACATTGTACTTAAGATTGGTAAGTGGATTGTACTAAAGGCATGTTCACACTGTTGCAAGTTTCTGGAGCACAGAATTTGGATAATAATAATAATAAATAATAATAATAATAATAATGAAATGAACAACATTTTTAGTAAATACCATACAATTAGAAACGGTTTGAAAATAGCTATATTGTTCATAATATAGTTAATAGGTTCTAAATCTTTTTTCCTTCACACTATAAAATAACTAGGAAGATAAAAAGCGTATTTGCAAGCCCATCGGCTGCTGCTGCTTCACAGTCCTTTATATTTTTAGTAGCAAAGCTTTATATTTACTTTGGTTATTAAGTTTCAGCATGAGACGAAACAACTCGTTTTTTTTTTCATCTCGCGCATGCGCATTTGCGCAATTGGACGGTTGAACTTGAAGACGACGACATCAACGAGGAACTTCAGCTCGTGTTCAGGATGCGGCAGCAAAACAAGGTATGCAAGCCTCTTGAACAACTATTTATCAACTGTAATGTCATTGTATTGCTTATATATTAAAATATATATAGATATATTTTCCTAATTGTGCAGTAAGAGGAAAAGACATTCTGAAGTAACGTTAGTTTTTATGTTAAATGAGACCAGTTGAGACAAGTTTTACTGAACACTGTTTTATGTACAGTTTATAAGCTGTGTTAATCGTTTATATTTTCGGGGTTTATCATTAATAATATGTAAAAATCCTGGCTGTGCGGCCTATTTTCATTCTTTCTTGAAAGTTCGATGCACGTGTCGTTCACATGGAAATTAACAACACGATGCATTAATTAAGATAGTGTAACTAACAAGCAGTTATTACCTTATTTTGTCTTTATTTTGTGACAGATTCACTGAACGTTTCATCAATAACTTAAAATCTGGAGACATTGGCTCCAAACTTAAGTTCCAGCAGATTCAAAATGACGTAAGCTCCTCGACATATCATGCCTCGATAGCAAAACACATGTTGCTTTTGCTGTTGATTTTTGCTCTGTGTTGTGCTAGTGTCGAGCGCTATTCAAAATACATTTTTTTATATCATTTTGCAGAAATCCAACATCAATGCGGAATGAACAGCGTTCTTCATTGCCTACCACTAGTTCTGGGAGAGGACCCCAAAGATTTTTACAAGACATCTTTTGTAAGTAGTTTCTTCTCTGATGTAATTCTTGTTTAACAGGCTTACTGTTCTTCAAACAGTTGATATCTGACAAGAAGTGTTATAAAGGCAAGAAAAACAGTCAGGACAGTGAAACAAAGTAAGGGTTAGAGAAAAGAAAGTGAGAGACAAATTAAGAGTTTAGAAGAAAAAGAAAGTAAGAAGATAAGTTTTATATTCGTTTTAATTTATATAACCTGCCTTCAGTTTTATTTGTCTTTTCATGCAGTGGTTTGATGAATGTTTTGCCTCCTGGATCCACTACTGTGTCCTGTTTGAAAAGGCCATTACATTTAGACACTAAAGTGTTATTAATTTAAGTGCTATCCAAGCTGTAGGTGTCTTTGTTTCCACAGTATTTTCAATTTTGATATTTTTAGGTCAAATCGTTCTTGTCTGTCAGTCATATAATGCAGGTCTATGGTCACTAGGGGTGGTTAATCTGTCTGATTTCCCAATTTGAATTACGATTATTGAAGTCCCAAATTCGATTACAGCCGATTTTCGATTATTAACGATTCTCGATTCAGCGATTATTGATTTTTCCATTTTCCATTTTTCCATTTTTACAGTAAACAAAAATACACTAGACCAACATATGATTATATTAGCAGCAGCATAATTTTGGTATTAATTGCACTTTTTATTTGTTTGATATTCAATGAAAATGTAATGATGGTTAGTGAAGACATGCAAACATGCTTGTTGTCTACTACTTATGCAACCCATTATCTTTAAATAATTTTTTGAACAATTGTGTTGCATTATAATGCAAAGGCACCTGGTTCTATTAATTGACAGCATTAAAATGCATTTTGTGATTTCCTTCAATTGAAAATCTTTGAAGCAAGTTTGGGGGGCTTGAAGGGCACCCGATTCAGAGAATCACCCAGAAATTCAAAAGAACAGCATTTATCTGAAATAGAAAGCTTTTGTAACATTAAACAATACAGTTTAAAAGTTTGGAGTCGGTAAGAATTTTTCTTACATTTTTTGGGAGAAAGAAAAAAGAAATCTATACTTTTATTAATCAAGGATAAATTAAATTAAGTTGATCAAAAGTTACAGTGAAGACATGTATAATGTTACAAATAGATTATCTGAATCTTTTGTGTGTGTGACTATAAATACTTTTCTACAAAATGTACAAAGTAATAACCCATAAAGAATTAACGTACAATATATTTTATTAGCATTCCAAAGAACCAACAGGAAAATAAACGTGTGCCTGAACTAGGAGCATAACTTTAACTTACTTGTAGTAAATTAATATTATAACGACTGGTACAGCCGAGTGTTTTTCCTCCTCTGGCTGGAAGCGTGTCATATGGCTTCTCATATTTGTTAGATGTTTTCCGTCGTTAGTTTTATTCTACAAAGCTTACAACTAGCGTGGCTCTTGCCCAGTTCCTTTCCCCTTCAACTTCAGAAGCCAAAATATTTCCATACGTCAGCTTTTAACCTAACGAGGAGGGTGTTTGAATCTGCGCGCCATCGCGTCTCTGTTATGTGCACGCGTCAGACGGTCCGGTCACTGCACTTCCGTCTTTCACGTTCTGTCAATATTACGTTTTTATAAATATATATATATATAATTATTATTATTATTATTATAATTTTTTTTTTTGGAAAATCGATTTTTGGATATTTGTGAATCGATTCAGGATAGTCACGATCCGCATCAGCGATGCATTGAAGAATCGATTTTCCCCACCCCTAATGGTCACCACCTCAAAGAGCATGCACAGAGAAGTCCAGATTAAACATGATTTAATGACTCGTAAATGTAAGTACACATTGATGGCCTAAGAACTAGAAACGAGCGGTTTGTGTGAGAAAATGAACAGGGTTTATATCGTTTTTTTTTTCATCTGCCAAATCACGCAAAAAGCGTCAAATGCTTCCCAAGGCGTCAGTTAGGTGACGCCTTCATATCCCCTGACATGAAAGAAAAATTTATTTTTAGTCTGGAAAAAAATAAGCAATGAAGCAAACTTTTGATGAAGCAAAAATCACCATTTTGCGTCAGTCGAAGGATTTTTGTACCAGAGGCTAAAGACTACAGCCAGTCTTCCGCATGTTTTCACCACGCCCATATGGGGCAGGATCTCACTCACAGAATGTAAAGATAGTGTCAGCCATCTTTCTGTAGAAGCTAAGCTAACAGGCTCTTGCCTCTTGGTCTGTGTAGAAAGTTTGTATACTAGGCTAATCACGATGGCGGAAGGTAGTTTTGCATTTGAAATGGCAGATGGGGATTTCGAAGATCTGTTGCAAGAATCTGATGCCTGCAGCTACCAGGAGGAAAACAGTTCATATGCAGAGCTACTAAGCTACTCTGTTGACATGGTCCTTCCTTACATCATAATTTGAATGTGAAAGTCTTAAAGGGATAGTTCACTTTGAAATAATTTTTTTATATATTTTAGCTTACCTCAAATGCATCCAAGATGTAGGTGTCTTTGTTTCTGCAGTATTTTCAATTTTGATATTTTTAGGTCTAACCGTTCATGTCTATCAGTCATATAATGGAGGTCTATGGGGTCCACCTTAAAGAGCATGCACAGAGAAGTCCAAATTAAACATGATTTGATTTAATGACTAAATGTAAGTACATATTGATGGCCTAAGGCATGTAATGAGCGATTTGTGTAAGAAAACGAACATTTTTGTAACGAACACATTGAATCATGTTTAATTTGGACTTCTCTGTGCATGCTCTTTGAGGTGGACCCCATAGACCTTCCATTATATGATTGATGGACACCAACAGTTTGACCTAAAAATATCAAAATTTAAACTACTGAGGAAGCAAAGACAAATACATCTTGGATGCCCTTGAGGTAAGCTGAAACATACCAAAAATTTATTTCAAAGTGAACTATCCCTTTAAGTTGTGTTATATACATTAGGCTAGTACATCCCGGTACAACGCAATTTAGCACTATTTCGTTTGAAATTTATCAAATAACTTGATATATATCAAAGCAAGCCTAGTTGTATCCATTTTTCGGATTCTGCCGACTGTAACCGGTAGGTGTGGTTTGGGAGTGGCCTCATAAGGGCAGCGAAGCAAGTGCATTCTGGGAGTTGTTGTCTTTCAGCCACATGAGTAAAAAATATATATTTCTAGAATGCTTCAATTTCAAAATTGATTTCATATTTCTACTAAATAAATGACCAATATTAAATACACATTCATCTTCCCAGAGGAGAAGTATCCCTTTAACAATTTGTGGTAGCATAGTTTTTGTGATTAGAAAATCTTGGCTTTCCTCCTTAGCAACATTGACATTGCATGTAGTTACATCATGTCTGGCAGAGGCGTAGCATGTTACATCTTGTTTAACAGAGTAGCATGCCACGTTACGTTTTCCCTTAGATTTTTGGGAAATAATCAATATTTATTCTTCAAACTGGTTTCCTGAGTTTTTCATGATCTCTGACCCTTAGAATTAAATAGACCTTTTTTCTGTTGTACTTTCAAACCCTCTATGTAAACGCACTACTAATTACTTTAGTTTTGTTAGTTCACGAAAAGGCTAAACCGTTGGAGTGTAAATGTGTAAAATCTTATTGTGACTGAGCTTAATTGAAATGGTCTTTTGGACAGGACACTTTGAGTTCAGAAAGTTACAGCATGATTTCACAGAAAAGGAAACTTATTTCAAAAGATCTAGATCAAAACTAGATGATGTTTCATGATATGACTTTTCTGTTACCCACTATCATTGGAAACAGTTTTAATGCGCCTGCTGTTTAGTAGCCTGTAAGCAATACAAGTAAGCTCAGTCTTTCCTCATCCTACTTAAACAAAGGAACAGGGGCGTGATTCAAAACAGAGGATGATGAAACAGGTTGATATATACCTACGACCCTGACTTAACCTCTCTCAGCACAATTATGATGATGCCACTGTGATTGGTCAGCATTTAAGTGTCATGGTTGTAAGGGACTAACAAATGCAGCAAAGGCAACAAGCCAATGGCGATTAAGGAAAATAAATCTATTCACATTGAATTACTTTTAAAGAACAACAATTAAAAAGAAATATCTATTAAATCAATTACATCAAACTAATATGATTAAAAGTTTTTAGGCTTGTCCGCCTCAGCAAAATGACCAAGATGGCCAATCAAATCAAAGAAGGCACACAAAGAAAGTGTTCACAGAAGATGAGTACAAAATCAATGTTACGCTTTTGTTTTAACAGTAAAAGATTGTATGGTTAGATGTAAGTATATAGCTCAACATTTAATTTTTCACAACTGTTTTATGATTAGTGACCAATACTAATATCCATTGATGTAAATGACTCAACTTATTAAAGCTACACTGTGTAACTCTTTTAGTTTATTCTTAGCTGAAAACACTTAGTTCTTTCAAAAATATATGTGCTCATTAATGTATATTTACTTCGTTCAAGTTAGTGTTGGGCGATATGCTCCATTTCCATATCGTCCTATCGTCAGCCTGTGAGATCGGCGATACACGATATTATCGTGAGGGGCGGGGTTTACTTATTTGATTATTAACTTGATTAGTTACTCATTAATTTGCTTGTTTTATTACTTTGTTTTATATACATGTATCTTTTTTTTCTATTTTGCTAGCAAATGTGGAGTGTTTATTAATAGGATCAGGTTATTTCCTGGTATAGTGAGGTAAAAAAAGATCCTAATCATTTTTTATATTTCAACATGTCAACGGGAAATTTACGGACACATAGCCTATCCTCATGCTGTTACATGCAGCATTTTGACTTTCTGCACGAGATGAAAACGCGTTTAAATAAGTTATTGGGTCAGAAAGGTTCCGAGTTTTGCGATATATGTCTTCCTACCAGTGCTCTGTCTGTTTGGATGCACTTCACATGCGCACTTAGTAGGCACGAAGTACGCGGGTTAATGTGTTTTTATGCCGGGAGAAATCAGAGCAAGGGGCAAACATCTAGCCGAGTCGAATCGGTTTATATACTTATGATGACTTGACTCTGATAAAGGAAAACGGGTTGATGCGTTTACATGACCACATGCATTGTCAGTTTATTCAACATAACCGGGTTAAGAACATGCATGTAAACGCGCTCATTCCCTGAAAGTGAAAGTAAAAAGGACTGCTTTCGGTATCTGCATTAACGCCGCGTTCTCTCAGAGACGACGATGAAAACGGTAGCTATAATACTATTTTAGTGATATTATTATTATTAATAATATTTAGTAATTGTATTGTTTTTAGTGTTGGTGTCATTAAACGTTTTTTTTAATGTGCTATATGGAAACAAAATACTGACGAACAACGATGCCGTTTTCATCTTGGATCTATATAAGAATGATGCGTCTGTTAAAACAAGCACTCTTGATAATTTGTGAATGGATCACCTTGTAATACAATTTTGATGTGGGATGTAGTTTTTTAGTCTGTTTTAAAAACATTCTCCTCATAAGCGCGTGTTAGATGTTGTCGCAAGTGTTATAACACGTGGTGATGAATTATGTTCATTCACGTTATGAATTTAGGCAAGGCAAATTAATTGTAGTTCCTTATATTAATTTAATAACAATACTAGCTTTATAATAATAATAATAGGCCAAATAATTTAATACATTAATGGTAAAACAAGCTAATTATCGTATTGATTTCGTCAAAGGCATCTGCCGTCGCGATATCTCAGACAATCGTCGATACACGATACTATCGTCTATCGGCACAACCCTAGTTCAAGTAATAAAGTATTCTCGTGTGCATAATATGCCATTGAAAATACATACGGGTGAGGGGTTCTAATGTCGACTCGCCATGTTGCCCCTCCATCTTTGAAAGTACATTAGCCAAAGAGGGACATACCCGTTAATTCAAGCTTCACCTTTCGCGTTTACGTTTGAGTTAACACTCATGGACGAGGTCGAACTGGAAGCCATGTTAATCTTGGACTACATTGGCCACCGTAAGAGTTAAAATGAAATCGGAATTGAGAAGGAACAGAAACTAATATTCACTGGATAGGTCATATACCTTTTCACCGCTAGATGGAGGTAAAAATCACACGTGTAGCTTTAATGAAATTTCAATCTTTTGAATTACAAATAAAATAAAATGTACATGATTTATGTCATTCATAACTGAGTGTGTGATATATTAGATATATGAATAAGAGTGAATATGGGCATATTTTTTAAATAAAGCATTATTAGTTTTAAACTGATTAGGCCTACTTCACAATTAGGCTACTATTAGATATCTTTTACCACTCTCATGTATTTTTCTTTGTTCCCTTAAATCCCTTTTAAATCTTTAATTTAATTTAATTAAATATGTAATGTAAAAAAAAAAAAAAAACCTTTGGTTTTCCTAGACAAAAATCACTTTTACATCAAATTGAGACTTGTCTCTCCTGAGACAAACTGTTACACAAAGGTTTATAAGGTATTTCAAGGCATACATCACACACTATGCTAAGATTTTTTTTCTCCTATATTTTTCTCCTCAGATGTAACTCTCATATTTGACTCAGTTTCAGAAGAGATCTCAACAATATTTTTTTCATTCGTTGGTCTATGTACACACATTTTAATTATTCTATTTTTAGACTAAATACATTTTAATTAACACGCCTAGTTTTATCATACAAACGTCTTAGGAGTGCGAAAACTACTAAACTATTTTGCCTGTTTAGTCAGAGCAGACTGGTCAGAGCAAGACTGTGCAAGTGAGACGCAGTGGGGATTCTGGGTGACACAGATATGACAGCATGCAGGAATCCCCAAGCCTTGCAGAGAGACACATTATGCTTCCCTCTCTGCAACTGTGTCAGTGACATCATCCCTTCTATGTGCGCATACAGAGCATGGAGGGAAGAGGGGCGGTTGTCAGGTGTCAGAAATGTCACACCATTCAGGACAACAACTGGTAAAGCACAGCGCTTGCAGCAACACCAATGTTAAGGTTTTGTTTGCCAGGGAGCATTTAACGCCCTTAAAGTCGCTATAAAGTCTAGATCAAATTGTTGCTTGGATTCACAACGTTCTGTGGCATGAACTTATGTGTTTAAATTGCAAGCTGCTTTAGCCTAAAGTTAATAGCTGCAAGACCTGTGTGCATATAGCATGTGTGTGCATATGTATGTTTGGTGGTGTGGCCATCTGTGTGTGTGTGTGTGTGCATGCATAGATGGAAAACACCTTCTGGGTATCAAGAGGCAGAGCTTTAAGGTATGATATGTTAATAAAATGTGTTCAAAATGTCTGATTCCCATTCTCTCTTTATAAACAAACTTGCAGCATGAACTGAGCTAATTAGCGCACCCATCTGCTCACTAGAGCAAACTTAATGATACATACCAAGAAACTGTAAAAAGACAAGCTCAGTTTTTCCCCGGCAGATGACAAGTGTTATAAATTGCAGTTTGTTTTCTCCGTCTGCTCTCTTTTCCTCCATTTTTCCACCTCTGACACTATTCATTCAGATATTTTCTTGCCATTGCCTCAGTCTCGTTTGCTGTACATGTATCAATGTTGTGCCATTGTGTACACAAGCAATGGCTATAAATGGCTTTAATTTAATGATCTGAATCTGTCTTAGCTTTTCCTAATCATCCAGGTCTCCGATTTCCCTCAGAGGTGGGCGTTTGCTAAACGGGTCTGCCAATATCCCCAGTTTTGTGAGGCGCTTCGTGGTTTGTGGGGAGAAGACGGGAGGATAGGGGAATATGATCGGTATTCCCCGAACAGCATTATGCAAAGCTGTTAGCAACAATTAACTCATAGCACATTCGATCGCAACGGCACGGGCCCCAGCCAGTTGTGCAAGCTAAGCACTGCGGTGGTGAGCTCGGAGCCGAGGGGGAGCGATACACAAAGATCCATCTGTTCTTCTGCTCCCCTGCACTGATGGAAGACTCTGACGCTAATCTAGTTACTTTGTCAGGACAGGTTAGTGAAAGCAGGCGATTGGAGGAGGCTAGAACTTAACTGGTTGTCAGCTGCTGGCTGCGCCGTGTCCTGTCTCCCAGACTCGATAGTGCTAGATTTGGCACTGGCCGTCTGTAGTCAGATCGGCCACAGAGCCAGCCAGTCTGTCACCAAAGAAATACCAGCGCTGGTGAAGAGGGCTGCTACTGGTTTCTGTCTGTTAAGAACAAATACTTCATTTAATTTTATTATATTTTTTAAGTCAGCACAGTCTAAACCCAAGAACCGCATACAACTGACGCTTTTGACCATACGTCAACATCCGCCCTTTAACGTTGGTTCAGATGACGCTATCTAATCCTAACCCTACCCCAGACCTAAACCTACCCCGTCACCTGACTGACGTTAAAGGTAATGCGTAGTTGTATGACGGCCTGGATCGTCATCTGACTGATTTAAAGGTAAGTAGGTCAGTTGTATGAGCGGCCCTGGATCGTCATCTAACTGACGTTAAAGGGGTACCCTGAAACGGCGGATGTTGACGTATGGTCAAAAGCGTCAGTTGTATGACGTCTATGGGATGAGACTATGCTTATTTAAGTGCATAATGTATACATGCCAGACTCAGGAGATATTTTATCAATAGATGCTAGTTACTTTCAGAAAACATGATTATGATATGAGCCATAAAACTTTCCAAAATTTGAAGAGTTATGGAGTTTTTCAACTGAAGTGTACTTAAGAACCCACAGTTATAAACACTCTAAACACTTTTTTTTAACACAAAAAAAAAACTGCTTCTTCACGCGGTTCTTCAGACGTTCTTTGCGGTGGTCATGGTGCTATATATCAGCACTATCTAGCTCTATGCTATATCTAGCACCACTACCATTTAAAGAACATGTTAAAGGGGTACTCCACTTTTTTTGGAAATAAGGCTCATTTTACCTCTCCCCAGAGTTAAACAGTTAGGTTTTACCATTTTCGGATGTATTCAGCAGATTTTTATATATATATTTAGAAGAATATCAGTACAAGACAGTTTCTAGTCTCATTGACTTCCATCAGTATATTTATTTATTTATTTATTTATTTTTTAACTCTGGGGGAGAGGTAAAATGAGCCCATTTCCAAAAAAAAGTTGAGTATCCCTTAAGCCCATTTTGGATCTTCAGTGGTTCTTCAGTGGTTCTTTAGTGGTTCTCTGGGGTGGTTAAGGTGCTCTCGCGGCCCTTTCCACCAACAGAGAACCAGGTGTTGATTCAGAGTTAGAGCTAGTGCCGGTTTGGAGTTGGTTCGACTCAAGTTTGCGAAGAACCGGTTTGCCTTGCCACAAGTCATCATGCGCTGTTTTAGGGCTACCCTTTAATGTTGGTTCGATGGCGTTCTCGGATCCTAACCCTACCCCAGACCTAAACCTACCCCGTCACCTAACTGAGCGTTAAAGGTATCAGGATGTCCCAGGATCATCATATAACCAGACGTTTAAGGGTACCCTAAAAGGGCGGATATTGACGTATGGTCAAAAGATGTCCCAAGACGTCAGTTATATGACGTCTTGGGATAGAGACTGTGTCAGTTGTTGCGTTACTATGCTCATGGCTTGGCAAACCTACATCGGCATCCAAAACATGGTGAATCCAGCACGTTCGTGCAGCTCGCCGTAACTTGCATTAATGGAGATCACAATCGAAGCTGCTATTAGCATGTTTAGCTCCTTTTTAAAAAAATGGCAGTCACAAGTTTCTGTTCGTCTTGTTGGTCACGGTAACCCCACCCAGCCGCTGTCGTAGCGGTTATTCCTTCTAGACCAGCAATGGTTTGTTGCTACTTCAGAACCACTTTCTGGTTCAGAGCTGGTGCTTTGGTGGTCGAAAAACAAAAAACCGATTTGAAACTAGGCTCTGGCACCGAACCAGCACCAGTTCTGCCTTGGTGGAAAAGGGCTATCATGGTTCTACATAGCACCATTTGACAAAGATAAGCGCTATATGGCACTTAAAGTGGTTCCCCTATTATTACAAGCCAATGACCCACTTTTAGTGCTATTTACAGTAGCATAATTTTTGTTTAGAGTGTACTGTATGTTCGTTTAAATCTTTCTGAAAGACATAGGCCTACATTATTGACAAATGAGAATATTAAAAATGTTAGGACATTTAAATGGGACAAGCAAAGTAATGTAAAGACATTTAAAGCAGTAAGTTTAGGCAAAACATGTTTATTATTTTCTAAAAGCTTTTATTTATTTACTTGTTTTTCATTAGTTAGCTACTTACTCAGCCGAATTCCTTGGCCTCATGAGATTTCAACTCATTTTTATATGCTATGAAAATATTATGAGGGGAAATTAATGGGCATCTGACTAGCTTATTGGACTTTTAATAGAGCTGTAAATTTTAATGGGCAAACATGGGGCTGGTCTGTACTATATGATGGAAGCTGTCAAACTGACAGCTGTAACATGTACCACAGGGTACATATGTAAGTAGAAGCAAACCTCTCAACAGGCTAAACAAATTAAACACATTTTCTGATATTTAAATATCAAGTAATACCATTGTCTACTTTCTATTGATACTCTTTCTTTAATAAACATTTTAAAGGTAATACAAATAAATTGATTACAAAGGACAAAAGTTTTCAAATGATTTTTTTTAAAAGAATAAATTAGCTTGAATATTTTTCAGTGTTTATAATTAAGCATGGGGAAAATGTAATCAAGCAGCCATTTATAATTATTTAATCTCTTAAGGTCATGAGTTATATCTGTTCAGTTAATTCTAAATAAGGTAAAATGTAAACAGATTTTTCTTTTTTTAAGAGGAAGCAGCATCCTTGAAAATGCTTTCATTTTAATAAATGATCCTATTAAGTTCTGCAATTTTCAGTGATTTATTTTAGTTTCTAAACACAGAAAAACATACTTTTTATATCATTGTAGAAATTGTTGTTAAAAATAATAATAAAAACGCTAATAATATGCCGTTAATATTCTTTATTATTAGGTTACAGGAGCTTTCGAGTTTGCACAGATGGAGATCAAGCAAAAACAGGAATACTGTTGTGCCTACTTGTGCGGCATAATTTTTTGGAAAATATTGGAAAGTTTAGATTTTAAGCTTCATTTTCACTGTCCTTCAAACTTGCATTTTGAAAATTATGGAGAAATCCCAAACCAGATGCATAAAAGACTACAAAACCAAAACGAAAGTGTTAGAAAGTCCCAGTGGGCATTGTTGATTTAAGAGCAAAGTGAATAAAACCACCCAGGCACTGTCTAGGTTGTCTCTAAACCTTCGTCTGAAACAAAAAAGTCTTATGGAAGAAGCCTCAAAGAGACCAATGATCAGTAGTAACATTATATAGTAACATAATATAGTAATTCAGTAGCATCAGAATTGAGAACCAGTCATCCATATTAAGTCCCCATGCAGGCCTGTTTGGGAGGGTGGTATGATGTTAGACAATTGCATTTAGAAACGATATTTGTACAGCTTTTTTATTTAAAGCAATAGGATTAATAGGACTCATTTCTGACCTCAATGCATGCTAAACTGGAATTTACCTCAGTACGTATAGTGCATATTCATTTATACAAATTAATGCTGTACCTGTAGTGACATAAGTTGGTGGAATTTCAGGGACTGCACATCATCTGAACAAAGTAGCAGGATACACTGAATGAATGACCCAAAATCTCTCATCACGAAGACTGTAATATTTATGCAAACATCGCATTTCATTTTTTAAGAAGGCTTTTGTCATGTCACATTATACCTTTCGGCTTCATTGGAAATGAACAGATGACAAAACTGCAATCTAGCATTTGTATTTGAGTAAAATAAAAAATATCTTGGCAAAGGAACTATTGTTCACACACACACACACACACACTGTTTCTCTCACTCTCTCTTACACACCCCATCTGCTGCTAATGCAGCCTCTTGTCTGAAGTGGGTGTGGCTGATGACTGAAGTCTCTGTGTCAGTCAGTCCCCTTGCCCCGCCTCCTTATGTGGTTTAGCTGTTAGGACCACCACAGCATTTTTATTCAATTAAACAGTCCCCCCACCCGAAAAATCATCCATACAACATCCTGTTAGCCATAAGATGTTGATTGTTTCTGTAAGCAATTAATGAGTTCTTGTGACTTGTTATGCTAATTATGATGGCCTTTTCAGTCTGTGAGAGAACTAGTTTGTAGATTTATTAGTCGCTGACTGGAGGGAATGAAGAAAAGCGTTAGTGGTGAATAAATCCTGTTAACCAAGGATAATTGGGCAAAAAAATAGACACCGCCAATGGTTTTAGCTCTAAGGAGTGGCAGTTAACCCTGCTTCCTGTGTTTTATTTAACAGTTAATGTTTCCTCCATTTTCTGCTTCCTCTCAGGATCTCTGCAAATGTGCCAGCCCTGTTCCCTGAGTGTCAGGAGGCCTGCCTGTAGGGGCCACAGGGTTCTACCTGCTAGTTAATGGCATTGCAACCTCCCTTTGCAACATGTGCAGACGGTTATCTATTGGTATGTGCAAATTTCCTTTGTGTGACTTCATACAGCCCTACCTGATCTCATCTGATAATACAAGTCATAAAGTCTTGAGCTAATCTGGTCAATTTTACCCTCCTGTGGAACTATGAAGTGTGCAATCATAGGTATTTGTATAGCACATGTAAATATTTGTAAATTTGCATAAATAGCAGATATTTTACATTATTTTAGTATTGAAATATAAAACCACTTTAGAGCCATACAAATGTATTGTTTTAATTAGTGGTTATTATTAAATGTTAAATAAATGATTTAAATGCTATGACATTTATTTAACATATTCATGAGGAACCCTGTACTAATATGAAAGGTTAAAATTAATGATATTTGCACATTTAAATATAAACAATTTAAATATAAACAATGGTGGATATAGGCCTGTTCAAACATTAAATACCAGTATGGAAGAACAAGTAGAAATGTAATATATGTTATATAATTCAGATATTTATCAAAATACTCCTTTCTAGAGTGTTTTTTGTTGGTAAATATTTGAATTATATTATGTTTATGCAGTTGAAACACCAAATTGAGCTATTACTTTAGACATGATACATTTCATGTATCTTTCAAAATGCTTTTTGATGTTCATTCATGTTTATTTCATGCTGTAACTAGTAGTAAGAGAAAAGATATATCGGTTCTTGTCATGTGTACTGCATGCTTTGCTTGAACCAAGACAGCTGCTATTATTTGACAGAATTTGAAAGCCGAGGCTTTGTTTCATATCAAAAGTAACAAAGCTTATTGTGATTCATTGGATTGCAGGCTTGCTATAAATAAGTTTTGTTTGCACATCAACTGAAAACAACAGACTATATATTTTTGGGGCATTGAAGAATTCAGAATCGATTTCATCAAAATGAGAATCAATTAATATCCCTATTTATAATTGGTTCATTCTGTTCTGTGTTATTTATGGTGTTGTATTAAACACGTTTTGAAATATTACACAATTATAAACTTTAAGATGTTAAAATGAGTGAACATTTAGTCTCTTAACATAAAAATATCAATATAATCGTGTTTTGCAACTAATATGGTTGTGACTGTGCATTTATATTACAAAGTGATTAGTTTTATACGGAGCCCCTCTAGTCCCACTTTGGCTCTAAAAAATCTGTTATTGTAAAATGTAACAATACAAAATCAACAATTCATAGCTGTGCATTTTAGATGCTGTCAATATGCCCATTTTTTTACATTTCAGCATATAACCAAACATACAAAAATGTATGTGTAAACATTTCAACTGTAGACACCAAAATATTAGAGGAAGGATAACTAACTTGTTTTTCCTTTAACACAACAATACAAAGACCCTTCTTTATAAACACAAAAACATCAGTTTTGCGATAACAAGGCCTGAAATGGTCGGTGTCCCTTCCTACTCCTTTCTTATCTTGTCTTTTAAGCCTTTGAGCAGCTCTAAGTAAATATGTAATTAATAGCAGACATTTCAGCATCAAGCATGAGAGCAGCTGCAATAACATCCTTCTCTAAAATGTTCCATACGCTGTCCCTTTACAGCCAAGTTTAAAGCATCCACAAAGACCTCTATGAAATTGTTTGTTCTTTTTTTCTTAGCAGATGATTCAGAGAATTGCCAGGAAAAATATTTTTTAAGAAACAATGTTTTCATGACCTTTGATATGTGCATCATTTTTAAAGGACATCAAGGAGAGGCTGAATATGCTTGAGAAATAAAATGTTGAGATACAGTACACTTAAATTATTGTTGAGGTATATTTAGTATTGACATTGAAACTTAAGTAAAGACACTTTTGTTTTCTGCAAATGTTGGTGTTTTTAAAGGGCACAGGCAAAGGCGTCTTGATGCGTTCTGTCACCTGAGGTCACATTCACTTCCAAAGAGAGCAACCATAAGGTGACAGAGCTTTGTTAATTGCACAGAAAAATAATTAAATGGATGAACTAATTCCCCAATATGTATGTAAGTCCAACTTAATTAAAGAAACAAACTCAAATCAACCTTCAGCAAGAAAAAAAGAGAAGTGTGTACACCCAGCGTGAACTTGTCTCGCCGCTAAGCGTCCCACAGGAGGTAGTTTTAACGTCTTTAGTATGTTTATTGTCACTGTCACATATAGCATAGGAAGCAAGGACATCCACAAAGGAGAGGCCAAAAGAAGATAGCACTTGACATTCCCCCCTCTGAAGTAAAAAAAAAAACCTTAATTACACAATTTAAATAATTATTTCCTGGATTTGTTTGTCCCTCATCTTCTCCCACCCTTCCTCCCCCTCCTATTTTTATTCATTTATTTTCTTCTCTTCTTCTTAGGGAGGTTTTCACCATATGGTTGCAGATCAAGTAATGTCAAAAATTTTGCCCTTGCAAGTTTTTGCAATTTGCAGTTTTCAAACGTGAGACCTGTTGAAGGCACAAGTGATAATGGACGCGCTCTACCCCCTACTGCCTCTGTCCCACCATATCTTTCTTCAATTAATGCTACAGCGGGAGCTTCATGTAATAACACTTGCGCTTGTGGCCTGTCCACGTGAAAGAGGGAGGGTATAGGTGTTGTGAAAAGAGAAAGAAAAAAATCTAATTAAAATGCCACTGTTGTGTGCTCATGCGAGTGTCGCATGTTAGCTGGATGCTTATATTGTGTTTTGAGGTGGACGAGAGCATGCAAAGCTTTGTCTATCATTATTGCTGTGAGCAATCAAGGTGATGCCAGCAGGACGGTGGACGCATTGACAGCTGTAATTATGTATCTCCATGGTGATCACTTTTGGCCTGTCATGGAGGCCAGGCTGGCTCCTCCTCCTCTGGCATTTAATCAGATTGTGCTGTCACTTGTCAGGTGGATGGCAGCTGGTTGGGGCATAGTGTTTTGTGGGAGTGTGTATATATATATAATGTGTTATAATGGTAAATAGACTGCATTTATAAAGCACTTTCACAGACCCAATGGCCACCAAAGCTTTTCACATTCTGCCTCACATTCACTCACTCATTCATACACCGACGGCAGTGCCAGCCATACCAAGGCGCCATCCAACTCATTGGGAGCAGCTGGGGTTAAGTGTCTTGCTCACGGACACCTCGACACTTGGTCAGGTGGAACCGGGATTGAACCACCAATCTACATGAACCACTGAGCCACTGCCGCCACTGAGCCACTGCCATTATAAGCTTTTATGTTAAACAATTATTGAGTCAGTGGGTTGAAGTGGAGAGATGCATGATGCATTCATTGAAAAGATCCAACTAAAGAATGATTTGTTCTTGAATATATCAACTTTTCACATCAACTCCCATGAGGGAGTGCAACTGTGGATGTCAATTTTCTGTGAATAGTCTCATATTATTGGTATGTTTCTCACAAAGTTTTATATGGCTTCAGAAGACATGGAATATAGTTATAGACTTTTGATTGTGGTCCTTTTTGATCCTTGAAACAGAAAGCCTCAGTCCCATTCATTGTAATATGTAGATTCGTTGTATTTCTCAATCAAGTTTCAGAAAAGAAAGTAAGCCACAAAAAGACATGAGGATGTGTAAAAATGACTTTTTTTTAAGAAACCTTAAAGTCAGCATGAAATACAAATTTTCTAAAGGCATGTTTCATATCCTTATTTGAATGATGCGTCCTTGCATACGTTAAATTTTTAAAAGTTTTTTTTTTTTTTTTGCAAAATTATTTTTAATAAAATATCAAAAGTCTCTTGCGATGTTTGCCGGATTTCGCCTGATTTAGACCCCGGCCCTGCATAATCGACTGCAAGCTAACGTTCAGCCGATCTGCCTCCAGTCATTCAACAATCAATGGATTTTTATTGCCTATGATCATTTGTTTCTCTTGGATGTATGTCACAAAATGGAAGAAAAAATTATTTAGCTATTTCTGTTTCATCGTGTACAGTCCATTTCATGGAAGTTTACAATGTCAGGTAGATAATAACCAAGGTCCATGTACTCAGTCAGACAATATTCTGAAAGCACTAACTCAAAAAAACACTGATCTAAACACGTCCAACACATTACAAGGCGTGGGCTAAAGATGTGAGTAGAGACCCTCATAACCTTCTCAGTGCCCCAACAGGAAGTAGGCTTTTTATTGCGCCCCCGTGTCCTTTAATGTGTAAGATGAAAGCCTGTGCATCTGTGGTGTTTTCTTTGCTTTTTATGGCATGCTAATTCATATTTAGGGAAAAAGGAAAACATAAACGCATTGTTGTAGAATGCTTTTGGATTGGATTCATTTATAGCACCCTTATTTATGCACTTCCTGAAATCCCAAAAAAGACAGTCACCCACTGTGCCTTTGTGTTTTTCATGATCAGTGATGAGACTGGTTTTACTCTAATGTGCACATGCTATTATTTGCACACCTCATAATATTTATGCATGATCACAAAATCCTGTGCAAGGATTTTTTATTCTAACTGTGAGCTTCCTCTTTGGTAACAACTTCTAACAAAGGCCATGTGCACAGATGGCTTTTACACTTTTAGCCAGTCATCTATATCTCACAGATGCGTCTTAAGCATTTGGATTGTTAGTGCTGCTGTGTGGTTATTTATCTGAACTCCTTTGCTTCTGTCTTTCTCTTTGTTGCAGTGTACAGGAAGCAGAAAGTCTGAGGTGTAAGTCCATGGACTGCTAATGAGTCTAGATCTAGGGTTTGTGGTGTCTGCCTTCTTTAATACAGTATCAAAGGCCCAATCAAAGGGATAATTTCCTCCAGCAGCCTGCCTCTGAGCATCACTGTGAGCCGTTCATGCTGTCTGCAGTCTTTTTTCTGGCCTTGTGGAATATACAAGAAACCAGGCTATTTTATATTTTGTTAAAGGAAATGTGGAGCCCAATTCTATTGTTAACATGGGTTAGGTGCATTTTATACTGTATACAAACTAATGACTGAAATATCAAGTGGATTAGCGCTGTCATTTTTTTTATTGTTGGGGGGGGGGGGGGGGGGTGTTTGATTGCAGTGTTGCTTTTACACTTGGGTGAGTCTCAAAGAAATGTATGTTTGATGGACAGCCCAGAGCTAACAATTCCTCCATGGGGGTGAGGCCAGTCTTTGCAGATATAAAGTGAATCCTTTACTTTTCTATGCCATTTACACTCTCTACCAGGAGCACAGTTTTGCCTGTAATGGCCCATTTTGCAAGAAGAGACAGAGACATAGGATTCAGGAAAACATGGAAGACATTTAGTTGGACAGAAGGAGTATGTTTTGTCTTACTGTGAGATCTTACGTGGTCTCGGTCTTGTCACAGCCTTGACGGTCTTTGGTCTTGGTCTTGTCTTGGTCTCGGACCTCTCGTTCTTGTCTAGGTCTCGCTGTCTCAGACCGACATAGTGGTTCGAGGGATTTAGCAATACAATGCTACAATATACACGACGATATCCGCAACAGATTGAAGCGTGCATCCGAGTGAAGACAGTACGGTGTGCGCTAGCCACACGAGAAAACACTGATTGCAGTGGCAACGAGCACTTTGATCACTTGATTTAAAAAACACATATCATGTACAGTTATTGATGTATTAATATGTAGTAAAACACATATCAGTGACATGATGGGTTTTAACTTCATTTATGAGATGTTGGGTAACTGCACATCTCACAGATGACTTTGAGCACACCGCCAACGGTGTGTGTGTGTGTGTAACCATGAATGAATTGCAGAATGGATTCATTTGGAGACTTCTAAATCGGCAGACATAGACAGGCAATGCAAAACAAAATCTTACAAGTTATTGCTTAGCTTCAACAAGTCTGTTTTTTGTCTCGGTCTTGGTCTCGACTTGGTCTCGTTTTAGGCGGTCTTGACTACAAGTCTACTGTGAGAAAGAGACGGTTTAGTCTATACAGTACACAAAAAACGTAATTCTTCTGGTTGAAGGGATAGTTCACACACAAATTCTGTACTCACTCTCATGTCTTTACAAACCAATATGAATCTTTTTTTTGTGGAACAAGAAAGAAGATATTTTGAGGAATGTCTGTTTTTCTTCTTAATACAATGGAAGTCAATGAGCACCAAAAGTGTTTGGGTAACATTACTCAAAATATATTTTGTCAGCCTATTCTCATTCCCAAGGCGTCATATAGGTGGCGCTTTTGACATTGCGTCTACATCCGATGCACATAGCAGCCTTTAGCATCAATATGAGACGCAGATATATGTGGACCAGAAGGCGCCTCCTAGTGGTCTAACCATAACACTACCCCAGACCTAAACCTACCCATAACCGAAGTGTGTTATATTGATTGCATTGATTTTGTGCTTCGCAGAAGACAGAATATATATATATATATATATATATATATATATATATATATATATATATATATATATATATATATATATATATAGGCAAAATTATATATGTGACTGTGTGTGTTTGTGTGGATGAAATCACAGTGAGAGCAGGTGGATGGTCACTCAAGATTGTACTGGGTCTGGCACTGACAAAACTGGGATAAACACGACCAGAAGCTGGATAGTACACAGTGCATCAATGTTGCTCAGAAGTCAGCAGCGAGAGATGTGAGACTCTGTCGACAATATCATGTATGCCACAGCCAATGGCAAGTTTCCCGAATTTATCTGAATTTTACAGAATTATTTCAACTAAGTTTCACACACAAACACACACATACTGTATATGACACAAAATTATTGTGAAGCATTTAAGTTATTACCTGAAAAAAAAAAACAATTAAAATGAAATAACCAAATAAAACTTTTTTACAAATGCAGATATATTTGTAAAAAAAGATATGTTACATATCTATTAAATATAGATATGTTTTAGATTTACAGTTTTTCTTATATAGAAAATTGACCAAAAAAGTCCTGTGATATGTCCTGCCCCAACTTCCTTTTTCAATAGGAAATATGTGAACACAGGAAAGAAAATGTTTGTCAAACCATTTCTAGCAAATTGATACACTTCGTTTTGAAAAACATATTGTGTATCTTCAGTTTTATAGTCAAGAAACCACAATGACAATTTAAGCCTATACATTTTTAATTTGATAATATTGTTTTCTGAAGTGATCTGTAATGACACGCATCTGAATTTTCTCAGCGTTTTGTTAGAGGCCTCTAAACATGGTATGATTGAAGCCAGCTCGAATCAAATTGATTTTTTGTTTTTTTTTGTCACGTTGGAATAAAACTGAAGCATAACTGAATGAAAATGAGCTGCTAAGGAATTCTTAGTACTGATAGATTTGAGTCAAATAGATGAGATACCTGGCACCATATGTGGAGTTTCAGAAACTGCTTTGGCACAAAACAATTTTATCACTGTCGGTTAGTGGTCCAAATTCCCGGTGTGAAGGGCTGGTGGAAATTAGGACGAAATGGTTGGAACCGGTTCTAACTAACAAATTGAATTTGATTTAGTCGATTAAAAACAAATTGGAATTTGTAAAGACTTGCATTCATTAGCATGAATGAAAATTATACCTCTTGCTGTTCAGTTTTTAAAAGCTAGAAAACAGGAGAATTTAGCACCACTTAGCCTGATATGAAAGTACAGAGTACAAAGAGAAAGGAATCCACATCTTACCAAATTATAGGGTTTTCAGAAGTGCTTTTATCATTCTTGCCAATTGCTATCAGTTGCCCCCACAGTTATGTGATTATGGTGACATTTTCCTTATCTGTTCATTTCCAATATGATTATTATTATGCTGTCTCGCATGCTTTTAAATCATTTACTGATCGCATTCAGCATTCAACCCTAATCATTGGGATCCATTTCAGTTCATCTGGAATGACTCATTTGCGTGCTTTCAGTAAACAGCCGATGAGTGGAGACGTTGTCCTTTAACTGCAAAGATAATGAAGTACTGTGGGATCTGACTTCCGGCTGGCCAGGGCAGGTTGGAGTAAGTTCGGCCCAGCGCAGGGATCTGCAGCGTGGGGCAGGGCGCTATGGCAGGTGCCTGTGTCAGCAGTACTGCTGGCCAAGGGGAGAGGTCAATCTCACACCTCCAGCAGGTGGGACACAGGCTTGCATTAATGATGCTTACAGTGAGATAGCTGCAGTGTCAGGGGAGAGGAAAGCATCGAGCCAGGTGTCTCCTCCAGCTCTGAGATTTACACAGGAACACAACACCGGTAACAGGCTTCTAAATTAGAAATTCTAGCTTGATGAAGTTGTTGGGTCAGTGAAGATGTGCTTTTGTGCTCATCTCTTTTTAGAGATAGATAATGCGTATATCACATATTGCTTTATTGAAATCCCAAAGAGTTACATTTACACAAAAATATTACAAAAATGGCATTTTTTTAGATTTGGTTAAGGCACATGAGTGTGGTGTGTTTGTGCATGTTTATTACTGGAATAAATATTTGTTTATCTAAACAGTGAGTCTATAGACGCTTTCAGCAGTGACAACATAAACAAACGGTACTGCGCATGTGCATAAAACTGGCCCAAACTTAACTTCCGGCAAACTAGCGCAGACAATCCATAACAAGTAAATAACCATAGTAGCAGGTATTTCTTGCCAGTCAAAGAAAATAAATGTTACCTGGCCAAACTGAAATGTGACACTACCAGACCCGTTGAACAAAAATAGGAGACAAGATGTTTTTCTAGCGACGTGTTTGATTTACCGCAGTGTTACAGTGGCAAGCGCGGCGACGAGGCTTTAGGTGAACATAGCTCTCCTTATTAGCTTCTTACATGCTTGCTAACCTTTTTTTAAGGTGGGTCTCCACATGACAGCATGTTGGATGGATCTGTGCAGCGTTGTTATGATACATTCTGCTCTGCTGTCAATGTGTTTGTGAGAGAGAGGGAGAGAGGGAGCGTGCGAATATGCGCTGCACGCAACTCTGCAGTCAAATACAACTTTTCCCATCTTAAATTGTAAAAAACACGGAAATCAATATGTGGCGGTCAGCGCTGATAATGTAGTAGGCTGCCACTAATAAATGCATGGGAAACACTGTACCAGATACTCGGATAAACCTAGCTATTTTAATACCGCCGTCTCCCTCTTTGTAAGGAAACCTTAACGTTTTTTTTTTGTTTTGTTTTTTTTTAATTGCGTTTGCTCCCAAGGTCAGGTTGCATCCCACAGCTCAACAACCTGTTCATCACCTTAACTTTCACTGCATTTGCAGTCAATGCCGTATTATCCAATAAACAGTATAAACTAACAGAACGGAAGTTAACTTTGGGCCAGCTCATCACCATGGCAACGCGTCTGATGAAAGCGTCTATATGTGAAGCTGAATTTTAGCCCTTTTTTGACAGGAAAGCTCAATATATTGGAACAAATAATTTATTTATGATTTATTTTATTAGGTTTATATTATTATTATTTTTATATTTTGTAAAATAACTAACCCAATAAGAGCATTATCTCTTAAATTACTTTTTAATTATGTTAACTTATTTAAATTAATGTATCACCCTCTGGCCTCCTTTATATAGGATTATCTTACCAAGAATTTCCTGATAAGAGATTTTTTACAATTTAAACTGTATTGATATGTTCAAAGAGATATCCATTTTCAATACTGTACATTATAATGTTTTAATGGCTAAACTTACTTGTTTTTTAAACAAAGCAGTATAGATTTCTAAAATGTATAATATCATTTATTGTTTGTTCTGAATTTTTAAAGTCCGGGATGAAGTGGAAATTTATCTAATTCCCTTTTATTGATCTTATTGTAAGCAAATAATCCATGCATTAAGTTGCATTTTCTTTAGAAAACATTTTTAGTTCATCATTTTTAATCAAAATGTCATAACCTTCCAGTAAAATGACCAACACATTTCTCATCCCAAGACGTCATCTAACTGACGCTTTGACCATACTGTACATCAACATCCGACATTTTTTAGGGCACCCTTTAACGTCAGTTAGATGAATGCTATCCTAGGGCTGTCATCTAAACGGACGCTTCAGCGTCCGTTAGACTGACGGATAGGTTTAGGTCTGGGGTAGGGTTAGGGTTAGATAGCGATCATCTGACTGACACCCATCTTAAAGGGTGCCCTAGAGTGTCGGATGTTGAAAGTATGGTCAAAAGCGTCAGTTAGATCACGTCTTTGGATGAGAATGGGCTGAATTGAGGGAAGACTTCTTTCTGGTGATTTTTGCCAGATTTCTCCATTTGTTTAGTCTTCTTAAAAACACTGCCTTTTTTACCATTACCTGCAAACTTGCATTCAGATCAGCCTCCATAGTCCATCCAATCGACAATCAATGGATAAAACCAAGTCGTTTTTTTTGTGTGTTTTTTTTTCACAAAAGAAAAGGTTTGTTGCTGCTTCGATGTCCTTGTGACTTTCAATGTCTGTGCATTGCTCTTTTGTGAGATTGCAGAACATCTTGGTTAGTGTGTGTAGTGTTAATTGTAAATGTGGCTGATGCATTTGCAGAATCGGGTCAGAAAGATTCTTAACATCTTATGATATTTTACTCAACATAAAACTATTGCTTTAGAGTGCTTCCTCCAGATGTTAGATCACCTCAATGACACAATTTGCAAAAATAGCTGTAATGGTTAGTATTTTGATCATCGTAAGCTTTCAGCTTTTAAAGTTTACGTAACCATTGCCATATCACTGTGTAATACTATATTTGAATCTACAGTTAAGATTATCTCAGTTAAGAGGGAGTGAACATTTGCTGTTCCAAGAGCAGCCCCTGTGGCAGTTGTACCTCATTCTGCACTCCTATATCATATCTGAATCATGAGATTCTCAGCTCATCTTTGTCCATAGCTCTTTGTCCTTCTGCTCTCGTCCATGCGGTAATGGATGAATGAAAGGAGGAAGGATCTATTCTGGACATTTCACGGCCCTGTCAGCTCTTTACCACAGATTATCAGCTGTGCGTGTTTGCGCGTGTGTGTGTTATAGCAGAGTGTAATATAAATAGAGTTAATGTAAGCGTGTCCTGATGCCACAGTGAGTGTGCATTTGTATCAGTCATTTATAATGAGTGTATAGGAGTGTACATTTGTAGCTTAAAGGGATATTTCACCCATAAAAAAAAAAAAAAAAACAATAGTCATTTACTCATCCTCATGTTGTTACAAACCTATGTTTTCTTTTTTCTTATGTGGGACATAAAAGAAGGTATTTAGTAGAATGATAACCAAACATTTTAAACATTTCTTAAAATATCTTTGTTCCACAGACGTCAGTTAAGTCATACAGGTGGAATAAGTAAAACTGAATTTGTAATTATTATTATTATTATTATTATTGTTATTATTATTTTTTTTGGGGTGAATGATTATTTTTAGAGTTTGCATTATCTTCTAGATGTTACTTGTACAGACAAATAGTCTGCATATGGGCCAGTTTTTCTTATTAGAGCATGATTAATGTTAAATATGAAATGTTATTATCAACTATCAGTCTAACAGTGTTGGGTACTTCACTGTATTTCATTCAAATCACCATTTGTGCCCTTTGTTTCTTTCTCCTCTCTTTGGCCTGACTATTTCTCTTCTTGCATCTGGTCTGAAGCGTCCTGGAGGAGGGTCTCCTTCGCCCGGTCTTCCATTTTGTCTGAGATCAGGAGTATTTGCTGGCCCCATTTGATCCTTTCAGTACGCTTGGGTTTAATGTCTGGCCAGTGTTTTTCAAGCAGCAGGTAGTCACAGGGAAGCCGTTCTAGGGTCATCACTCTTTTGTGTCACTGTAATTCATACACAGATGGAGACCTTTGAACTTTGACAGAGGTCATTTTGAAACTATTACTTTATAAATTTCTGTTTTGGTTGGATTTATTGAAGGGAATGATCTTTGGACAGATTTGAGAGAAAAACACAACCCTGTAAGGGTTTTGTCTGTGAAGGTTTTGTTTTCCTACAGTCAGATCATTATGTATTAGCCTTAAATAGCACCTTTTACATGTTAAACTGTTTCGATACTGGACATTTTGAAGTTAAGGGGGCTTTTATGTTTTTATGGTTTCCATATGAAATGTCATTTGTTGCTCAGAAAGCATTGTTTTTTTGGGAGGCGGTTAGACATTTTGGCAATATTCCAGCTAGTTCTAGACAGGTTTGATCTGCCTTTTATGGCTTTTTTACATGCAATATTTGAGTATTAGCGGGGTGCCTCTGACTGTCTGTGGAAATTAACAAAAGCATCTTAACATAGAAATTAAATAAACAAAGAGAACTCTATACATTTGATTCATTTAGGCATAATATATTCATAATGTAATACAAAAATAATTTGTTTATTGATTTTATGAATTTAGTTGTTATAATATATTTTTGTTTTTTCATAGTATTTTAGTAGTCTAATTTTCTCTGAGTAAGTATTGCTGTTTTGGCAATTCATGAGCTTGTTAGTGTTCTTTCACATCAAAGACAAGCTGAAAGTTTAACCTTACTGTGCTGATTGTGTCATGTGATGGACTGAATATCTTGTAATTGGCCAATGGAAGGTTAAAAAGGTGGGTTTTTTTGTCAATAGTAAATCAGCCTAAGCAGTAGGCACAAATAAGTGGACTTCATAGTATCCTTTTGAACTGAGTTGAGTTAATGACACACATTCATTCGTATTGCCATCATTGTACGATTTTAAGCAGTATGATTCGTGGCAGTTTGTATGCCCACCTGACCTCTTTTCCGTATTTCTTTTTTTTTTTTCTACAGGGTGGTCCCTTCGTTTTGTAATGACCGAGTATCTAGTTCAGGCTGGGCATTAGGCTTACTTCATACCTCATTTGATGTAAGGTCTGTTGATGTGATCAATTGCTTGAGTGAAGTCGCCAGTCTTTCATCAGGCGTCTGCTCACAGAAGGTGGTAAGGACAGAGCTGGAGGCTCAAACCTCTCTGCTTTCATGATGTTTGTCTCTCAGCTGACTTCAGAACAGTGTTTAGCTTCACACACAGTAGATGGAATGATCTCTAGATAATTTATAACATGGTTTGCCTTTTGGCTTGCACCTGCAGGTATCGAGGACGTGTTGTCTGTTGACTAGATGTGGTGAAGTTGGCTTTAGTAGAAAGTAATTTAGCAGATGACATGGCTGTAACCAGCACCAGAGAATTGAGAAATTATTGGCAGCGGTTATAAGTGATCTAACTATAGACCTAATACTTGCAGCGTCTGTGACCCAATTACATATCCAACATACACCTGTATTTCCGATCCAGAATCCATTTTTTTGTGTGTTTGAAGGTGGCTCCATTTGGACACAATTGAGTGTATTAAAGTTGTGACAACTTGGGGGACATTTGATCTTACCTTTTGATATTTAGTCAGGTTGTCCTGAAACTCAGATGAGAACTGTGGGCTTGGCTTTAAATATTTATTAAAAGTGGACAACAGAGCCTATCTCTCTCTCTCTGTGAGAATCGGAGTAGTTCACCTTTAAAAAACTTTTGCTGATAATTTGCTCACCGTCATCCAAGATATACATGTCATTCTTTCTTCAGTTGAAAAGAAAGGTTTTCGATGAAAATATTCCAAGATTAGGGTTAGTCGTCAGGGTTAGTCAAAATGAAAGAATCTTTTCCCGAGTCGACTCGTTCGTCGTTGAATGAACCAAATGACACGCAAAAAGATTCGTTCATTTTGATAAACGAGTTTGAACAGAGAGAGTCATGAACGCGCATCACAGAACAGAGCAAGGCGACCATTTGAGCTTATAAAACTTAAACTTTGTTTGTTTGCTTTTTTTTTAAATGAGCGATCGTTTCGCTTGATAAGACGCTAATTCATCGTCTGAAATTGTTAAAAGCCCTTTAAACAGTTTGCAGTTTGCACTGAAAGTGTCTTTTGGACCTTGAACCGTTTGGTTCCCATTGAAGTCGATTATATGGAGAAAAATCCTGGAATGTTTTCATTAAAAACCTTAATTTCTTTTCGACTGGAAGAAAGAATGATATGGATATCTTGGATGACATGGGGGTGAGTAAATTATCAGCAAAAGTTTTTTTTTTTTAAGAGAACTACTCCTTTAACTACCTTTCAGTTGCATGTGTTTTTGATGTCTGGCTGTATGTCCAGCACAGTCTCATCCCAAGACGTCATCCAACTGACGCTTTTGACCATACGTCAACATCCAACGTTTTAGGGTACCCTTTAACCGTCAGTTAGATGACGCTACTCTAATCCTAACCCTACCCCAGACCTAAACCTACCCACATCATCTAACTGACGTTAAAGGTTAAAGCGTCAGTTGGATGACGCCCTAGGGTCGTCATCTGACTGACGTTAAAGGTACCCTAAAAGCGTCAGATGTTGACATATGGTCAGAAAGCATCAGTTAGATGACGTCTTGGGATGAGACTGTGTTAGTATGTCAACTCATGTTTCCATCATCATTTTTTAGAGACATTTATTTAACGGATGGATTAAATGGATGGTATCATGTTGTACTGCCACAGTTTTATGCTGTAAATACAATAACCACTCGTATTGATGAGGTGCGTGCATGGTTAAATTTCGGCGAATACTGGGTCTCTTTTACCTTTTCCAGAGTGCTGCTTTGTTTTGTGTCTCTCTGTGTATAATGATTGAGACAGAGGCCTACAGATTGAATGTAGATTGAGATGTGCACCTCCACACATTCATATCGACTGCTACATTTACATGGGAAGCTCTCAGCATGTTTGTGCAAACAGGGCAGGAAGTGTTTGTTATTGTGGACGCGTTGGGTAACTATAAGTGTCCCTTTGATTCCTGTGGATTCAGTGACACACTCCCTCTCTGCGCTGGGCATTGTTCACCCACACTTCTCTCCAGGAGTCAGCAGTGTTTCCTGCTGAGGGTCTATACACTAGCATCTGAAGGGGTGTGTTTCAGCACAGCAAGACTTTCTTCTCTCTTTTTTCCTTCTATCTCGTCTCTTCATCGTCACATCAGATTGTTTGTCTAATTGTGTGATTGTTCGTCAAAGCTTGAAGTGGGAGGGGTGGCGTTTGTGGATAAAAATAGAGAGAATTTTGCTAAAAATAGATGAATCATGTACTCATCTCTTATATTGTCTTTTGAAACCATCAGTGATGCTTTAAATTAACTAACTAAAAGTCGGCTAATTGGTGCTCATTATTTATTAAGTTTATGAATTTATTATAATAACCAACGTGACCTCATTTTGAGGTTCCAGATCCAGATGTAAATGAGTTGGCAGTAACCAACTTACTGTGCTCCAGCGACTCGGGCCACACTTAGACCTGTGGAATGACACATCTTATCAGTGGCCCTCCAGGAACCGAAATGCATTTTAGAAAGTGTGATTTCTTTCCTTTTCTTCTCCGTCTGACTTTAATTTCCTCTTCTTCCTCTGCTCCTCCGGGTCAGCAGCTGTCAGGTATTGAGAGGAGGAGAGGGGGCTGCCCGCTGCTGCGCCGCCGTTCGCCACCACACACGCCCACCTCCGAGTCACATCTGGTGTAAGGAGCAAGCGCTCCGATAAGTGAACCGAAGCCGATGGTGCACCACACAGATGTTGCCCCCGCTACTTTCCCTCTAAGTCTTCCAAATCTCCTTGAGAGAGTCGCACACACTTCAGCCTCCTCCTGATAAAAGTTTGCCGAGTGAGAGTCTTCATTCTCCACGTGGGTGGTCTAGCCTGTACATTCACCACACCTGTGCGAAGGAAGCCTATGGCATGCTGTACCTGTGCCTCATCCTCCTCTGCCCCCTCTACAATCTCGTTAACTGTGTCTATTACATTCGAGGCCGCCCGAGGGCTTCCAAAATCCTCCCGGATCTCCAGCGGTGGCTGCAAGGCTGTATCTTGTAGATGCACGTCTCTGCAGCCTGGCGGCCAGGGCAGCAGGATGAAATTGAATTAGCCGTTGTGAACCTGTGGCCTTGAGAAGATAGATGTGTCAGAATCAGAAAGAGAGGGCTGAACAAGAAAGTTCTGAAGTAGTCTTCTTTTTTTTTTCAGGAAACTGAGGGTCGTCTTTAAGCAACTAATGACGAACAGCCCTGAAAGCTGCCGACACCAGACAGGGGATCTTCTCTTGTCCAAAGCAGGGGTGAGCTCAGGTCATGCTGTGTTCCTCTGAAGAAGAAGCAGGTCAGGAGATCAAAGAGTTTTTTTCTGATCTTCTCCAGTGGTGTCAACTTCAGTGACAAAGCCACGTGTGTTTGATTGACTTAGGATGGATTTGCCAAAATATTTGCTTTTGTTTTTTTGGTCCGTTACTGCGCAAGTAGTCATTTTTATCAGAGGAAGCTTACAGTGCAGTTTTGGTGCTTTGCTTTCAGGATCAGCCGGTGTAGCTCATGGCTCACTCATTGAGGGGAAGGAAGCAGCTACTTTCTGTCTTTCCTGCAGCATCTTCACTTTAAGTGTTCGTGTCCTCTTTCTATAACTTAAACTGATGTAATTGTGCTGTTGTCTAAAAGTGACAGCTCTTCAAGTTGTTTGAAAATGTTCAATTAATTAGTGGTCACAAAATTGAAGGTGTTAACCATTAATAAATCATTTCAGAGTACCTCTACTTGGGGAACTAAAACTGTGGGCAGGGATCTTCAAACTGGGATCCTTGGGTAATTATTTTGTTATGTTGACAGTAATAGTTTTGTATCTCTTTGGGTTTATGTATCTAAAAGTATTCCGATGGTGATTTTTTTTCCTGTTTATTGTTAAGCACTACTATTCAAAAGTTTAGGGTCAGTAAGTGTTTTTTTTTTTTTTTTCAAACTTTTTTTTGTTCTGAAAGGATGCATCACATTGATCCAAAGTGACATTGATCAGAAAAGGCATTAATAATGTTGCAAAATATTTATAATCTAAATAAATGCATTTCAGAATCCTGAGGAAAAAAAAACATTTATTACTGTTTCCACAAAAATATAAAGCAGCAAAACTGCTGTCAACCTTAATTTAATAATATAATAATAATAATTAAAAAATGTATTGAGCACCAGACCAGCATATTAGAATGATTTCTGAAGGATCATGTGACACAGAAAAGTGATGAAAATTCTGCTTTGCCATCACAGGAATAAATGATATATTTTTAAAATATATTCAAATGGTAAACATCTATTTAATTGCAATAATGTCACAATATTGCTGTTTTTATGTTTGATCAAATAAATAAATAAATAAATAGTATAAGAGTACTTTTTTCTAAAACCTTAAAAAAAATCTCACCAACCTCAAACTTTTGATCGATAGTATACCTAAAACTTATGGCTGCCTTTATACGTTATGAAGCAGATCATTATATTTTTAAGTCCATGGCTTGGCTTCAAAATGATCAAAAAACTCGCTCATTAAAGCTGGAGACTTCCTACTGAAATCAACGGCCAGGCTCTCATGATGTGGAAATCTTCAAAAATGAAAGTCTGGAAAAAATGGAAATCTTGGAAGCGTCGCTGGTTCTAAACATGCAGGTCTCAAGGCACGATTCACAGTCTCTGCGTTGGGTGTTAGAGTTTTGAGTTTTATCTTCATGCAGTTATGCGCAAAGTGCCCTGTTACTATTTGATATGCTTCTGCTTCCTGTTGAGTAGGATGGGCTGCACTCCAGGGCCTTGTGGCAAATGCCACCTCCAGGGGCTTCCTCTCAGTGCCTGCCAGCAAAGCATCAGGGGCCGCTGATGTCATAGCAAAGGGCCACTGGGGGTCACCTGGTTGACCAGACCCTATGGCCACGGCTAGCGTTTAGGGAAGCAGAGTGAGATGTGCTTCCTGCAGGAAACTTCTCTGAGTGATTAATGATGGCTGCATTGTTCAACCTATGCCACCATTTTTGTTGAACTATTCCCTATTTATGCTCTAGTTTAATCCATTGGATCTGACGCCATTCTTCCCCACACCCATAGCAGAAGCAGCACAATTAAAGCTTTGGATCTGTTTTAGGGTCAGCTCAGACATGCAGCCTGGCACAGGCGTCATTTCCCTGTGGCTGTGTTATAGGCGATTCAGAGAGCGTTCCTCAGGTGTGGCGGTGACACGGTTTCTCTGGGAGGGCGCTGTGTTGATTCAGTGCCGAGCGATTGCCTCCAGCTCTTCCGGTGTGGTGTTTGTCTTTGTGGGCTGGCTGATTTTTCCACTCTGTCGTTTATGATGATCCCTTGCTTTCATCCTCTTTGGTGGGGTCAGAGGTCATCAGTATTTTCAGGATTCAAATGATCTACATTTGGTAGAGAGTTTTCTTTCCATTCTCTGCTATTTTACTTTGGATGTGTGTGTTCTCATCCCAAGGTGTCATCTAACTGACGCCTTGGGAAACATTTTGACCATGCTTCAATATCTGATGCTTTAGGCACCCTTTAGCGTCAGTTAGATGACGACCCTAGGATCGCGTCATGTAACTGACACCTAAAGGGTGCCTAAAGCATCAGAATATTGATGCATGGTCAAAATTGTCAGTTAGATGACACCTTGGGATAAGAATGCATTGGTTAAACTGAGAAAGCAGCCAAAAACTTGAACCCAAAATTTAACCCAAATATAAATTCATTAACTTCAAATGAAAATCTTCAATTCTGGGAACTTCATTAACATGTTAACCAATAGCCAGAAGCAAGGGTCATAATTTGACTAAGGATGGACATGCATGCATTTGAGAATAATTCAGATTTTTTCTATTCTTTTTCTTCTGTTCTTTTTTGGAAATTACATTTAAAATGTTTTTGGAATGGAATGGTTGAGACTGTATTTAGAACACTATGAATTATTTTCACACTTTTTGCATAATTTGACAAAATTAGAAGTTGATTGGAAATGACGCACAATCGTAAACATGTTCTAAAGAGATTTTTCTTATGTATTTCAAGATATTTTATTCTATTTATATATTGTGCATATAAAACACAAAATAAACCTAAAACGTTCCAAAGTTGGATGAGTCTTCAAGATATTTTCCACTATCCATATGAAAATTGTATAGGGTTTGGGTTTGTTTACTTCCCTAATTGAAAATGGAGCCCTGACCATAACTGGGCAAATATCAATTTTAGTTTTGTATCCCACTGACATTTGCCCTGAATCTTTTATAATATAATCTTTTTTTATATATATAGCCTATATATTTTGTTTTAATGTTATTTATCTTTATGAATTTTTAAGCTACAGAAACCACAGAAAGGTGTCTACAAGAAGTGATGATTCATGTTACCTTGGGTTTATGTTTGTTCTGTCCCTCAACCCTTACATATTTCCAGCCCTCTCCCTTATTTTGTCCACCCTCATCTCATTGAACATGTTTTTCATTATGGACATTCAGTTCATATCTGCACATCAGAGCACAAACCCTCTGCCCCTCTTTGCCCCACCCTGGGTCAGCCAGAACCAGGGGCCAGTGCTGCCCTTTGGTGAGTCTGGAGATTTATTCTAATAAGTACTGCGCTTTTGACAGGTTAAAAGCTGACCTCTGCCGCCCGCCAGATATCCAGGTGTCAGCGTCCTTGTGTTCCCTGTCCAGCTTTTATCAGCTGGGCAGGGAAATGTAAATTAAAAGAAGCATAAAAATAGATGATGGGACATGTACCTTTCTCTCCTTCCTTTTCCTTGCTTCTTTTTTTGAATCTCCAATTGCCCTCTGTGCTTGTGTGTGCAGGAAGCATCAAATTAAAGAGATAGCCTGTTATGTTATATTTACTGAAGTGTTAGCTGTCATTTAACCTGTTAAGTAGAGCACGTTACTGATGCTAGGACCAACTTTATGCATGAATGATTGAACTGTACTGGAATAAACTGGCGTTTCTTCATTTTTGCTGATAAAGTTGACTGTTTTTGGGTCCAGCCGCCGCTAATTTAATTATTGAATAGGACTAATGCAGTTAGTGTGCATTCATTGTTAACCCTCTGGGTTAAAATAAAAAAATGTTCAAAATTGTAGCTTCATCGGAATAGTCCAGAAACTTGGTGACTTTATTGGTACTTGGTATATGAACACCCAAAAAAAATTGGGGACAGGATTTGAAAAGTCTAAGTAGTCGTAAAAAAAAATAGTCACACTCAGGACCTTCGAGATCAAAAATGATTCGCATAGGAAATGAATGTGAAATTGGCAAAAATGTGAAAATACTGTGTTTTTTGTGCGTACAATCTACAAATCAGCAACGATCTTGAAAAAAGCACACAACAGTGAAGGGGTGAATCTATAAAACATCAAAAGTGCAAAATGAAATACAGCAGAAAAATATATTTTTTTAAATATTTTTTCTATTATATTCAATGGGGAAAATTTGGTCATAATTATTGCATTAATACTAATTACTTTTAATGAGTCCACCCCTCAGAGGTTACAGTTATAAACATGAGCCTCGTCCTGAAAGGCAAAGGGGGTGGTGTTGCTTTAATTTATAGTAATATCCTCAAAACCACTGAGAAATCTAGTTTTAAATATACTTCTTTTGAAGTATTGGTGCTTAGTGTTATAATATACAGTGTATAATGATAAATCAAGTTTGAGAATTCTGCTGGCCACTGTATACAGGCCACCAGGGTTTTTTCAAAGAATTTATCAGGATTTTATCAAAAGAATTTGCAGAACTTTCTATCATAATTAGTCCTGGCTGAAGATAAAGTACTAATAGTTGGTGACTTTAATATACATGTAGATAATGAAAAAGATGCATTGGGATTGGCATTTAAAGACATTATTAACTCAATTGGAATTAAACAACACGATGTTAGGACCTATACTCATTGTCGTAATCATACTCTAGATCTAATATTATCACATGCAGTTGATAGCATCTCAGATCACTATCTAGTCTCATGTAAACTTCACTTAGCCAAAGCAGCAAAGCCGACTCCTGTGTTATAAATATGTTAGACCTATAACTTCTGCCACTAAAGATTGCTTTATCAATAATCTTCCTAATCAGTTTCATCATCTCAGCATCCCGGATAGCTTTTTAACTTCTCTCTTTTCCAGCACTTTAGACGCAGTTGATCCATTGCGCTTAAAGAAGATTAAAGAAAATAGTCCAACGCCATTGTACAACGAGCACACTCGGGCCCTTAGAGAGCAGCCAGAAAATTGTTCTCTAAGAAAATAGAAAACTAAACTAGAGGTTTCCGGATTTCATGGAAGGAGAGCTCAATTGCATATAGAGAGGCCTTAAAAACTGCTAGGTCTGCTTATTTTTCAAACCTATTAGAAGAAAATAAACATAATCCTAGGTATTTATTTGAAACAGTGGCTAAACTAACGAAAAAGAAAGCTTCAAGCCCAGAAGTGTCCAAGCAACACAGCAGTAATGACTTTATGAATTTCTTCACTTATATGATTGATAATATCAGGAACAAAATTATAACTATGCAACTGTCTACTACAGTATCGCATTCAGGGGGTGCATTGTTGTCTCCCTAAGGAAAGATTTGTTTTATTTGCTGCTATAGGAGAGGAAGAATTTGCAAAATCGCTAATTCATCTAAATCAACGACTTGTATATTAGACCCTATACCGACTAAACTACTGAAAGAGAAGCTTCTAGAGGTCATAGATCCTCTTCTTAATATCAATAATTCGTCTTTGTCGCTAGGATACGTACCAAAAACCTTTAAGCTAGCTATGATAAAACTGCTTGTTAAAAAACGCAACTTGATCCTACAGAATTAGTTAATTATAGGCCAATCTTGAATTTGCCTTTTCTGTCAAAGATACTGGAAAAAGCAGTATCCTCACAACTGTGTTCCTTTCTTGAAAGAAATGATATCTGCAAGGATTTTCAATCAGGATTTAGACCACATCATAGTACCGAGACAGCTCTCATTAGAGTCACAAATGATCTGCTCTTATCATCTGATCGTGGTTGTATCTCTCTATTAGTGTTACTCGATCTTAGTGCTGCATTTGACACAATTGACCACAACATTCTTTTAAATAGACTAGAAAACTATGTTGGCATTTGTGGAACTGCATTAGCATGGTTTAAATCATACTTATCTGACCGTTATCAGTTTGTAGCAGTAAATGAAGAGATGTCTTATCGATCACAAGTTCAGTATGGCGTACCACAAGGCTCAGTACTAGGACCGCTGCTATTCACTCTGTACATGCTACCATTAGGAGATATCATTAGGAAACATGGAATTAGCTTTCACTGTTATGCTGATGATACTCAGCTGTATATTTCTTCAAAACCTAACGAAACTTACCAACTCACAAAATTAACGGAATGCATGGCTGATATAAAAAATTGGATGACTAGTAATTTTCATACTAATAAATTGTGAAAAAAAACAGAGATTCTAATTGTTGGACAAAAAACGTCCACACGTAATAACCTAGAATACTGTCTAACACTTGATGGCTGCTCTGTTAAAGTCTTCATTGTCAGTTAAGAACCTGGGTGTGCTCTTTGATACCAATCTTTCATTTGAAAGTCATGTGTCTAGTATCTGTTGAACCGCATTTTTCCATCTTAAAAATATATCTAAATTACGTCCTATGCTCTCATTGACAAATGCAGAACAATTAGTTCATGCGTTCATGACATCAAGGCTAGATTATTGTAATGCTCTACTGAGCCCGATCTCATGAAAGTTCGTATTTTTAGCACGAATGTCATTTCTCGTGCCATTTAAACGCAAAAATAAGTTTTTGCGTGTATATGGAACGCGTTTTTGCGTGCATATGATGCACTTTTTGGCGTGTAATACGCACAAACTCCCCACCTAACCTCCCCCAACCCTACCCCAGGGTTTTTTAGTGCATAGCATATATGCGCAAAAAACATTTTTGGCGTATAAATGCCACGAGAAATGACATTCGTGGTATACGCATTTTCAGTGAGACTGTGTTGCTCTACTGGGTTGTTGCCCTGCAAGCTTAAAGGATTAGTTCACTTTTGAAAAAACTTTTGCTGATAATTTACTCACCCCATGTCATCCAAGATGTCCATGTCTTTCTTTCCTCAGTCGAAAAGAAATTAAGGTTTTTGATGAAAACATTCCAGGATTTTTCTCCATATAATGGACTTCCATGGGAACCAGACGGTCCAAGCTCCAAAAGATCGTTAATAACAGTTTCAGATCCAGCTTCAAATGTCTTTAAACGACACCAGGCGATGAATAAGGGTCTTATCATGCGAAACGATGGGTTATTTCAAAACTTATTCCAAAAATGTAACTTTTCTAAGGACAAATGGTAGCCTAGCTCTATTCTGGAGGCGCGTTTGTAACGTCACGTAATACGTAATTACGTTCAAAAGGTCACGGGCGACGTAGCCGGAAGTACAGAATCAAAATCGTCTGACATCGTTATTTTACCTTTTAATTCCTTTTTTTTTTGTAAACGGCGTTTGAGTTAGTTTGCACGTTCAACCTATGTGTTCAACTTACTGACTCTGTACTTCCAGCTACGTCGCCCGTGACCTTTTGAACGTAATTACGTATTACGTGACGTTACAACGCGCCTCCAGAATAGAGCTAGGCTACCATTTGTCCTTAGAAAAGTTACATTTTTGGAATAAGTTTTGAAATAACCCATCGTTTCGCATGATAAGACCCTTATTCATCGTCTGGTGTCGTTTAAAGACATTTGAAGCTGCATCTGAAACTGTTATTAACGATCTTTTGGAGCTTGAACTGTCTGGTTCCCATGGAAGTCCATTATATGGAGAAAAATCCTGGAATGTTTTCATCAAAAACCTTAATTTCTTTTCGACTGAAGGAAGAAAGACATGGACATCATTGGGTGACATGGGGGTAGTAAATCAGCAAAAGTTTTCGAAGTGAACTAATCCTTAATAAACCAACTTCAGCTAGTCCAAAACGCAGCCGCTCGAAGTTCTTACCAGAACCAGGAAGTGTGACCATATTGTAACAGTTCTCAGTGTGAGTTCACTGTTACTAGTGCTTTGCCGCTTCACTAGGGGCGATGTCCTCAGTTCTAAAGGTGAAGATGTGGATTCAAGCAGAGAAGAAGTGAAGTTAGAGGGGGGTGGCAAAAACATGGATGTGAGCTGTAGCTCAATGTATTCATCTATAGTTTGGGTTTTTGAGGATAAATTGAATCCTAATATAAATAAATAAATTGAAGTCTTTGCTACTCATTTAAGCCTAATGTTCTAATTAACCACATGCTAAATACGTCTTGAGACAAGTTTCTCTATTGGACTGTTTTACTCTCAAGTTCGACCGCTTAGTGCCGTGGGAATTATCAATGGATTATTGACTGAGTCTGGCATCTTTGAATTGATTGAACCTGTGGAACGTCCTGTGGATATTGATTGTCTGAAATCATCGTGCCATCATTGACTTTGAGAATGCTGGACTTGTGACAAACTGCGTTGGAAACTCAGGTTTTTCTATCATATAAATGATTGAATTGATATGTAAATAATATGGTATGTGTTTGCGTGGAGGGTGAACACTGTGTGATGTTACTTGTCTGGCACTTAAATATAATCACTGCAAAACTCAACGGATGGTACCCTACCTCTTTACAATGATTGCTTTCTGTCTTTTGTAATTCAAGATGGTATGTTACAATATTAGCCTGGTTCTGTCAACCCTGCTTTGGCTGCCTATTAAACATCATATACATTTTTAAAATATTGCTGATAACTTATAAAGCACTAAATGGTTTAGCTCCGCAGTACTTAAGCAAGCTCTTAACGCATTATAGTCCTTCACGTTTATTGCGGTCTCAAAACTCTGGCCAGTTGTTAATACCTAGAATATCAAAATAGACTGCTGGTGGTAGAACCTTTTCCTATTTAGCACCAAAACTCTGGAACAATCTTCCTAAGATTGTCTGGGAAGCAGACACAATCTCTCAAATCTAGACTAAAACACATCTCTTTGGCCTAGCATACACATAACATACTATAGACTTCCTAAATTCAAATTAGGCTGCATAGTTTAGATCAGCTGGAACCGGGAACATGTCCCGTAAATCCTGATGTACTTGGTACATCAAAAGAAGGATGGCGTCTACGCTAATATCAGTTTCTGTGTTTATCCCGAGGGACCCTCTATGGTGGATCCTTAAGTGCCGCCCACATTGACACGATAGCCATCGGCCCTGATCCTCAACATCTCGTCTCCAAACTGGCGTACATTACTTCGACTTCCAAACAGGTTGAAATGGACAAATTCTCTTAATGTTTCGATCCAATTTGTTTTGTAATCACTGTTCTTTCGTTGGCCCTCGACTGAGCCTGGGTTCTCCCAAGAGTTTTTTCTCCATTCAATCACCTGATGGAGTTTTGATTCCTTGCCATTGTTGCCATGCTTTTGGCTTGCTTAGTTGGGGACATTTAATATTCAACAATATTATTGATCTGTGTTGTATTATTTTCATGTTGTCACTGTGAAGCTGTTGTGATACAATCTGTATTGTAAAAAGCGCTATATGAATAAATGTGACTTGACTTAACATGATACAGTATGTGTACAGATGTGACGTAATGACACAAAGACATGCTCGAATCTCCGGTGGAAATCCACCAGTACCACTGGAATTAAAAAACGTAGGCTTACCGCTTTGAATCGAGCAAGCAGATTTGAACACTGGCTGGTTATGTATTTTCTCAAATATGTATTTTGGATTATTTTTAACCTCAAAAAAGCTATGGACTGCAGCTTTAAATCATAAAAACAGACAATTTTTTTAAATGTTAAGTTGTCAAAGATATTTTAATTCAATTGTTTAGAAATCCTTTACAATTGAAATTTTATTAAACTGTTAAAAAAGAATCCAGAACATTTTAAATGGAAAACAGCAGAAAATAAACAGAATTTAGGAAAAATAAAATGGATTTCATAGAGCCCTACTGAAATCGTTTGGATAATTCATAATTCCCATCTTGATAACAATAAGATTTTCTATGCTTCTCATCTCCATCCCTCTCTATCTTCTTCCTGATTCGGTCTCTTTCACTGAAGTGGATCAGCCATAACATTGACTAAACGGTTTGTTGCCTTAATCATTACAAAATTTCAGATCTAATTGTGTCTTTAATCTCTTAGATGATGAGTGTTTTTCTTCTTTCTGATGTCTGATGCTTGTAGTGATGTTGAAATGGACAGAGATGATTTAAGGCTGGTATCTATGTCAAGGACAAAGCATAGCAGACCCTATATGATTCGCTGTTTTATTCAGTGCTCGTTTCTGTATGTTTTCAGAATGCTTTGGATGTTTTCTTTGATGTGCGGTTCAGACATATCAGGGGATATGGAGTTTTACGTGTGTTTGGGCGTGTGTTTGTTGGGGTCGGGATGGTGGGGTGTTCTTTGTGGTGTCTGATTTTGTTTCTGTATGTTAATAGATTTAAGTGGCACATCTTTGAAGTGACCTACAGGAGGTCTGTGAGTGGCTATATCATAACAGCTCACAGATGCCATTGGATACATGACTGTTATTGGTTTAGCAGAGCAATCAGCCACATCCTTGCAACATGGAAGGAAAGTACCACTATAGAAAATTTGGACAATCTAATAAAACCTCAATATAGAACATCTACTGAATAGATATGACATCCTTCTAAATCATTTATTGTATTTATCCCCTTTCCCATCCATTTTTGTTAACATTACATGTAGAATTGATTTTGGAGTCTATGTTTGTTTATTTTATCCATGAGTTGATGGTCAAATGATGACCCTTGCTTCTTGCTATTGGGTACACGCTGTTAATGAAGTCCCAGAATTGGAGATATTCATTTGAAGTTATTGAAGTAATATTTGGGGTGTCATTGTCATGTACCCTGTAATGAATGTGTTTCACGGTTCTAATATTTTTGGCTGCTTTCTCAGTTTGTCATTTAAAATAGCTAATGCTTCTTTGTAGGCCAAAACCGAGCGGGGGATTGGGACTCCCAGACTTTTTGCTATATTACTGGGCCTCAGCGATTAGAATGTTTACTTATTGGTTGGACACATCAATGCCAATTTCTGATTGGCTACTGATGGAGTGGGAGGACTGCCACCCGCATTCTATTGCCGCAGTCCTACTAGCTCCGGCTGCGGTTAATAAGTCCCTGTATAATAACAATCCCATCATACATAGCATGATTCGTACCTGGAAACAAATCAAGACCACCTTTAATCTTAAACCAATCTCTCTCCTGCTACCCATCTCTAGAAATCCTACTTTTGCTCCTTCTAGCCTAGATGGAGCTTTTTCTACATGGAGTGAAAAGGGTATTCAGTGTATTGGTGACTTATACGTGGAGGCGTCTTTGCTTCATTCACACAACTACAGTACAAGGAAGTATGAGCTGGGGAATAACAACTTCTTTCTGTTACCTACAAGTTAGGGATTACGTTCGAAAATACTTAAGAGAATTTGAGACTGAATCACAATCCAAATTAGATGAATGTCTGAAATTGTCTCCCAACGAAAGTAAATTCATATCCCTGTCTATAACAATCTCTTATTAATAAATTCCCCATCGACCAGAAAATCATAAACGTAAGTGGGAAGAGGAACTTGGTGAATCTATTCCAGATGATTTATGGAAAGACAGTCTTAAAAACATATATAACTGTTCAGATAACGCAAGACATTGTCTTGTCCAATTTAAAATCATACATAGGCTTCATTACTCAAAGGAGAAACTACATAATATATATCCAGAAGTATCACCAACGTGTGATAAGTGCCACTCTTCTGTAGCAACACTCCTCCATAGTTTTGTTCTATGCCCAAGGGTCCAGATATTTTGGATTGATATATGTAACATTATGTCTGAGGTCATAAATATTTTAATCGAACCTGAACCCGTGTTCATCATTCTTGGAATATCAGAGACCTTCAGGAAACTCAGTGTAGCACAGCAGTGTTTTATTTCTTATTGTGTCATAACTGCAAAGAGACTAATCCTCATCTTATGGAAGAGCACAACTGTGCCTACCTCTAAGATGTGGTTAGAGGATTTAACTAACACTCTTCATTTAGAAAGAATAAGGTATACGCTGAGAGACAGGCTCAACTTATTCAATAAAACATGGAAACCCCTCATCACATACCTAAAATCTAAAAATCCAGTACAACAGTCCACATCCTAGCATATGATATATGACAGTTGTTATGGTTTTTGAGTGAAGGTCTCTATGTGGAAGGGTGGATGGGGTGGAGTCACATGGGGCAGGGTTAGCCGTGCGGTTAGAGAGGTCGAGATAGTATGGGGGGCCGTGGTCAGCCTGATGGTGTTTAGGTGCCATCGTTTTTTGTATCTTTATTTGTTTGGTTTTGCCTTTGTCTTGTTTTAATGCCGTAAACGCTGGTGTTTTTCTTTCCCTTTAATTTAATTTATTTATTTTATTTATTTATTTTTTTATTTATATGTATATTTTTGTTTGGTTTATAAAAATTCTCAGAATGTACAAGCGAACTGTATGTAAAATCATATGCTTCAATAAAAAGACGTTGGATAAAAATAGCTAATGCTGCAATTTATGTTCATTTTTTTCACAGCGTAATGCCATTGTTTGCAACCCAGTTTGGCTTGTGCTTGAAATGTTTGATATAAAATAAAATAAAAAGTTGGGTAAATACCAGTGGAATGACCATTTTCTATTTCTTATGCTCCTTTTCTGATATTTTTTTTGCATTTATTTGACACTATCCCTTTGGTTCTTACTGAATAAATTGATCAGCACTACATGGTGATTTTAGGCCGTTAAGTTGCCTCTCCATTGTTGTCTATTTCAATTGGCTGGGGCTGTGACCAAGATGTATTTCTATTGGCTACGTGGATAACTGCATCCTGACCCCCACTGTCTCAGCAGTCGTCATGGCTGTGAATCTACTTATTTGGGATTCACGATGAGCAGAAAAATGAGGACTCTCTGTGCAAATATCTCCAGTTCTGGCATCTTTGTTTTGCTATTGATTACATTTTCAGAGTGCCCTCCTGTGGTATGATGCTCCCTGTGGTGTCTGGGCTGGTAAATTCATTTTGGGACAGAGGAGGCATGCATCTAATCTGTAGTGTGTTAAGCCCAGACACATGTCATGCTACCTCACTCCTGCCGCTTGACCTTTGCTCGAGAAATTCCTTTACAAAGGTCACCAGGTTACCATTGCCCACCTGGAGAGATTCTGGTCTCATCTAAGTCCTGATGCATCCATCAACCTGCAGAAAAAGGCTGCTGGAGACTGGGCCACACTTGCTCTGACTCTACACAATAGAATCCATGATGTCTTGAATTTTAAGGTTACACTGCATTTCTGTCCAAAAGTTTGGTGTTGGTAAAAAGCTTATGTTTTTGAAACCAAGGCTGCATTTATTTAATCAAAAATAAATAAATGTAAATGTTATTTAAATTAATAATACTTTAAATTATTACTTTTTAAATATCTTTTCAAATGTAATTTATTCCTTTGATGGCAAAACATTGATTTGATCCTCAAGAAACACATTTTATCAATGTTGAATATATTTGTGCTGCTTAATATTTTTGTAGACATAGATATATATATTTTTTCCATGATTTTTTGATGAATATAAAGTTTAAACAAACAGCATTTATTTTTAAATTCTAAATATTTTTAAAGCCACTTTATTGCATCCTTTTTAAAATGTATTTTAAAAACAAAGCAAAAATCACTCTGACCTTAGTGTTTTAAATAGTAGTGCTTTCAAACAAAATATAAATGGGCATTATTTGAGATTTTACATTGTTTTACATTTACATTGATTTGATTTATATTATAAAATTAATCTTAACCCTAAATCTTACAAGATTATAAATGTATAAAAAAGAAATAAATTATATATATATATATATATATATATATATATATATATATATATATGTATATATATATATGTATATATATATATGTATATATATATGTATATATATATATATATATATATATATATATATATATACTGTATATATACTGTATATATATATATATATGTATATATATATATATACTGTGTATATATATATATATATATACTGTATATATATAGGCCTATACACACTATGTACAGTAGGTTTCATATGTATATGTAAATGTATGAACATTGTTTGATCAGTTTTTAATTTAGTTTTGTCATGAATTTTAGATAAATTTGTCTCACCACCTTACATTGAGTTGTATATTGAGTATTGTAATTTAGTTAAAATCCAACCAGTACATCAATTTCCATCCATCCTGGTTGTTCATCCATTCTGAATCCACTCGAATAAATATGACATGACAGTTGAGAGTATATCTCTACCTTGAAGTGCTTGAAGTCAGATCAAGAAAAAAAGATCGGGGAGACCAAGGATGGACAAAAAGGAGCCAGACAAAGGTCCCCTGTGGAGCCTGGATGAATAAGCTGGGAATAAGCTTGGTGTCAACAGGTGGGATGATTCTTAGCCATTGTGGCTGCCTTTGTTCTTCTCCCTGCTCCACAATAGGATGTCCCCTGTTGGCCCCTGAATAAATATTGCCAGTACTGAGGCAGAGGTGCACAGTAGCTGTATTGAGCTTAAGTGGAAATCGATGTTGATCTATTGAGCTGGTGCTGCCAACCCCTGCCTGTAACTCAGGTGTTTACGTTAATGGCGATGCTGGCACAATCACACACTCTCCTAAAGGTCGAACGGGAGCATGTTTACCTTGTGTGTTGTTCTTTGTTGTGGTGTTGTGATTTCAAGCAGTACCTGTCAGCTATAGATAATTCTATAAATGAGACATGGCAATTGTGGGTCACATGAACACAATAGTTCAGTGCTATATTAAATATAGCTTTATGTAATCACTATACTGAGTTTTTTTTCTGCACACTGCAACTTTCCTTGCACTGCAGAGATTATTTTGTATTTCACAAGTTTTAATTAGAGCAAGATGCACACCTGATTGTTATAGAATAAGCATTAAAGGCACTAAACGTCATCACAAATCCCCGTAAATCAATCATAGCTAAATTACACTCTCTCTATACAGTACTATTTCATTATTGTAATGAAGAATAACAATGGCTGTTGGTTTAGTAACTAGTATTTCAGTCATCTTTATTCAAGTTTTTTAAAGTGATGCTTCCTATGGAGGAGTAGATTCTGCTGTGGGCTGCATCTGCTGGCGAATTTGATTAGAAGTTGAGGTCTGTCTACCAAATTTTGTTTTCATTTCTCTGTGGTGAGGAACACAAGATCTTACTAATTTGATTTGCAACAAACTCATTTTCTCAGTAGTCGCAGTTCTTCACCCTCAACTAGCCAAGCAGAGCGCCTTTGGGTCACGACAGGCTGTGGAGGGGCCGTGGATGGATTTTAAAGGGGTTAATGGCGCAACACTGGTAAATTCTCCACCTAAACCCAATTCATTCTATCGATATTCGGTGGATTTTTATTCTATTAGTGTTTTTCCTAGCTCACATGTGAGCATATGACTGGCACAGGGGCGAGGGCGTGAACCAAAGCATTGGTTTATAGTGTGAAAAACAGTTAAGCAGAAGGTTGGCTTCCCTAACCTCTGTTTGTTGGTCCTGTGGAGAGAAGCCTGGCCGTAGGGGACGCTAGCTGTGGGAAATGGATTATGATCACTACAGAGAGACTGTGATATGGCGAATGTGATGAATGAGGTTTGGTAGAGCAGCCAGCATCATACTCCTCAGTCTAAAGACAGTAGCGACTCAACTTTGATCTGAAATGCATTTTTTTTTACCATAACATTTAAAAATAGGTCGATTTTTGTGATGCTTGCAAGGCAAATGAAATCACTTATTGGATTTAATCGTACTATTTAATATCCTGGATTTTTTTTCCAGAGTAATTACTCGCGCACTCCAGACATTCGATACAGAGCTTGGCATTAATAAATCATGTTCTCTAAATTCATAATATCATCTTGTCCCCAGTAAGGCAACATTTGATATTACATTAAAGGCCTAGAGGAATTTTTTTTTTTTTTTTTTGCCAGAATCTCATCAAATCATTTCTAAAAATATTGCGGAACATGCTTCACTCAAATATATGCTGCACTTTTATTTTTTTTTGTCCAAAAGAGACGACAAATTCCCCTTGCTATTTATTTTCTTTTTGTGCCCCAGTCTTTTTGAAAGTCCTTTTATTTGATTTCATCGAACTCCTTCTCTTTCTCTCTTTAACCGATTCTCTTGATAGCAATTTAATTTAATCTTCAAGCAGCTATGTCCTTTGATGTTTCTTTGACAGGCTCTCATAACACATCAGATTTGATCTAACCTTTCTTGGTGGATAGAAAGAGAGAATAAAGATCAATTATTAGGTGAATTTGAAGTTGCATTAGAGGGTTTTTTGCCACTTCCTAGTTGCTTTAAGTTCCCATCTGTCTAAACATCTCTCAATTTTTGCCTCCTTTTTTCTGATCATTTCCTCGACTTATTCATGAGCTATGGGAGCCACGCTTTGTAGTCTCCGTGTAGCCGTTTCGGCCTACCCCCACTGAATACAGCTATGTGCCTGCATAAAATATCTTTTTCACTCTGCCTGCAAATTCTCTGAACTCTGTTCACATGAATGGCCCAACTTTCTAAAGCTTTTTTTCTCTTTACACCTCTCACACCCTCCCTCACTCTCTTATCCTTTGCGTTGTGTCCTTCGTTGTGGATTTGTATGCAGAATATCACTGCTGTGGCCACAAAGCACAGTACATCACTCCAGATCATTTTCAGACACCCTGCTGTGTGAGTTATAAAGAAGGATCCCTTAATGACACTTTGACTATTAACAATGTTTTAAGTCAATATGTCACTTTTAGTTTTCCCTCTATAGGGCAATAAATGTTAAAAATGGCGTGTTTAATGCAACTGGGTCAGACTTATGGCTGAGTAGAGGTTCTTGTGGCTTATGTCTCTACTAGCAGCCTCATAATGGTTTAATAGCGAATCATAATTTATTTCCTGTGTGTGTGTGTGTCTGTCTGTCTCTCTCTCTGTGTCTGTGTGTGTGTAACTATATTTTGGGGACAAATGTGTACCCACACTTTAAAAACAAATCTGTAGAAATTACAGTAAATTACAGTAAACCTGGCAGCTATTTGCCAGTAACTTACTTTAGATTTAATTTGATATTATTTACTGGCAACAGATTGTTCAAAGTTAAATGAACATTAAACATTAACAAGTCTTTATCTTTACAGAATAAAACTAAAATAACAGCATCATGCAAAGCATTCTGGGAACCAAAATCTGAAGGGAAAAAAAAAACTGAAAAAGATTGATGAAGATTTCTGGTTCCCAGAATGCTTTGCATTAGATTATTTTATAGTTTTTATTATGTAAAGACAAAGACTTGTTAATGTTAAATGTTCATTTAACTTTGAACAAACTATTGCCAGTAAATATACATTAATTTAAATCTACAGTAAGTTACTGGCAAACTGCTGCATAATTACAGCATTTTTTGTACAGTGCAGAAGTTACCAAAATCTCCAAAAACCTCCCAAAAAGCATTCTGTGATGGATAGGGTTAGTGTAACGCCGCCTTCACACTGGCAGTTGAAATCAGCTCCGTAAAACGCAATACGTTCCCAACGGATGACGTACTACACAGTGAAAAGCGTTGGACGCGGATAGAAAAAAAAATGGCGGAGAGATTAGAATGGTTGATTCTGTCAGTTCTGTATGATCGTAAGGAAAGTTGCTCAGGACGTTTACATTTCAGGTCGACTAAAAAATGTGATATTGTGGTCAATAGTTCAATATCTGCCTACAATTTAATTGTATTAACTGAAAAATGACATGACAACTTATCATTATAAAATCCTTATTTATTTTATTAAACGTTAAGAATTCAGGTTTGTTTATCAGTACCAGAGCAACGCACAACTTCCGCTGGAATTGTCGGATAGGAACCGTCCGTAGCTTTTCGCTAAAGTTGAATTTTTAACGCATTTTTTTTCTTCGCACCGCACTCGGTCGGACCCGTTTCGGACCCATTCGCATACGGTCTGCGAATCTCCATAGGAAATGAATGACTTCCGGTCGTTTGGAGCCGCATCGGAGAGGATATCAACTGCCAGTGTGAAGGGGCGTAAGGGATAAAATATGCAGTTAGTTTGTACAGTAACAAAAAAAAACATTATGGAACCCATTTAGATAACTACAGTATGTAAACGTGTGCAATAGACAAGTGATGTTTACCTTAGCAAACATTACACATTATGTACTGTGCAAACTACCTTCAAAATGTTTTACATGACTCTCATTTACAAATGGGAGGAGATTGTTGCTTTGTAACTACGGTTATGGAATCAGGATGTCAGACACTAATGCAGGAATGTTCCAGTCAGTCAAATCACAGCCAAATACGGTGCTTGTGCCACGCTCTGAATTCCCAGCATCCCACACGGGCGTTAGCTGCATCACCTCGACCCGTGGCATGTTTGCGCTGTTTAAACGGCACACCTCAAATGAGAATGACCCGTGGTCGTCTGTGAGGTTGCTTTTGCCTGAATCCCCTGGCAGACTGCCAAAGACAGTATTTTCACAGAGGCACCACACAGGTCATCTCGGGAAGACAGAGCTGTTGTGTGTTTCAGTGGATGCTCGTCTTAAAACGCTCATCTAGCTGATTGCACAGTAAGCAGACTGGGGATGCGGCGCTTCAGCGGCTGGTGTCACAATCTGTCCCTCACAATAGCCTGGGCAAGTGCCAACACAGACAATCTGGAAAGGGTTTTAGTCTAGTCTATTTTCAGTAAGCAAAAGGTTTAAAAATAACAGTCAGAGCTTTTTATTAACTAATCAGGGCAGAAGAACGGATGGTAAGGGAGAGTGAAGCCAAGGTATTGTATTCTGAATGGAATGTCTGTGTCTGGTAATGCAGTTGTGTAATTGATTTAAATGTTTTGTTTTTCTGGTATTCTGCTTTTCAGTCTTCAAATCAGATCAGGTGTTCTTGTTTGAGAAACAGAACAACAGATGTACTGCCACAAAAGTATAAAATATTAAAACATATTGCCATTCATTTGTAGTGCGGTAGTCGCTGAGTGACAGAGTTGTCTTGATCAAATGGATGTTGTCAGGGAGCCAGCATTGTGTCTGGAAGGAGCCGGGCAGAGGAAGAGGAGGATGCTGTGTCGTGTCTCTTTCTCCTGGGCAGGGTACAGGAACTGGAATCAGGCCAGCCTACAATCACCGTTGTAGGCCGGTAGCCAGCTAAGCATTAGATAAAACCCTCACGGTGGACCAGGAGCTCACTGAACTCAAAGTGTCTCACTTCCAAGTGCTTTTAATGCAGTGTTGTTGAATGAATGTTGGTTGAACGGTAAAGGAACATTGGTGACACGCATAAAAATCAGGATGATAGCTGGTTTTAAATAATTACTTTTAACTGTTTCAAACATAAATGTTTTTCCAAATTTGGGCCTTTTAGAGTCCATAATTTGTAGTCATTATCATCAAAGACACACCATATCGTCGCTGTCCGATGAAAACCGCGTATGTCCATTTTGACGATTTTGAGATTTTTTCGGATAGAATGTCCAGGTTCATTTCCGTATACAGCATGCTTCACATTATCTAAACGACCAATGAAAAGTTGTGAGATCATGTCATCTGATTTCCACGTATTTCCATTTGCTGTCAAAGCTGTCAATCACGCAGCGTTTCTCCCATAGACAGTATGGTATCTCCCCGCCCTGTGGAGGCATCTCGCGGTCTCGTCTCTGAGACCCCTACACCTGGTATTATAATGCGATCTGTATCCAGATAAGTTATCCGGATAATAAAAAGGCATGTTAATGCAAGATATAAATAAATTGTGATCGGACTGCGAATCGAATCTGCCTGACCATCTGGAGGTAGTCTGGCTCGCATTGTGTTCGGATCTTTACTAGGTGTAAACGCAATCTGGTTGTTGAACTACATATGTATATTTTACTCCTCCCAAAAATGCTAAAAAAATAAACGAGCGAGAGCGTGTTATATAGGCTATATGACATCACCGCAGATGAGCAGCTGCGTCAAAAGTGAAAGTAAGTCACAGACACAATCATCTTCACAATCACACAATCATCTTCAAGTAAAGAAACAAAGCGATCTTACAGGGCAGGCTGTTGCCACACTCTCTTATTGATGTATGTCTTTGATTTTGAAATTAGCTGATGATAAAATGCAGCTCATATCTGTAATAAAATTGCAGCTCATCTCCGACAAAATTACGGTAGGATTGTGTAAATAAAGTATCAGTCTAGCATCGCCATGCCAATGTATTGATTCATTGTCTATTCATAGTTTGCAAGAGACATTTAATAATAAACTGAGAGTATTTAATAAACTGAGCGTAGCCTATTCATCTGTCAATATGAAACCTCGATTTGGTCATTCTAAATAATGATCGGAGAACGCGTATCGACCACTGTTACTTACTATACAATATGCACGTATGTCCATTTAAACTCGATTTTGGGTCAAATATGGATTATATCATGACACTGGCAAGAATAGGGTTGCATTTAAAGATGTTGTGCCAAGCATGACAACGCTACGTTCAGCTGCTTTTGAAATTACATGTTTTTTTTTTTCACTTCCTGAAAAGTAACCGTTTTTGACGGTCATCGGGCAGCAACGATATGTTAGATGAACCAGTATTTGTGTTGCTTTGACTGATGAGATGAGATATACTCAGACATTCCAGCCCGTTCTCATCCTTTATCGTCACATAGAACGCTATATGACAAAACGGCGCTATACTATGCACATGGCACCCTTTATCGTTAATATAACACGCGAATCCAAGGCGCCATAAATCCTTTAGCGTAATATGAGACTACCCTACCCCACACCTAAACCTACCCCTCACAGTGCGTGTTATATTAACAATAACGGGTGCAATGTGCGTAGTATAGTGCCGTTTTGTCATATAGCGTTCTATATGACACTAAAGGATGAGAATGCGTTGGACATTCTGTTATGGTTTGAGGATTTTCGTAGTTCATTACTTCAAAGTACTCCAATATGAATTAAAAATTGTTTTCATTTGCTGTTTCTTTCTTGTTTGCTTTGCATTTTTGAGCTAACTCCAAATTTGCCTGTGACCTAGTTTAGGTCACATTAAGTTATTACAAATCTTGACGGAACCTGATACCAAGTGGAACCTCCCAGAAGCTTGTAAAGTGGATGCAAACAAATGGTTGTCGGTTCCTAATGCGTTTGCTTTACGTATGTGGGTGCACGAGGGTAGCAAAGGGAGCTGTAATGGATCATGTTTGTGTTTTTTAATAAACCCAAGCAATATTTCAGAATTAAGGACAAGCATCTGTACATCTGCATCAGAAGATAAGCAAATTTCAAGGTTATTTAAGGCAAACGGCAGTCTGGTGTGACTTGGTCGATGACGTACCTTTGTCCGACTCAGAATCTCTTTTGTTGTGTGTGCTCCACACTCCAGCCTACATTTAAGGGTGAGTGATAAATGAGAAAATGTTGGGTTTAATTGACTGAGGCTCAGTACACGTTACTCTTTGGATGCTGGAGAGGGACAGTAGATAATGGAAGTATTGTTTCTCCCAGTCGCCATGTCTCAGCAGGAGGACAGGGGGAGGTTGTGGGAATAGCAAGCCATCCTGGTGGACAGGGGTCTGACTGCACTTCACATCAAACTTCAGATCCTATACAGACAACCCCCTCCTGCCTCCAGTATGCCCGGGAACTATTCTAGATCATTCTATATATCAGACATATTCATTGTTGTTTATTCCCTGCTTCCCAGATTCAACAGCCATTCAATTGAGTAATGCACTGAAAGGAAAAAATTCACTAAAATAGAAAATGATGGGCCTACTGGTTCAGAGAACATAAATCAATTGTTTTGACTATCTCGGTCCTATTCATGTTATAATATTGAGCAATTAAGTGATTTACACTAACTGCCTTCGGTTGATTTCATTTATAGTAAAAAGTATAGTTACCGGTATGCCAGTGTTGTTGAATGTAATATTGAACAACAATGTTAAAACTTAATTCCAAACAGGGATTTTTGCTTTTTTAACACACTCTTGTGATACACAAAACATACTGTTGCACAATGTGTTTAAAATATCTCAGATTGATATTCACAATCTGTATTTCAATAGTGTGTGCATATTTAGTATTTGCAATTACATTAGAATTTTGACTGTTATACAGATTTTGATTGTATCTCTAGTCTTCAGTGAGACTCTGAGGGATTTCTCCACATGTATCTCTAGACACATCAGAGGGGGTTCATTAGTCTCACTGACTGCAAACACTGGCTCTTCAGTAAGATACCATCATCAGCTGGTGTTTGTTAAATAGGATTAAACCTGGATCATACCACATGGATGATGCTTTTTTTGTCAAAGTATCTGATATTTGATTTTCCATTTTCCCCACATATATATATATATATATATATATGTATATATATATATATATATATATATATATATATATATATATATATATATATATATATATATATATATATATATAAAACGGTTAGTTCGAATCCTTGATTCTGATTGGTCAAGAGCTGTGCTTTATTCACGATAAAACACGGCTACGACCGCTTCACCCAACGGTTCTATTGATCACTGCCCAACACTGCGGTTCTATGTTGTTTTTATTTGAGCTTTCATGCATTTTACACATTGGAACGTTGTTGCTGTTCACACTCAGGGACTATTTTTTCCAGCGGAAGGTAGGCTTTTAGTGATTTTACTTCAAGAAAGTTGCACTAACATTGTTTTTTACTTAAATATTGTGTGGCAACCATTTTATAAAAGCAATAAGATACTTGAGACAAGTGCTGTATCGTGAATGAGTAACGGCTTAAGGGGTTGCAGGCACTCCGCTTCTGCGTCGTGCCTAACAACGCCCTTGAGCCGTTACTTATTCACGATACAGCACAGCCTCTCGTACCTTATTGCTTACATATATATATATAAAGTTTTATTTATAATTGTATAATAATAAACAAACAGTACATGTTTAATATTGGCTTGTCTGTATCTGCCATAATTTTTATCTCTGTGCATCCCTATCAGTTAGCCATGGACTGATCAATCCATGTAGAAAGCCTGCTGGAAATCTGTCTGCAAACAGTAATTTTATCTGTGAATACAAGTCATATATTGGAACCTTATTACAGACTATGATGACATTTTTCTAAAATAATCATCATTGCAAATGATAGAAGTTTACCCAACTATTTTGGAGGGTTTGTGTAACTGCAACAATTGATCTAACTGACAGATACACAAACAGATACATGATCACTTACTGGTCAGTCTGTCATGAAACTTTCAGACCTAAGAAATGAATGGAATAGTTCACTTTGAAATTAATTTTTGATATGTTTTAGCTTACCTCAAGGGCATCCAAGATGTAGGTGTCTTTGTTTCCACAGTATTTTCAATTTTGATATTTTTCTGGTTAAACTGTTCTAGTCACATAATGCAGGTATTGGGGGTCCACCTCAAAGAGCATGCACAGAGAAGTCAAAATTAAACATGATTTAATGACTTGTAAATGTAAGTACACATTGATGGCCTAAGACACGAAAGTGGTTTGTGTGAGAAAACGAACAGTATTTATATAGTTTTTACCTCTTGTAATCACAGTCACGTCCAAGTGATCTTACGACGAGGGCGCTTCTATCTGCGCGAGCGCCGGAAAGCCCCGGAAGTGATCTCTCGCGTGTGTACGTCACTCATTGTTTGCACAGAGATTTCGGAAGTTTTACCTTTCACTGTGAAAATCTAAATATCTAAATCGTTTTCCATTGCAATTGCCTGTATATCTAAATATGTTTAGATCTTCACAGTGAAAGCTAAAACTTCCGAAATCTCTGTGTAAACAATGAGTGACGTACATGCGCAAGCGATCACTTCCGGCGCATGCGCAGACCGAAGCACCCATGCCTTCAGATCAGTTGGACATGGCTGTTGTTACACGAGGTAAAAACTATATAAATACTGTTCGTTTTCTCACACAAAAACGCTCGTTTCATGCCTTGGACCATCAATGTGTACTTACATTTACAAGTCATTAAATCATGTTTAATTTCGACTTCTCTGTGCATGCTCTTAGAAGGTGAACTGACTTAGAAGGTCGTTTATTAACTGGATCAAGATTTTATACACGTCACCATCGGCCACAGTCACAACGAACGGACTAACCTCACAAAGCTTCACACTGCACAGGGGGACGAGGCAGGGATGTCCACTCTCTCCATCCCTATTCACAATTTTTATTGAACCTTTAGCAGCAGCTATCCGTCAAAACCCAGCAATCAAAGGTATTGAAACACCACAACAAACACATAAAATCTCACTTTATGCAGATGATATCTTACTATACATACAAGAACCACTAGCATCTACTCAAGAAATAATTAAAACAATCCAGTCCTTCTCAAAAATATCTGATTATGCAATAAACTGGAATAAATCTTCCATCCTCCCTTTAAATAAAACCAAATGGGATGTGGCACCCCATCAATCACCAATACCTATATGTCATGATCACATCACTTACTTAGGCATTAAGATTTCCTCCAGACTGTCAGAGTTGGTAACACTCAACTTCACACCATTGCTAGAAGGTGAACTGAGGGTGGACCCCCTAAACCTCCATTATATGACTGATAGACAACAACGGTTTGACCGAAAAATATCAAAATTGAAAAGACTGTGGAAACAAAGACACCTACATCTTGGATGCCCTTGAGGTAAGCTAAAACATATCACAAATTAATTTCAAAGTGAACTATCCCTTTCAATCTATAGAACTTGTAAAGATTCAATTAATTGGTGGTGTTTTCACCAATTTATAGGAAAACAATTAGAAATATAAATATAGCTGCGAGCAGCGATTGCGCGGCCCAAGCCGGTGGCACCGCAACCCCGGTGCCTGAAGGCACCGGGATGGCGGTACCGCCGGCTTTGGCCCTCCATCGCTGCTCGCAGCTATATTTATATATATATATATATATATATATATATATATATATATATATATATATATAAAGCCGGTGGCACCGCCACCTTGGTGCCTTTAGGGTTATTCTGCACGACGTGCAAAAACGTAACCCCTGCTTTGGAATACATACTAGTATGTATTCCACAATTGGAATACATACTAACATACTAGTCAGAACTGAATAGTTGATATCTGAATGACAGATCACCATAGAAGTCACTGGAAAAAATGTGACTAGTAACAAAAGAATAGTTACTAGTCACCATTGAAATAAGTACTAGTGTCTAATGAATAAGTACTAGTATCTATTTAATAGGTACTAGCATATAATTAATAAGTACTAGTAACTAATTAATAAGCATTGGTATGTAATGAATAAGGACTAGCATCTAATGAATAAGTACTAGTATCTAATAAATAAGGACTAGTGTCTAATGAATAAGTACTAGTATCTTTAAAAAGGTACTAGTACCTAAAGAATAAACACTAGTATCTAAAGAAAAGGCACTAGTATCTAAAGAATAAGCACTAGTAGCTAATGAATAAGTACTAGTACTTAATGGAATAGATACTAGTATCTAAAAAATATGTACTAGTAGCATGAAAATAGAGACTAGTAGGTTAAAATGATTAAATGTTAAAACGGCTTGCCATACTCTATCTGTCGTTTCGACTAGTCACAATTACGTTACAGATATCTTAAATGATAATACAAACTATCCAAAATGTAATTACGACTAGAAAGACGTTGTTGATATCTACAATGTTAATTACGAATAGTCAAACTTAGCTTTTAAATGTTAAAAGGGCTTGCCATACAGAAGTGTAGGCTCAGAGAGACACTCAACATTTTCAAACCAAAATATCTGACTTTCTGTGGGTCCTAGCTCATGAGTGTAAATTAGAAAGTTGTCCGGCTTGAGGAGAATATATGAATATATGAAACGATGAGATCAACATGTGTACTGAGTTTCATATTATTACATGCAAGCGTGTTTGATTTATGGACCAAGTTTTTGGACCCCGTTCCAGGGGGCGCTGTCTAGCCCCCTTGCCACACCCGGGTACCATCTTCCCGGCTCTGATGGCTGTGGGATCTGACCTGTGTGCAAAGTTTCAAGAGTTTTCAAACCCATTAAGGGCCCCAAAGCCGCTAAGAGACTCAAAATCATCAAAAAAAAGGAATGTTAAAGTTTGATGCGTTGCTATGGCAACATTATCTTAGATATTGAATAATGCTTTCACAGTTCTTCATCTGGCGTGTGTTTACATTATACAGATGAAGTTTGAAGCAAATCGGGTAAAAGTAAGAGTGTGATTTCAAAGCATTTTGAAAGTGAAACACTTTCTGCTGCCAGTTGGTGGCGCTATATATTTGACTCACAATAGTCACATCCATGTGATCGGCCTCTTACAACGAACACACTGCTGAAGTTTCATCAAGATCAGTTAATGTATGCAGAAGTTTTAACAGTTTTTCACTTTCAGAAGCTTCCTTTTGATTTATGGACCAAGTTAATTTAATTAATACACTAATTATATAAAACTATTGTCAATGCACTACAATTAAACAGGTTATATGCCTTTACTTATAAAAAAAATAAAAATAAAAACTTATGTAAAAAATACCAGGCTTAAGAAATGTATTTACTTTAGCAGGCCAGACACACAGTGAAATGATTAAGCCCCCTCCCCCTACACACACACACACACACACACACACAGACTGTGTGACAGGCCTAGGTTTAGAAAGAGCATGATCATATTCAAACTACAATATCTGACTTTCTGTGGGTTTGAGCTTATTATTGTTAATTAGAAAGTTGTTAGGCTTGAATAGAACAATATACACGGCAAGTTTTGTAACTGTCAGTAAAACTAACCAAGTTATAACACACTTTATGTGTCCTTTTTTAGTCAAAAAAATCCGCCACGGCCAAACCGTTCGAGATATCAAAAATCCGTCCGGAATTTAGCATCCTCAATGTCTTGACTTCATGCACACCGAGTTTGGTGGTGATTGGTAACAGCATGGGTTGTAATTTGATGTTTTTCTAGGACAATTATTTAAAAAAAAAAAACATAATTCCCGACTTCCGTTTGAACTGTCGTAAAACTTAGAGCACGAAAGTTGTTTGGCCTGATGTGATCTATGAGTGTACCGAGTTTCATATTAATCCATGCACGTGTGTTTGATTTATGGACAAATGTTCGAATCCCTAAAAGAATGCATCCTAAAAGAATGGTAAAGTTTGATGCGTCGCCACGGCAACAGTTTCAAAGATATCAAGAATCCATTCATAGGTCTTCATCTGCCGTGTATGTACATTATACAGATGAAGTTTGAAGCAAATCGGGTAAAAATAAGAGGGTGATTTCAAAGCATTTTGAAAGTGACACACTTCCTGCTGCCAGTTGGTGGCGCTATAACTTTGACTCACAATAGTCACATCCATGTGATCGTCCTCTTACAGCGAACGCACTGCTGAAGTTTCATCCAGATCAGTTAATGTATGCTGAAGTTATGACACACTTCCTGTTTCACGTTTCTCGCCATAGTTTCGTTTCCTCGCCACGGCCAAACCGTTCGAGATATCAAAAATCCCCACACAAACTTTCATCCTCAATGTCTTGACTTCTAGCTGACCGAGTTTCGTCGAATTTGGATCAGAGCTCTAGGAGGAGTATTTAAAAGTTCATTGCGTGTGTTTTACAAAAAAACCTCAATAGCCGACTTCCTGTTGGGCTGGGGTAAAAAGCAAGAACGCGAGGTATAGATGAAATTCTGCTATCGACATGTGTACCGAGTTTCATATTATTACATGCAAGTGTGTTTGAGTTATGGACCAGGTGTTCGGACCCCATTCCAGGGGGCGCTGGCGAGCCGCCCTGCCACGCCCGGGTACCAGCTTCAGCCCGGCTCTGATGGCCGCGGGTTCTGACCCGTGTGCAAAGTTTCAAGAGTTTTCGAGCATGTTAAGGGCCCCAAAAGTGCCCGAATAGTCGCTAGAAAAAAAAAAAATAAAAAAAAATATAGCTGCGAGCAGCGATTGCGGGCCCAAGCCGGTGGCACCGCAACCCCGGTGCCTAAAGGCACCGGGATGGCGGTACCGCCGGCTTTGGCCCTCCATCGCTGCTCGCAGCTATATTTATATATGTATATATATATATATATATATATATATATATATATATATATATATATAAAGCCGGTGGCACCGCCACCTGGGTGCCTTTTGGGTTATTCTGCACGACGTGCAAAAACGTAACCCCTGCTTTGGAATACATACTAGTATGTATTCCACAATTGGAATACATACTAACATACTAGTCAGAACTGAATAGTTGATATCTGAATGACAGATCACCATAGAAGTCAATGGAAAAAATGTGACTAGTAGTAACAAAAGAATAGTTACTAGTCACCATTGAAATAAGTACTAGTGTCTAATGAATAAGTACTAGTATCTATTTAATAGATACTAGTATCTAATGAATAAGTACTAGTAACTAATTAATAAGCATTGGTATGTAATGACTAAGGACTAGCATCTAATGAATAAGTACTAGTATCTAATAAATAAGGACTAGTGTCTAATGAATAAGTACTAGTATCTTTAAAAAGGTACTACTACCTAAAGAATAAACACTAGTATCTAAAGAAAAGGCACTAGTATCTAAAGAATAAGCACTAGTAGCTAATGAATAAGTACTAGTACTTAATGGAATAGATACTAGTATCTAAAAAATAAGTACTAGTAGCATGAAAATAGAGACTAGTAGGTTAAAATGATTAAATGTTAAAACGGTTTGCCATACTCTATCTGTCGTTTCGACTAGTCACAATTACGTTACAGATATCTTAAATGATAATACAAACTATCCAAAATGTAATTACGACTAGAAAGACGTTGTTGATATCTACAATGTTAATTACGAATAGTCAAACTTAGCTTTTAAATGTTAAAAGGGCTTGCCATACAGAAGTGTAGGCTCAGAGAGACACTCAACATTTTCAAACCAAAATATCTGACTTTCTGTGGGTCCTAGCTCATGAGTGTAAATTAGAAAGTTGTCCGGCTTGAGGAGAATATATGAATATATGAAACGATGAGATCAACATGTGTACTGAGTTTCATATTATTACATGCAAGCGTGTTTGATTTATGGACCAAGTTTTTGGACCCCGTTCCAGGGGGCGCTGTCTAGCCCCCTTGCCACACCCGGGTACCATCTTCAGCCCGGCTCTGATGGCTGTGGGATCTGACCTGTGTGCAAAGTTTCAAGAGTTTTCAAACCCATTAAGGGCCCCAAAAGCCGCTAAGAGACTCAAAATCATCAAAAAAAAGGAATGTTAAAGTTTGATGCGTTGCTATGGCAACATTATCTTAGATATTGAATAATGCTTTCACAGCTCTTCATCTGGCGTGTGTTTACATTTGAAGCAAATCGGGTAAAAGTAAGAGTGCGATTTCAAAGCATTTTGAAAGTGAAACACTTTCTGCTGCCAGTTGGTGGCGCTATATATTTGACTCACATCTATGTGATCGACCTCTTACAACGAACACACTGCTGAAGTTTCATCAAGATCAGTTAATGTATGCAGAAGTTTTAACACACTTCCTTTTTGATTTATTTACTTACTTTTTTGATTTATGGACCAAGTTAATTTAATTAATACACTAATTATATAAAACTATTGTCAATGCACTACAATTAAACAGGTTATATGCCTTTACTTATAAAAAAAATAAAAATAAAAACTTATGTAAAAAATACCAGGCTTAAGAAATGTATTTACTTTAGCAGGCCAGACACACAGTGAAATGATTAAGCCCCCTCCCCCTACACACACACACACACACACACACAGACTGTGTGACAGGCCTAGGTTTAGAAAGAGCATGATCATATTCAAACTACAATATCTGACTTTCTGTGGGTTTGAGCTTATTATTGTTAATTAGAAAGTTGTTTGGCTTGAATAGAACAATATACACGGCAAGTTTTGTAACTGTCAGTAAAACTAACCAAGTTATAACACACTTTATGTGTCCTTTTTTAGTCAAAAAAATCCGCCACGGCCAAACCGTTCGAGATATCAAAAATCCGTCCGGAATATAGCATCCTCAATGTCTTGACTTCATGCACACCGAGTTTGGTGGTGATTGGTAACAGCATGGGTTGTAATTTGATGTTTTTCTAGGACAATTATTTAAAAAAAAAAAACATAATTCCCGACTTCCGTTTGAACTGTCGTAAAACTTAGAGCACGAAAGTTGTTTGGCCTGATGTGATCTATGAGTGTACCGAGTTTCATATTAATCCATGCACGTGTGTTTGATTTATGGACAAATGTTTGAATCCCTAAAAGAATGCATCCTAAAAGAATGGTAAAGTTTGATGCGTCGCCACGGCAACAGTTTCAAAGATATCAAGAATCCATTCATAGGTCTTCATCTGCCGTGTATGTACATTATACAGATGAAGTTTGAAGCAAATCGGGTAAAAATAAGAGGGTGATTTCAAAGCATTTTGAAAGTGACACACTTCCTGCTGCCAGTTGGTGGCGCTATAACTTTGACTCACAATAGTCACATCCATGTGATCGTCCTCTTACAGCGAACGCACTGCTGAAGTTTCATCCAGATCAGTTAATGTATGCTGAAGTTATGACACACTTCCTGTTTCACGTTTCTCGCCATAGTTTCGTTTCCTCGCCACGGCCAAACCGTTCGAGATATCAAAAATCCCCACACAAACTTTCATCCTCAATGTCTTGACTTCTAGCTGACCGAGTTTCGTCGAATTTGGATCAGAGCTCTAGGAGGAGTATTTAAAAGTTCATTGCGTGTGTTTTACAAAAAAACCTCAATAGCCGACTTCCTGTTGGGCTGGGGTAAAAAGCAAGAACGCGAGGTATAGATGAAATTCTGCTATCGACATGTGTACCGAGTTTCATATTATTACATGCAAGTGTGTTTGAGTTATGGACCAGGTGTTCGGACCCCATTCCAGGGGGCGCTGACGAGCCGCCCTGCCACGCCCGGGTACCAGCTTCAGCCCGGCTCTGATGGCCGCGGGTTCTGACCCGTGTGCAAAGTTTCAAGAGTTTTCGAGCATGTTAAGGGCCCCAAAAGTGCCCGAATAGTCGCTAGAAAAAGAAAAAAAAAAAAAAAAAAAAAAAAAAAAAAATAATCGGAAGGAAAACAATAGGGCTCTGCGCCCTTTCAGGGCTTGGGCCCTAATAATTGGAAGGAAAACAATAGGGCTCTGCGCCCTTTCAGGCTTGGGCCCTAATTAACATGGAAGATGTGTCCAAAAGATGCCTATTCACCTCTGTGCTGGCACAGATGCCCATGTTTCTCTGCTTTGACACTAACATCAGTGTGGGGGTGGGATACACAAGGTTTTATGCCTCACCCCACAGAGCAGTAAAATCTTTTTGGACCCACATCACACACTCACTGGTTTTATGGTGTTTTGGTGTTGAAACATTTCATTCTGAGAGTGTTTCATCCTCTTGTCTTGTTTTTATACAACTGTGCACCAGTGATCCCAGCATGCACTTTCTTGGCTGAATTGTGTAATGGTGTAAAAAGTGTCACGTTTTGAGAAATTATGGAAATTTGGCTGGGGGGGACATAGGAATTTTTACATTATGTCCTTAGCATTATATTGAATATTGCTCTTGGTGCATACAGTGTTGTACTAGGCAACACAGAGATAAACCTACAGTACAGCTTAATATCAGCAAATGCAGCCTTGTGAATTAAATCCTTCAGGGAAATCTTATGGTTTCTAATTAAGTGGATTAGAATTAATCAAACGAGTGCTGTGTTGGATACACGTTGGAGGAAATACAGAACATGTACACAAAGAGTATTACATGTCTTACATCTCATTACAAAACTCATTAAAACTTGCTTAATTACAAGCGCTCTTGACCAAATGGGCTTTTTGCGAGCCTTATGAAATCATTTAGCTCAATTAAGTCGCTCTTTACGATAAGTTAAAGATCTACATGCATTTGCTTGCTTGATATCCATTACAAAGAGGAGGAAGCTCAAGGCAGAGCAAAGAGGAGGAAGCTCAATTCTAAGAGATTGTAACATTGTCCCAGTCTTTCCAAATGTCATTTACAAATAGTCTTTTGTGTTTTGGTTTTCAAATAGACATTTTCAGTAAGTAAAAAGCTGCATGTTTTCAGCTACAGTGACAACAGCTTGTGATTCTTCAAGGTATGGATGCTGTAGACTCTTCCCTTTGATTTCTGTTTGATAGAGAATGAATATCTGTGATTTCCCATAGGTTTCAGCTGTCAAACGTCCAGTTTGCCTTTACAAAGTGAAGAGAAAGGAACCAGAAAGGCTGCCACATCCTGTGCTGCTCATGTTTTATTGGCTCGTCAATATTCTGAGCTGCACCTGTCTGGGGTGCAGCGGGGCTCAGGGTACCTGGCCAATAGGACATCCATTCACCTGCCATCTGAACAAAAGTTCATTACAAAGTCACGGTGGAGTGGTATCTGGTGGATTTAGCTGTATTCTGCTATTCTGTTTGTTGTTCCCGTTGTCATAACAAGCCAAGGTTGATCTCGGCAAGGCGGCGTGTGCAGGGTTGCTAGCAAAACAGCAGGAAAATGCAAACGGGGAGGGGGTCTAATCCCCCCGAAAAGCCCCCGCACCAAGCCCTTTGATCTACCTCATCCTACCTCTTCCAATCACTTCAGCTCCATGACCCCTCTCTCCCTGAATCTGCCTTGATTACTGCCAATACTATTTTAACATGGTAAAAGAAATTCACACATGTATTTGTGGAATCCTCTGCCCTTTCACTGCCCACCAGGCCTGGCCTCCTCTTATCTCAAAGGTTCTGACATAACCCATCTCTCCATTTCTAGTGGTCTATGTAGTTTTCATTGTAAAGCAGACATGCTTTTGGCTTTTAAACTTAGATTTCTGTTTTGTCTAACCTTTGTAACCTTTGTGTGGTAGTGAGAAATAGTTTCATGAAAACACACTTCTTTATTTTATAGATTAGTAATGAGCACTGATCTGTTGTAGTGTATTTGGATGTCTGGTCTGTTAATGCCTGACCTTTAATGTAAAACCCTTGCTTTGTTGTCATGTTGGATCAAAGCAGCATAATTTAAAGGGTCCAGTGGTGTTATACACTGTTGCTGATGATGACAAATATTATCTCAACATATCTATAAAAAAAAAAAAATCGTTTTTTTTTTCTGTCCTTTCAGTAAAAAGGGGTCCAAGAGGTGTTCTTTAACCTTCAAATGGTCTTCGTTTCCTGTTTACACTTCTGGGCTTCGGGGTCTATACGACCCCAACAATTGATTGAGTAATTGTACAAAAAAGTATACATTTTTAATCATACAAATAATATATAATTTTTTTGTTTACTTCTCATCTATTCATTAATGCTGTGTTTTTGGAGATATAAAGTACTTTTGGATCCATATACCACACAATTCCTCAACTACAACATTAGCTTGCATATGAAATATTATTTTTATGATACATTGCATTTATGCTCTAGGACTAGGCCTTCATTTCTATGTAAAAATAAAAAGATTAAAGCCGGATTTTTTATTTTTATTTTTTTTTTGACACATGAATAAAACATATTTAGTTTTTTTTTTTTTTTTTTCACATTTCCCATTCATTTCATTGTGGGGTCATATTGACCCCGAAGACCAGAAATGTAAAAAAAAAAAATTCTTTTACATACCTTCAGAACAACCGAATCAAGCCCAGTTTTTGTGTGCGTGTGTATAGATAGATAATGTATGAAAAGTCACAAAACCCCATGACCCGATTGAGGGCTACTAAATAGAGAGTTAAAAAAAATATATAAATTAACAAAAATAAATAAATAATATTACTGGAAATAAATAAATAAATAAATAAGTTTACTGGAAATAAATAAATAATTTTACTGGTAACAAAAGAAAAGCTGTTCATTTGAACTTTCTATTTATTTAAGAAAAATTTTAAATCACGTGTCAAATCAGCATATTAGAATGATTTCTGAAGGATCATGTGACACTAAAGACTGGACTATATTTTGTAAGTTTAAGTTGAAACTTGGTTTACACTCTAAATGGAACTGAAGTGAATAGAAGTCATTGCATGGACTTGAATTGTCAGTCAATTAGAATTATTTAATGTGTTTGGATCCCGAAGCAGTTGACACCTGATGCTTCCTTTAAGATCTTTGAACATGCTGGACCAAAGAGTCCAATCCTCATGTTGTTTTGACACATGTGCCCCTAGCTTTGGACCAATCATTGCTCCACTAGCCACTCTGCAGGAACAATAATCCAACAGCCTTCTGACACATGGTCTCAATCAGGGAATCATATGGGCCTGATGATGGTTTGTAGCAATAGAATTCATACTCTACTCACTCGTATCCAGAATTGCTAAGACATCAAACAGTCCAGTCCCCAAAGGTTTTGTAAGGTTCACAGTTTTACTGTTGTTTTGAAGTCAGAGTTCCTCTTTGTCCAAGCGGGAGCTTGTGTTTACACAACTGGCTTGGCATGGAACTCATCTCCCCTGGTTCTTCGGTCCTCATCTGTAAATAATGCTGCTGTCAGACAGAGGTCTCTTTAGCTGAAAGCTCTTGCAAGCTTGATTTTGAGGCATTTATCCTCTGTTTTAACTTCTTCATTAGATCTGGCCTTTGGGACCTCTGGCAAGTTCAGTGTCACTGGCCAGCATGCAGGCAATTGGTAATAACTTTCTGTCATTTCTAGGAATTAAGTAATGAGTGAGACACAGAGCTTGTCTATAGGTTGATCGATAATGTGCATTTTGACCATGTGAACATTTTGGAAAAATGTAAAAAAGAAAAAAAAAATCTTTAACATTTTTAATAGTTTATTTGGTCCATTTACATGTACAATGTCAAAATATTGGAATTATATATAAAAATGGATTTTCAATGGTTTTGAACAAGACAACAAATATTTATTATATAACTTCCTGTGTGTTTACTTCTGTGGGGAATGTATAGCTGCTACTTTTTCTTCTTTTTTTCTTTTCTGTATTTAATCAGGGACACATTAGTTGTACATACATAATATGTAAAATGTGCCAGATTTAGCCAAAACTGGCTAATTTTCATCCGATGTCTCTTTTCTAACCTTATAAATTCAGCACAAAGCCCTGAATGAACACACAGCATAAGGCAAGGAGATTAGCCATTGGCAGATGTGCAAGAGAAATCTGAATCTCATGTAAGCAAGTTTAATTATGCTTTATTTGTTAGTACAGTGAGTGGGATTACAGTTCAGATTGAATTAGGCTGTCTCACAGGTAGCCACAACTACTGACACATTTAAAATCGTTTTGTTTTCAGCCATTTTTTGTAACACCTACCTAAAGCCTTAGACAAATTAAAAACATGTTCTCAATCCACCAAGAAGAAACAGAGATGCCAAAATGCATGTTTGATTTTCCTGCTACTCTGTCAGTTGCTCAAGATGTTTCTGGGAATCCCTAGAGTGCCTCCTCAAACTTGATCATTCTGTTTCTCCTCCTCCTCCTCTTGTAATGTCTTTAAGACTCAAGCTTATTTGGATGTTAGTATGGTGTGCTGGTCTCCTTCGCAACCTATTGTGTAATAATTCTCTGCTCCGTCCATTTTAGGGCCTATGAATAATTCATTGGGCACTCGAGACTCTTGAACCACCACCATAAGCACTTTGATGGCCCTTTGGGTTGTTTGCCGTGTGAAAACATGCTGGCTCTCACTGTAAGAGGCTGATCGTGGTGAGTCCTGTACATCTAGGAGGCTGCAGAGCCTGAATTGACTGAACCTGTTCTTTGAGAAAGTAGTGAAGTGGAACACCTGGACCACTGTGCCCAAGAAGTTATTTGATATGTCGGGGAAAGACAGTCGGTGAGTGCCAGGAGGCTGCACGGGGGTCAGGCCACCATCTTGCTCACTCGATGAAGAGGAGCGAAGCCCAGCGGCACCTGCCTTATTAGCACTGTGCCACCTTCAGTTGACGTAACCTCCGCCAACCTCTGGTGGAATATATATATCATCCGCAGGGCCGTTCCTATACTGTGGGCCGCACAAACGTATTAGTACAAGTTTTTGCCGATTAACTAATTCAGAAGTCAGCTTCATTATTCCACCCTTAATTAAGATCACAATGCAAATTCCTTCATTAATAGTGACACGGACAATTTCTTCTCGGCTCCATGGGGACACGATTATATGCAGGCCCCGTTGAGCAGGTTGCGAGGTGTCACCACGTATTCAAATGGCGTGCTTGTTTAATTGTAGTAAATGTAGCATGTCCGCATAGGTAAAAGAGTTTTGAGGGCCTGTGAAGGAGGGGGTACAGCCTGGGCTGAGGCCCCTTCGCTCCCCCAGGCAGCTGTTTGCGGGGCCCTGGGTGCTCCCTTGGGGCCTCTGCAGGACCGTGTTGTTGGACTCTTGTCTTTTATGGCGGCAGCAGTAAACATGACAGGCTGTTTGGGTACCATCTGTTTAAAATGGCTGCCGCATGGTAACAGGGAGATGAACTTGAGAGCTGGTTTGTGTCTGTCTCCGTGCTAACAGTCTTGTCTTCACATCTCTGCAGGTGGACGTTTGACGGGGTAGGCGTGGATGTGTCCAGCCAGTGGAACCTGGCGTCTGCTTGAATGCCCGTCAACACTGTACGCACCCACAAATTCACACAAATGCACATGCATGTAAACGGGAAAAAAAGCTCTTCACAGCTCTTCGGTTTCTGACAGATTGATCGGAGTTGCCAGAACATTCTGTGGCTGTCAGTTTTGTAGCAACTAAATCATTTTCCCCAAAGATTTAAGCATTTGAAATTAAGATTTTACGCAGCGAAATCATATGCCAAAAAAAAAACGACTGCAAGTCACATGCATTAAACATTCGGATGACAATTACTGACCATCCGTTGACCCCCTGATGTTTGTTTTCAGTCCTCTTCTGACCAGGAACACATTGCATATTTGACGTCTTTTCTAATAAGATTGGTCTTCTTTGGTGGTAGATCACCAATGCATTTTTAAGCACCAGTGATACTTATCTAGTGATTACATTTACAGTTTTCCAACATAAAATAGACAACATAAATACTGTAATGTGTAACTGGTCAGTAGTTTATTCAAACAATTAGAAATGTTGTTAAAGAAAAATTCTGGGAAAAGTCTACAGACTACTGCTTTTCTACAGAACCTTTGCAGAATCTCCGCTTTATACGCTGATTTATTTCTACCAATATATCAAGAATATCCTGTTTTTCTACTCTCATTTGTAACATTATAACACTCTTTCATTGTATTTGTCTCTTTAAGTCTAAACATACAGTTTTGAACATGTAGCAGGGTCTGCTTTCTCCACCCATTCCATTTACATTGAATAGGTCATTGATAGCCAACTAGGTGGAACTAATTTGGCACAGAAGTGTGGAGTGACTGGGCATTGTCACATGAAGCCACTGGGATATAATGAGCAATACTTGATTAGTGTTAAGCAGGAGAACATGTCTGTCTACGCCAAGCGTGGAATGGGATCATGCTCGATGGCATGTAGTTCAAGATGATATTGAAGAATTACAATCTTTAATTCTTTTACTCTAAGAATTATATTTTTTATGAAATATTCATAAAAGAACAATTTCACTAGATACATTTATATCATTAGAGAACAAAGTTTGATTGATTCATTTATCAAATTTAAGCTGTTTATTGTAGGCATTTTAAACATTTTAATATTTTCCTAAGTCATTATAAACGTTACCCGCAACACTTAGCATAATATAGATTGAATATTCATGCACTGACCCTGTTCAAAGTTGAGGGTGTTTATTCATGGGTCATGAATACTTAAGCTTTTTCCTTCAGATTAATTTCCGCCTCTGTCTGTTTTGAATGGGACGATTACAGTTGTGAAGCTCTAATTAAGCACTACCTTTCAATACAGAAGGCTCTACCATCTGGTTGTTGTCTGATGCACCACAAACATAAGGGCACTGACAAAAACTGAGATGAGAATTACAACACAAAGCCAAAAAAAAAAACACCCATAACTTTTCAAATAAATAATGCCAGCACAAATGTTTTTCGCACAATAGAATGTAAACAGTATCTTCAAATATGCAGTAATGTATACCCTTTCATGAGATATCAAGGGGATATTAGCATTAATAAATTCTGAAATTGTCAATCAATTTAAAAATTTTAATCAAATTAATTTCATGATTTGCAGATGAACCCAATTTAATTATATGCATCAAAAATACATGTATAATTATAAGAACATGAACATTTGCGTTCACTCGCAAAGCTTTAGTTTTTTGTTTTTTTTTTGTGAGTGAACGCAAAGTTTATCGGGGGAATTCAAACATTTTGCCAACAAATGCAAAGTTTCTCGGGAAACGCAAAACATTTGATAGTGAGCAAATAAGCATTGAGAAATAATTTTACAAATTTATAAAAATAAAAATAAAATCTTTCTGAAATAAAGATCATTTAGAGACATCTGACAAATTACCAAATTTTGGTAAAGTTAGCTAAGCAAAGATGTTGGAAATTAGAACAGACTTATGGCACTTTAATTGAAATGATTGGTTATCTTTCAACTGTAGTTAAGAGGGAGGACCTCTAGACATACATTGTGTGCTTATGTGTTACACCTTAGCTGTGAAATTTCATCCACGTCTTGCCTTTGAACGCTCAAGTATATGTCAGCTACCAGGAAATAATTATAGTTTTCAGTTACAGTTAAATAATTACTGTTTATCTATCTAATGAGATCCATGTGATGTAATGTAGTAAGCTGCATCTCATGGCTGTTGACTTCTTTAAAGCAATGCAGATGTGATGACGTTTGTAAATCAGTGAACATATGAAAGGAATTCAGCTAGATTTAGCTGTGTGAGGCCTAGATCAAATATTGACTGAATTAAGGAAGGGGCATTGACACATCAAAGACCTGTCTTTCGTCAGAGAGAGATTAAAGAAGTCCTTGAAGAACTGGGTGAAGGAGACAAAATAGTTCTCCTGTAACCACGCCACTTCTGCCAGTCAATACCTGACCCACTGTACACATAATATATCCTTGAACGAAGAGGAAAAAATAAGCTGCTACTGCCTCTTGGCCAGCATCTTCTCAAGGACTTTCTCGGATAACCTTTGACTATGAGAATAGAAGTCATGTCAGACAGAATTGTGAAGTGAGGATCTGGTTCCCTTTCAATTCAGGAGTATAGATTTAAATGGAATTGTCCACACTCTACAGGAAGTTGAAAAGAAATGAAAGGACGAGGAATTTACTGAATTGCAAATGGACCCTTTTTACATTTTATTGGGGTTCTCAAAAGCGGAAGCCGTTATAATTAGAACCTCAAATATTCTCAAATATCATAAGAAAAAAAAACGTGACAGTAGCCATTTTTCCATCTACTTGTCAATCGAATTATCTTGAAGTTCGGTTAAAAAAAACATGCGAATAAAGCTGGTGAAAGTGTGTTTCCATCAAACGGCTTTAAAGCGAATAAAAAACAGTACGTAATGACGTCACATGCTGTTTTGCGATCAAATTGGTATATCGAATTGATTTGAGACATTTTAAGGTGTTTCCATTCATTTTCGCACTAAATCGAACAACATTTAAGCAAACTTTTGCGAACAAAGTTTTGTTAGACAAAACGGATCATGCCATCTACCAACAAATGATCAAGTATTTCACAAGTTGAAGCCTAATAATGCTTACCGGTATGTGCCAGCTGATAGCGACATATGTATGGGATAATGTATGCGAGGCGGTTGTTGAAGGGGTTGTATTCGCTATAACAATCGCCTCACTATATATTATCCTGCTTATTACATATAAATCAACCAAATAAATAAATTCATCAATAATTTGACACAAAATATTGACTTAAAAACGAGTTTATTGATTTAAAAACGAGTATTGCTTCTGCTAAAGAAAATAGTCTGTTCTGTCTCTGAACTGCGTCCATGGCAACGGTGTGATATAGCAGCGCCGCAGTCTGTTAACCAGAAATAACAGACCGCATTATACATTACAACTCAACCAAGCCACGTAAAAACAAGCAAAACTAACCTAAGAAAACAACGACGCTATAAACATTGCTATGTTGATGCCGATGCACATAAATGCCCGACGACAGCGGAGGTGACTGTGGTGTGGGAACGACAGCGCCATCAGTTCTGGGAGATCGTGGTTCATAACCCTTTGGTTGAAGCATTTTTTATTTTTTATTGCTTTGTCCACTTACATCTGTCTTTGTTGACATCCGCCATGTGTGCGCAAACAGACTGGCCGGAAATGAACTCGTCTTCTGACGTGTTGCAACCATAAAAGGTCATAAAACTTAATCGCAATTCATTATTTATTCGGCAAATAACGTTTCCATCAGCTTTTATCGCATTAGCCGTATATCGATCAAGAGAAAATCCGATGAGAGCGATCGTATTTCATTTGAGTCGATTTTCATGAAATTTCATCGAATTTTACTGTTTCCATAAGGCATTTTTCATTCGATATCACTTAATTCGGATAAAAACGTGTCGATGGAAACATGGCTAGTGTTTCCACACCAAGCGGCAACATTCTAATCTGAAACATGAAGCCTACCCGAAAGTGCGAAAAACTGCAATAAATCGAAAATCCGCTAGAGGCTAAAAAGGAGCAAATGTCCATAGACCCCATGTTAAAATGTCAGTTTTCACAGAATAAATTCATGTTTTTACAGTTTGGTCCCATGGACTTTTATTGTAATCTTCAATATATTCCGCGTGCCTGACAACTGTGAGGGAGGTGATTTTTTGTTTTTTTTTAATTTGTTAGTTTAGATCGTATTTAGATATAAAATGTAGGACAAATAAGAATTTGACGTCTCGGCCATGATCTGACACAACACATCATACCAACTCTGTATCCTTTCTGAACATTTGTATTTTGAATTTCCCAAGATTTTTTCAGTATGGCGCCGCCCATTCCGCCCCATAAACAGCCTCAAACCCGTTCTTCGTTTTTTTATTGAAAAAACTCGTCTTTTTCAATATTTCGTTTATCTGTTTGTCTATCATCTATTACCATATTATGATTAATATTATGAAGGTAGAATGTGCCCTCGTCCGTAAACAAGTCCCGCAGGATTAGGCTAATAAAGTCTTTGGGCAATCCTTTAAGGAAACTCACAAGCCATTTCCAGTCCTCCCCTCTTTGTGCCAAGACTTCACAGTCCTGAAAAAGAGGAAGAACCCAGCAGATTAAAACCACCCCAGTCTGTTCTCTCTGCCTGCCTGTTCTTCAAAGACCCAGACTCCCAGATTGCGTCTTTAGATAATGCAGCGATCGGACACGAGGAGATTTATTTTGGAGAGAGAATAGATAACATGCCATGAACAGAACGGTCACTTGAGTGCACAATTATAAATAAACATTAGGGATTCTTTTTCATTTTTTGGATGTGGTCATGTCTCTTTGCTCCAGCTGCTTTGGCCCACATCTGATTTGGGGCTCGCTGAGACACGGAAAACACAGATGAGTTAAAAAGGCGTGGTAATGTGCGTGTGATCTGTGCACGGTAGTGAGACGGTGCTGTGGCAACAGAGGGAAGGGTGACTGAACAAGCGTAAACCTCATCCCCATTCTCTTTTCCTCGCTGTGGCTGGCTCATAAATATGCATTCAGGGTAAACTGCCACATCCCTTTGCTGGCCAAAGCCTTTTGCTCTTTTCACTTCAGAGTCCTTCAAAAGTGGCGGCGGTGGCTGTAGTTACCTGATGCACTACCGGTGCTCTGCGGTGCGGCCTCGTCTCAGGGCCTGCTCCGGCACCTCCGCGGCCCTCTGAAGAGATTCAAAGATTTATGCCACAGCAATAAAATCTTGAGAGAAGTCTGTGCTTGACTTACTGGGCTCTGGCCCAAAAGCATTGTTTTGAAAAGAATTAATCTATAATGCATCTCAAACTTTTGAGGCTTCTCTTAGAGAGAGCTCTGTCTGTCTTCCTTTGGCTTAGAAAGACAAATCTACGACAGCTTTATTTTCTGAATGTGTCAATAGAAATGATGTGTGGTTGTGGGACTGTCTGTCCAACCGTCTGTCCGTTGTGTTTTTTACATTCAAATTTGAATTGGCATCCTGTATGCTACCCCATTCAAATTCAATTTAAAAATATTAAAACAAATATAAAAATATTCTATTTTAAAATGCACTTTCCGTCAAATGTGTTTATGCTTTTGAACCCTGCAGGGTTTTTGCCCTGATATTGCGGGATTCCTTTCTATAATTTCTGCTTTATTCTTATGTGCATAATAACGGTAGAGATTGTAATTGATCCATCAACACTGTAACATCACATTTTATTTTTCTCCGCCACATCATGCCTTCCAGATTGCAGCCCAATCACAAACAGCTTGTTGAGAAAGTCACACAGCCGAGCAGATGATGGGGTGGTGTCAGATACACATGTCTGTAGCAGGGGCTGATGGGAATCTCACTGTGTTTGGGGAAGAAAGGGTCAGCGGGAAGACGTTGATTGGGCAGTGAGCCAAAGCTCTCCTGCACAAGGCATTGCATTGATCCACACCCATGCAGCTTTAGAGTACTTTCTGCAACCTTCATAACCACTGCAGGAATAAGCAACCATCTCTTTCAGTTCACATCCCTCTCTGTCTCCTGCTCGAAAATTTCAATGTACATGGAGAGGAAGAGGAATTGGTGGATATGTGGGTTTTCCATGTTCTTTCTTTCTCATTGCTGTATATTTATGATCCACCCAGAATAATTTACTCAAAAATTAAAAAAATGATGTCATCATTCAATCACCCTCAAGTCGGTCCAAATTTGTATGGCTTTTTCTTGAGTGGAATGCAAGAGATGAATATTGTCTCTAGACTGAAAGTCAAAACAACATAGGACCATATATATATATATATATATATATATATATATATATATATATATATATATATATATATATAGTATATGTCTATATACACACAGTACAAATTTATTTGGTTTAGGTTGTCTTCCATAGGTTTCTGTACTAATACTGTATTACAAGGATAGTCCCCAAAGGTTGGAGGAGGCATTTTGTAGTTTATCAACTCACAAGGGTTCCAAAGACTTTCTGTATTGTGTCTGGTAAAGTACATATAGGGTCTATGCAAACATCCACACATGCAATCTTGGCCACTTGAGACTGTGACAGGAAGTAAGACTGTCTCATGCCTTGCCAAAGTGCAGTACCCTGAACGCACACTAACCCACTATCTCAAATACCATTGTGATATGTTGAGGAAAACGTTCCACTGTAAGTTAAATTAATACATATAATATATAATTGTATACATATAATTTGTAGGGGTGTAATGATACACGTATTAGTATTGAACCATAATGTACAAGACTTTCAGTTCGGTATGCATTGCAAACCAAACGATTTTGTTGGATCATTTTTCCTGCTGGTGCTACCAAAATTTTGTTAGCAGTCATGCTGACACCACCACCACAACGTTGCCCAACGTCAAATGGCAAACGTAATGAAAGCTGAACGAAACTTTTCTGCTTCATAGACCGTTTATCAGTTTGGACCAATGTCAGTGCAGCGCGAGCTGATGTTGATCAAAAATGTTAAAATCAAGGAAATTTCTCTGCCATTGCTTTCTTTTTGCTATATCGCAAAAGCGCACCGTACTGTGACACCACTGTGTCGTATCGAAAGCAAACCGTGAATTTTGTGAACCGTTACACCCCTATTAATTTGGTAATAAAACATAAAGTGTTGCATTTGCAACTGCTTTTTATCACTTAAATAGAAGTACCAACATATTTATATAGTGTCTTTTGTTACATAGGGGCTTCTGAACAGACATTTAGAAGTTTCTCTTAAAATGAAAGGTATTGAAAATCAAAATAAAGCTCTGTAAACATTTGTACTTTTGCAAGGCGATAAGTGTTTCCCATCGGGTAATCAAATGTTCTAAACACATTTGTGACCAGATACAGGGAATACGTTATGTAAGTAGACAAGTGGTCCAATGCAAAGACCGCAAGTGTGGGTATTAGGACAGACCTATTAAGTTTTATTGTAATGTAGTCTGCAGCAGGTATTTGTGCAGGTAAATCAGTAGAGATCTTTGAGGCTGCTACCTCGACCAAATGCTGCCCATCCTGGGCTGAGTGGAGCCGTAACTCTCCTGACCTTGCTGTCAGCCGTTGAGCCATCCAGAGCCGATGTGCCTAGCCTCCTCGGCCTGTCTGTCACGGGGGCATCAGTGCTGTGGAAATGGTTCATTTGATTCTCTGACACTGGATAGCGTGAGTTGGCGGGTGCAGAAACAGAGGTTAGCCTCACCATCTGACAAGTGGGCACAAGAATGCACAGGAAGCAGAGATAAAGATAGGTAGAGAGACATACAGAGAGAGAGAGAGAGAGAGAGAGAGAGCTTCTAAGCGTTTTCATGAAGGACGTCGGGTAATATCCAAAGCCAAGCTACACAGCTGGGGATCAAATCCCATAGATGCAGCAGAGCAACTTAATTAGAATTCATAAGGTGCAAAAAGTGATTTGTGTTTGTGTGGGCATAGAATGATAAAGATGAACAATAGACAATATGTGCAGAAGCAACCTTTTAAAAAATTAGCTTTTCTGCTAATTTTCTGTTCATATTGCTATGTAGGCTATATAATATCTTACATAGATGTAGTAATCTTTAGCAAATCCCACTGTGTTAGTGTGTACTGAACAAAATTATAAACGCAACACTTTTGTTTTTGCCTCCATTTTTCATGAGCTAACAATATATCTCAATTATCTATGACTTTTTCTATGTTCGCAGAAGCCTCTCAAATATTGTTCACAAATCTATCTAAATCTTTGTTAGTAAGCTCTTCTCTTTTGCCGAAATAATCCATCCACCTCACAGATGTGGCATATCAAGATGCTGATTAGACAGCATGATTATTGCACAGGAGTGTCTGAGGCTGGCCACAGTAAAAGGCCACTCTAAAATGTGCAGTTTTATCACAGCACAATGCCACAGATTGTCACAAATTTTGAGGGAGCGTGCAATTGGCATGCTGACTGCAGGAATGTCCTCTGGAATGACTTCACAGATGAATCCCGGTTTTCACTGTACAGGGCAGATGGCAGGCAGCGTGTATGGCGTCGTGTGGATGTGTGAGCGGTTTGCTGATGTCGTTGTGAAAACGTGAATCGAACGGCCCATGGTGGCGGTAGGGTTATGGTATGGGCAGGCGTGTGTTATGGACAACAAACACGGGTGTATTTTATTGATGGCATTTTGAATGCAGATATCGATCTTGATCTTGAAGCCCATTGTTGTGCCATTCATCCACGACCATCACCTAATATTGTAGCATGATAATGCACGGCCCCATGTTGCAAGGATCTGTACACAATTCCTGGAAGCTGAAAACATGCCAGTTCTTGGATGGCCAGCATACTCACTGGACATGTCACCCATTGAGCATGTTTAGGATGCTCTGGATCGGCGTATAAGACAGCGTCCTGCCAATATTCAGCAACTTCGCACAGCAATTGAAGAGGAATGGACCAATTTTCCACAGGCCACAATCAACAACCTGATCCACTTTATGTGGAAGAGATGTGTTGGACCATGTGTTGCGATGCCCTAGGATCGTCATCTAACTGACGTTAAAGGGTTCCCTAAAACGTCCGATGTTGACGTATGGTCAAAAGCGTCAGTTAGATGACTTCTCAGGGATGAGAATGTGTTGGTTGCACTGCGTAAGGGTTGTTTTTTGTGAAATACTCAGAGCCGGCCCGGACCTGGCACCAACAACCATGCCACGCTCAAAATTGCTTAAATCACCTTTCTTTCCCATTCTGACATTCAGTTTGGAGTTCAGGAGATTGTCTTGACCAGGACCACATCCCTAAATGTATTGAAGCAACTGTCATGTGATTGGTTGATTAGATAATTGCATTAATGAGAAATTGAACAGGTGTTCCTAATAATCCTTTAGGTGAGTGTGTGTATATATATTACATCCACTGAGACTCCAGTTATTCAATGAGCTATGGTACTGTAAATCTCTTTGGGTATGTGTGTGCTAAATGACTACTTATTATTTTCAGGCCAGTTGCTGTGGTCAGCAGCCCTGCTGTGTTTGTGTAGCGATCTGACTCCCGTCGTCAGGTTTCACTCCACAAGACTGACAACAGTCTCCAGTCATCCACTGATTTGAGACAGTGTTACTATGTTGCCGTTGGCTACCTGAGTTCAGCCAGGCCAGACACCATGACAGAGCGGCCCACTCATGTCCTGCCAGGCTTCAACCGTTTAGATAAACAGTTTAGGCTTTCAAAGGCTTTCGATGGACACCAATCCGCACATTTTGCCTGGCTTGGTATGGGGGTCTGCATGCTACGTGTTAGTTGAGTACTGTCCTTCACCCCCTATGCTAAAATGATGTTTGTTGATTGTGGGTATGTAGTGATGCAATTTTACTTCCATCCTGTGGTGGAAGAGCGAAATAATTCTGAAAATAAACCTTTGTTTGAAACCAAAATTACATTCATTTTGCAGTGAATTAGTGTAAAGTTCCATCTAGATCGAATGACTTTGTTTCTCTCTTTTTTTGCAAAGTTCCAAGCTATTCTGAAGAAAATTAGCCCTCATTCTGTGCGAAAGGATGTCACTTCACACATCTGCCATCGCTTCAGACCCCAATTATCATCCTGAGAATTTTAAATTGTACATTAACTTAATGGCAATTGGATTGTGTATGTTCATACCGCATCCTGACACTGGAAATTAAACAGGGTTCAGAAATATTATGCCATAAATTGGCCCTTGATACACAAGCCCAATCAAATTTGTAGCAAAACCATTTAGCCTGTGTTAAGGATTAATGACGACCATTGGAAACAATTTGAAACTTAATCAGTTTAACTGAGGAGGGTCAATTTAATATGATAATTGATCTGCATAAAGCAGAGTCACATAGCGGGGAAGCTATGCAAATGACTGACCCTTACCTAGTGACTAATCGGCAGATGCACTGATGCTGGGATCTGTTTTCATTAGGAAACTTTGAGGAACTTCCGAGTTTAGGAGTGCAAGTCCTTCTTGGAGTCCAGGAAGAGAACCTATCCCCGTCTCACACTGGGCCCTGTCGTGGTCAACCTACATTTCCATAATTCACAGCTTCCCCTGCCATAACAGCAAGACACAAATAAGTGTTTCTAATGATATCAAATGGAGTGGTAGAGGACAGTGTTTTAATGCAGTGAAGGGGCTCCCAGCGGGACTGTTATTGCCACTATAGAACATCAGTTGCACAGTTGCAACAATAGTCTCTTAATTGATTCATTTAATTAGTGGGATATGCGCAGCCAGTGCTGCGTCTTGTCATCTTGTATCTTAGGGGGTCCCATACAGCCTGTGTGCTGTCTGCCACTTAACAGTCCCTGCACTTGTCACTCTCCTATTAAAGTGTAATTATATGTAAATGAAAAACCACAAAACCTGTCGGGAAGTTGCCAAAATAATCATTGTTAGATATATCAAGCTTCTGGAAAGATAGCAGAAGAAGGAAGTGCACACTAAATACTTTGTCTATATGTATACATGCGCCTGTGGAGGAGCTGTAACAATGCTATGAAAGGTGACACCCAGTTTTCAAACCCACAGTGTTTCGCTAATGCCTTTGTCTCGGCCATAGCAAAGCAGGTGGCTCACGATATTTGAGTCCTTTTAAGTCTGTATAGATGAAGACATCACCTTCTACATGTTTCAGACATGCTCTGTGGTCATTAACCATCAACTTGTACTGTATCATTGTGGACTAAGTATAATTTTCCTAATTGAGATATTCTCCCAAGGTAGCTAGTCAGATCTTCATACAAAAAAATAAAATTACATGTTGAAATGATAATTGGAACAATGTTGCCTGGGTGAAAAAGTAATTGCACCCTGAACATATCAAGTCTGTCATATCGCTGTGGAGAAATCTTAGCCCGCACTCTTTGCAGAATAATTTAGCACCTTTGAAGGGTTTGTGGGCATCCAAAATTCCTTTACCGCGAATGTGGAAAAACTGATTTCTAATTTTAAAGAACAGCCTTTACTTTTTCCTCATAGGTCTGATTTTTTTATTTATTCATTATTTTTTTATTTACCAAATGTTTTAACGTATATTATCTATACATTGAATAACATTTAATGTTAAAGTGTGTGTGCATGATTGTGACCACCCATATTCCCTCACAATGATTTGTGTGGGAATATGGCTGCACTTCCCTAATCCAGATGTGTACAGTCGTCACAAATAATTTTGTATCTGAAGGAGACCCTCTCCATACAAGCTCAGTCATTCAGGCATTTTTATATAGATCTTTTTTTGCAAGTTGTCACCAGATTTATACCTTTTCTGACATTGTGAATGACAAGTATTGATTGACCATTTCGTAGTCTGTGGACATGTTATCATTTAATTCCAGGAAAGTGGAGGATTTGCTAAAATTGAGGAAAATCAAATGGGGGGGAGCTAGGGAATTCTGAAATACTCCATTCAGAAGACACAAGTAATTGCACGTATTACATTCGATCGCTGCCCCAAAAGTGCGGTAGATCCCCGTGCAAAAAGTCTTGGGCCTTTTTCTATTGACTTGAGCACAGCAGTAACTCTTTGATAAAAGTCCAGAATACGAGGGCTTCTCTGTTCATTTGGCTTGTCGCCCATTCTCCTTTCACTGTACCATAACACGCTGTGCGTTTAGGTCAATACTCACGGAAAGAGGTTCAGCGAGCATCATGAGGCTGGTTAATGTACACCCAAATTCACATTAATTTAACCTAATGCATACGAGTTGAACTGAAATGACAGAGGAGAACACCGACCCATTAATCCTATTCAGTCACATATCCTGTTGTGAGACTACTGTCATCCCCTGCACAGGTTTCTCAGATTAATTAATTGATTGAACTGATTTGCCGGCACTTACAGCAGGAAATGTACTGTATTTGTAAATGTTGACTTTTAAAGGTGAGCCTGTCCCCTCACGAGAGTGCGTTGAAAGAGAAAGGTTATAGTCACGGACGGATTATCATTTCTCAAATCCCATTAAATGCTCTTATCGGACGGTCAACCCAGAGGCTAAACTCTTTCTGCAGCCCTTTCATGGTGACTCAGCCCATAAAACGAATCTCCGCGACCTGTATCAAAGCTTGATTGTTCTTTACACTTTGTTTCTGTGTGTTTTGGCTTTCCTTTCCTGTCTCAGTTACATAATGCATATTGGTACCCCATTTGAGAAGGATGATTAGAGGTTGAAAGAGGGATATCTACAGAGACGGAACAACTTTCTGGCCTGCTCCCGCTCTCTGCCTTCATCTTGTGTGTTTTGAGTAGTATTGTGTTCAGAGGCTAGGGACGGCTGTGGAATTTCCTGTTCGGGGTAGGCCAACGTGCAGCTCCGCACTCGTTCTCTGCCCCAGCGAAAGAGCGCTTTCAGTGAGCGCTTGGAGCACGATCAGTGAGCTAAGAATATCTCGCGGCCCTCGGGTCAAAACTAAATGTGCTTCGACGGTTGACATTGCTGTGTTTATTTGGAAAAGGAAAGTAAGGATGGGCCAGTTGGATGAGCTTGCCCTCTCTTTGCCCACAGGAAAAGGGCGCTGCTTTCATTAATCACAATGATGGTTTGAGCCTTGGTTTCATTGGCTGAGGTAATAAAACAAATATGATTTATTTCAAACTTCAAGTGGGTAATAGGATACACAGAGAGAAGCTGCACAAATCCTTCTTAAGCAAATCCAGAGACCAATCCTGATATGTAAAAATAGAGGGGGGTATTTCCCCTGGTTATCACAATACCTGCTAGTAGTTGTCAGTGATGAAACATTTATCAGCGCCATGGCCGACTCAATGTACTTTCTAAGTTCTGTGTTATGGTTTAGTCAAAGTTAGCAGTAGGCGTACTGTATCAAAAGTGTTTTAAGCTCAATGAATGTTTTGATTTGATGATTATCAGAACTTCCAGTTCCTTGCTCTTAGATTACACAGGTGATCCTTTGCAAATCTTTTCAGGACAGTTGTTTGTGTGTGTTATCATCGTGTCTACTCGGAGTACTCTGTAAATGTGAATTATAAAAAAAATCATGCTTTTGATTGCACACACAAGGGGTCACGTTGCAGCTCTCAACAACCAGAGCATGTCTTCCTTTACCGTTTTATACACCCGCACTTTTACATTTAATGGAAAACCGCTTTAGCCCTGTCACACGTTTCCTGAGCTCTCAAAGTTTGTAATCGCATTTGGTGAGCAAACTCTTTAAATCATATCCTACAGAGAAAGTTCCATGTACGCTTTTATGAACTGTGAGTTTGTCAGAGTCAAAGGCCAACATTAAAACCACAGAGATTAGAAAGATTGATGCTGACATCTCAAAGCCTCTCTAATATATGGAGTGATGTATGGTGTTCCTGTGGAATGACCTCACTCCCATGACTAATGGTTTCACTTGGCCGATGCAGAAAAAGGTCATGACCCAGTGGATAGAGGAAATGGCCAGTTAGTGGGAGGTCACCCCACAGGAGATGCCTTTGGAGTGACACAGTAGAGTCACCTGCACTGATTCGCTACTTCAGGCCTGGCACCTGACTCCCTACTAGAAAACACTGAACAGTCACCGGTAGAGCCTTGCATTTAGGGGAACCCGGCCTCACCCAGTAGAACAATTGCAAAGTGTCAATTTCAACTAAAAAATGAAGACAAATTGAAAGAGGAAACAATTCGTTCACAACAGGACACGCGGCTGTTGAGGATAACCTGCCTTCAAAAGATGCTGGCCTGTCAGATCAGGACTAGTTTAGCGCTAAGGCACTTCAAAGCATCTTGTCCCGAGCAGCTTTCCTGCCATTCTTGTTTACGGCTCTCAGGTTGCTATAAGTAGCCCGGCATCCTGTCCCCTGCCGTCTCAGGTGGATTGACTTTGTTTGTGTAGCTGAGACGCAGGGATTTAGTGGTCCTTGGTGCCTTCAGACTTCTGTTAATGGAGCTGTTCTGTTTGCTAGTGCTGTGTCATTTATCACTCTGGAACTGGACAACTGAAGGCCACTCATGGCCAAGTTCTTTTTCATTCTTCACTTAGGGATGAGGAGAAGTTTGAAATACCAGATCAGCAATAAAGTGTTAACCTATTGTGTAATAATAGCACTCATACACATTACATAATCGCCACTGTGCAACGGTAGTTCAGAGGGGTTAATTTATGTCACACCTGTTTACTTTTTGATCTTGCTTGAAGTATATCCTGCCCTTGAGAGTCTGGTTGAGTGTTTTTTTTAAAGGCATGTAAATGTGTAAAATAGTACCTTTCGGGGTACAACAGCTGGGGTCACTGGGCCGGTACCCTCAGAAGGTACACCTTATCTACACATGAGGAGTGCATATTAGTACTTCAATGGTCTAGTTCACCCAAATTCTGTGATCATTTACTCGGCCTCATGTTCTTCCAAACCTGTAGTGTACAAATAGCCTGGGAAAACCCAGACAACTTCCGGCAAATTTCGATTTGCTCTGAAAGTTAGTCTGGCAAAGAGCTAATTCAAGCCAATTTCCAATCCATCAAAATCGCGGCACCAATCAGAAACGTTTGGGCGGGCTTTACACGATGACAACAGCGCTGGGATTTTGAAGCAGATTTTATAGCCTACATTACAAAGATGGATGCCGCCGTCGAACATCACTCGTTCTAATTAGCTATCGCGTCTTTTAAGCGATTTGAGCGCTTTCTTTTTGTAAAAAAACGAGCGAAGAACAACACTCGGAGATGTTTCTCTGCCGGCCGCCGCTCTGCATACGTCTTCTCCTTCATCGCTCTGATTGGTTTTTGGTCTATCCGCGACGTCCGTTGGTGACGCCCCTATGGAAATGATTTGTCTATGATGCTTTGCCAGACCATAACTCAGTTACCAGGCTAGTGTACATATTAAATATTTTGAAAAAATGTCTTTTGGTTGTCCTTGCCCGCACAATCCAATTTTGGTTGGACCCCACTGTCTTTAAAATATTTTCTTTTGTGTTCCTTAAGAAATAAAGGACTGACTAGTTTGGGACAACATGAGGATGAGTAAATGATTGTTTAGTGTGATATTTGGCCGAACTATCTCTTTAAGGGTACATATTAGTTGGCTACCTTTTGAAGGTACAACCCCAGTGACTAGCAGTTGTAACCCTATATTTTAGGTATATTGTAGGTATATTTTAATACTATTTAGTACCATTGTGTAGTACATGAGATGTACTGCACAGTGGTGCTTAATAGTAACAAAACATGAAATGAAATATACTTGAATATGAACAACCATTTTTCCTTACCAACAGCAGTCTTGAGATTCTAGACTTTTGTCTTCGGCATAACACATAGTTTTCCATGTTAATTACGCAGGTTGAAGAGGAGGAGGGGGTGGAGAAGAGAATGCGAAAAATGAAACCGTATAGTCAACTTCATTTAGTGGTTTCTAATTGCACCCTACAGGCCCCTGGCAGACGGCAGGGTCTCTCTGAGAGTGGGACGCAGCAGTGTCTTTTACACGCACACACACACTCCCGGAGAAAGAGAGTGGCGAGAACATGAAACGGGTCAGAGATTAAACACTTTCTTTACACTGGTAATTAAGCCATCATCAGGCTGAGGGGCGTTTATTCTCAGCCCGCTGCTTGTCTAGATGGATGTGAATTCTGAGTGAGCTCTTAAGACTTCCATCCACACAAACATGCTTGTGCGCACACATACACACGTAGCCTATCCGTGTACACATACGCACACTCATTTGTCTGTGCATAATGATGTCTTCGCGCACCAGGGTAGAGACTGCGTCAGGAAGCGGACAACTCCAACTCATTTATTAGGGCCTTTTATTTCTCAATATTACGTTATTGCTGAAATGATTGTATGGGCAGGGAGGTGCGTTATTTCACACAAGCTTTTATCATTTGCACTCACTGTGCTGTTGGATATGATTTAAAATATATTATTTGAATCATTGACATCAAGCAGAAATTAATGTAGGTTTTAAATAGACTGCATTTACATCAGCCAGTGTAGCTGTCCTAAGATGTCAGTCATCTTTAGACAATTATAGATGCAGCTTTCCTATGAGATGTTATTTTGAAATTGGCATCATTATGTCGAAATAACATACTACTGCTTGCTTATGCCTGCTCAAAGTAATGTTTAAAGTCAGTCAACACTTACCTTTCATTTTGAAGATTTATTTACTCCGGTCATTCTTTGTGTATAGTTGACGTGGCGCATGTGTGTCTTTGGTGGTCTCGGCCCAATCGACTCAGCCCACCTCATGAATGGCACACATGTTCCATTGTTTAGACCTCTGTGCATAATTGCGCACAGTCACACCAACAGGGCGGCAAAAGTGGCACTTAGTCCAGTAAATTACCTTGGTTGGGTAATTACCTGCTTGTTCTGTATAGTTTTGTGGTCACCTGTCAGACCAGCTCCTGTCCAGAATGTACTGCTACACCTGCACCTTTTGTCAGGACCCCATAGCAGCGTCTCCAACCACCTTCTCTTCACCACCCTCCTCTTCTTAATCACTTTCGACTTTATCTCCCCTTCCGCCCAATGGAGGGGTTATCTTCCACATTCATTACCTCACTGCTCTGATTACAGGGGAACAGGAGAGTGGTGGAGGTGTGTGCGCGCAGCGCCCGCCATTCACTAAGTGTTTATGTAGTAACGCTTTGTGTCATTGTTATTAATGACTTGTGTTTCGGATATACCCATCTGGATCGGATGAGGTGGGGCACAGAAGCAGCCACAGCAATTATTTGCGCCTGCCTGACAATGAGGGCAGATAGAGGATTAAAGCTGGTAGTCTGCATTGCATTATGAAATATGCTACATGAGTATAACCCACAGGGTTTTTGCGTGCGCCATGGTGTGTGCCAGGCTCCTAGGCGGGCAATCTCAGAGACAGTAGGGAGGCCCGGTGTTATTTCTAGGCACATTTGGCATGGCCTCCATGGGTGTTAGCCTGTCAAACTGGAACAGAAGTCATAAAAGCAACTTTTGAAACCATGTCTTTGGATACATATGTATTTAAAGAGGAATGGATCAATTAAAAGAGATATACAAAAGGTGTATGTATATATATATATTTATATATATATATAATGATATTTTAGATTTTGAAAAATATGTATATTTTTTGTAACGTTTTTGAAAGTCTCTCCAAGGACACATTTACTTGATCAAAAATACAGTAAAAACAGGAATACTGTGAAATGTTTTTTATTATTTTTTTATTATTATTTAAATTAACTGATTTTTGTTGTAATATATTTTATATTTATATTGGATGGCAAAACGTAATTTTCCGCAGCCATTACTCAAGTCTTGAGTGTCATATGATCCTTCAGAAATCATTGTAAGATCATTTCTAATTTAAGCTGCTTAATTTTTTGGAAATCATGAGACATGCCATTCAAATGTTTTGGGCAAATAAGATTTTTTTTTTTTTTTTTTACACATTTATTTAGCAAAGGCACATTAAATTGTTCAAAAATAATGGTAAAAAAAGACGTTTATTAAATTAATAAATATTACAAAAAAGGTTATATTTGGGTGGGGGATCTTCTTTAGCAGCATATTAGAATGATTTCTGAAAGATCATGTGACACCAAGACTGGGGTAATTATTATATTTACTTATTATACTTTTGATATTATATTATATTATATCATAAATAATATTATATTTATGATCAAATAGATGGATCCTTGGTGAGATTAAGAGAAATTTTAAAATGAAATTTTAGATGTAATGTTATTGTCACAGTCGTTGTCTGCACCATCCTGTCTTCACTACACTTCCCATCATCCTCCTTGTATCCACACCTGAACTCACTTCCTCAATTACCCACCTGTTTTCGTCATCACTCATCTGTCACCTGTGTTTACTTCCGTCATTGTTCATATGTATCTGTATTTAGTCTCCTTTGTCGATTCCCATCTATGTAACCTTGTGATTTGCGTGTGTATCACTAGACTTTAAATTATATGTAAACACTTTGAATCCTTCTGCCTTTCTCTTCTTCTGTCTGTACACACCCTGACAGTAATATATTTGTGCTGCTAAATCAAAGATATTAGGTTCAGTCCAGGATGATCCCATTAACCATATCATAATTTCACCCTCAAGCAAGGAACACAACACTTAAGTTGTTCTAAAGGGAGATTATGCCTTCCATTAGTGAGCTGAATGCCACTGTACTTGCTACTGTATGCGTCTGCTAAATAGCTGGTCTGGAAATTACAGCACTACCTGTCTGACCTACACTCTGTTTTCCACTATCTCTTATTCTAATCAGCCTGCTGTGATCATGTTCAGGAGTCTCAAATAGAAAAGCCAAAATGACTTGTTTTTTGAGGCCAGTGTTGTGACATGTTTACCTGGTATAAAGCTATGCCCAGCTGCCATAGAAGCAATGCAACAGCTGTCCAGAGTCGGTGATATGAGACGTCTCAGGTTGGATATCGAATGAGATGGCGAATCTCATCAACCCTGTTGTGTTTGTTGCCGCTTGTACAGCCTTACACAAAACTACCTGTCAGTCTGGCCCTGTCGTGGTTTTGGGATCCTTGCTGCTTTCCTGAATTTGAGACTATGTCATGCTGAACAGTTCCAGTCAGGTCATGTTTATTTATATAGTAATTTATACAATAGAAATTGTGGCAAAGTAGCTTCACATTAATAATTGGAAAAATAATTGTTAATGTTGTAAAATGAATCAATAATGAAACAAATTGAATTTCAGCTGTAAAGCAGTTAGAAGAAGATAATAGTGTAATTTAGCTCAATTTAGTTCTATGTTATTTAATCAACACGTGACGCTTAAACTCAAATCACGTCAAAAACCCAAAAAACAGTTCATTTGGAGTTAATTTCAGTAGTTTAGAACAACTTGCCAAAGCAAACTATCTGAAAAAGTTGGTTACAGCTTGTTAATACCTTCAAACTACTATTGATACGTACTGTACGTGGAGATTACATATTAGGTAGGTGTGGCTCTGAGGCCCTTCCTTCTTTGGCATGGAAATCTTCAGTGGTTTATTCAGTTTGTCGAGGTCAGACACGGGTGACAATGACCACACTGGAGAGCTGTTTTTTTTTAGAAATTGAAGTTGCTCTTAATTGAAAGCGACACTGTCACATTCTTTTTTTTACTGTAAAGCTGCTTGCTTTAAAGGGGTCAAGTTATATCCAAGTTAATTTGATTCTTTTGTTTCTAAATTAGAAGTTTATAATATACTTTAATTAAAAAATCTCATTGGTATGTAAGAAAACACAAATTTTTCCTGGTCAAAAACAGCTCTGTTTTCAGCACGCCGTTTCAGTGGATAGGCCTTTAAATGATAATGAGATACGTGAACTCTTGCCGGCGTTTCAACACAACGCATGTGGAATGTTGCCTTTACAACAGTTGAGGGTATATTTTAGAGAAAAAATGGCAGCACGCAAGTCTCTGAGGACACATCTATGCAACCGTATCATTTTGAACCAGAGTCGGACCCGGAACAAGATAACAGCCCCGAAGAAGTTTGACAATTAAGGCTCAAACAAGACGTTTCTGAATGTCAGTTTGATCCATCATTGTATACTGGCAGGATAACATTAGAGTAAGTTAGTGAGATGTACGAACGTTATGTTTACTGATGTATATTCATTATAAACTTGGGATTATGAATTCTATTGAGAACTGTACATTGAAAACATGCCATATTGTACCCTGAGAATAAACCTTAGCCACATTCATCGTGAAGCGTGTAAGCAATTTGCAAAGATTAATATAAAGGTTAATACAATTTTACACTCACTTCTTCTGGAGGTGCAGCAGGGAAACAAATAGTTGGTACTGATTCTTTTTTCAGGAACAGTTTCTTAGTGAAACCAGCTTATACTGACCCTCGTTTATAAATCAGTCTGGTGAGAAATGATTTGCGCAAACATGAGAACATTGACGTTGCTCGTGGGGAATAATCGCTTCGAAAACAAAAATCAGCCACTGCGTCTTTAGTGGTTCGGATTTAGGAACATCAAAATGACTGCTGTGTTCATTATTACACCTAAGAACTGGACACCACAATCGCTTAGACCCCATTCTGCTCCAGTATCAACAATAGCGGACTATGATGACAGCTCGCTCAGGGCAGGTCTGTGTTAAAACGCTGCTGTCAGTCAACAATCGTGGGATGTGTCACACAGTTGAGCGACTGAGGAAGGGAAAATAAAGGAGATTAAAACAAAGGAATCTTGCTGAACTGAACACTGGATAGAATTTTATCATTATATGATTATTGTGCAGGCACTGCCAACACACATTTCAGTACAATCAACTTGGAAAAAGTGAATGTACCATTATATGACCCCTTTAAAGTAATCTATAGTATATAAAGTGCTATAAATAATGTGCCATGACTTGCAGAGATGTGAAAAAATATGTTGAACGTGATTTTACCAAGTGCAACATTTTCCTGGATCGACATTGTTGATCCTGGAGCAAAATTGCAATCAGATTTTGAGGGACAAGTTTACAGCTTCTGACGTACTGTATCTGTCTGCAAATTAACTTCTTTTTACCCTTAAGTGAAGAACGGAATTTGCAGTACGTGTATTGGGACTGTGTCTGATTGTTTACACACATTTCCTGCAAGTATGCCTCATACTCTCAGAACTCAATACACAAATCTAAAAACACACACACAATCGGCAAAACCCCTCAATTCTAGTGCAAAATGAAACTTTACATTCAAAACAATGTTATATATTCTCAAAATGTTCTTTTGTTTTCAAATGACACACACAAACCATCATATGAATAGACATTTATAAGAACCAGTTGAACACTGATGTGCTCAATGTAAAACACTATGATACATGGAAAACACTTCTTCTCCATTCATCATAATGACTTACCTTATATTAGCCAGTACTTTCTAGGTAACAAACTGTGTGACGGGTGTTTGCCCATGTGACAAGTCGGTGTGCATATTTGAATGGCAGTGTGTTCCTCGTGAAAATGAGATTTTCTGCATGAAAATTGTGCCAAATGCAGAGAATTTGGGTGTAGTGTTTGGAAAAAAGTGTGTTTTAGAACTGCAATTTGAGTGTAAAGCAGGAATTGTGCTTGTAGTTCAGCAGAATTGGTTCAGGGGGTTGGTGAATGAGTTACATGTTGTGGTCATTGTGTCTCAAGTACCAGAATTTGTGTGTAAACAATTGAGAAAAACTGTAACCATAGACTTTAAGAAGGTAATTCTTTAATTCAGTGTGTTATAGCTCTCATACAGTTTTATGACTCGTATATAGTTGTAAAGCCTGTAGCAGCTATCGGAGGACATCATCTTGCCATTTTCTGATAGAGTTAGTCCACATTATATATCTAAACCAGTTCCTTTTACTTAACCTATGTTGGATGGTGTGGATGGGGAGACTCTGTTGTGTTTCTTATGGCGTGGTTGCTATGGTTTCATATGTACAATAGCCTTCCCAAGGTTATGACCTCATGCGACCTGGGTTCAGGAGGAGAATGTGGGGCTTCCTGTGAAGTATAATGGGGAAATGTGCACTTCCCAGACCTTCAAGTGCTCCCCAAAAATATGTGATTTACGGTCCCCAGTGTGGTTTCCTTGATTGGTTTTATGGTGGAACTTCCTAGTCTTCTCCTGAATTGTGTGAAGAGGTGTCCACACCAGCTATATACACAACAGCCGGACAACTGGGGAAGATGATGCAATTTCCAAGAGTGATAGGCTACATGCTAAAGTTCATGAGGGCCATGTAATGAGGACATAGTCTGAACTCGCACCCTTCCTTGCGTTAAATTTGAGTTATGATAAGACCATGACTGTCACCCAGTCATACAGATACAAACAAAGCCGTCTATGGTTCACATGCATCAGGCTGCCAACCCCTGGTAGGCTATTGAATATATTGATTGTACATTTTTTGTATTGTGTGAGTTCAATGTCAAATAATACTGAAAAATCACCTTAAAGTTACTTGATTATTGTTGTGTTTTGGTTTACTTTCTGGAACACAAGTAATGTAACTCGATACAGCTTATTTGTTATGGATATATATATACTGTGTGTGTGTGTGTGTGTGTGTGTGTGTGTGTGTGTGTGTGTGTGTGTGTGTGTGTGTGTGTGTATTAGTACTGTAGTCCTATTCAACACTTTCCGAACAAGCACTTGTCTTGTGATGTCAGGATGTGTGTCCCTCTATTGTAATAATCTGTTTATTTCCCTTTTGTTTCATGTACAAAGTCTTTTAACGTATTTATGAGTGTTTGTCATGTAACGTTTTGGTAGTATATCCATGGGATGTTGACAATAGTCTGAGATAACTATATATATATATATATATATATATATATATATATATATATATATATATATGTATATATATATATATATATATTATATATGAAGAGTTCAGATGCAAAAGCCTCTAAATGCCATTTGAAATTTTCTTCTAAAATGATTTTTTTTTCAAGCTTTTCAAGTATTTTTCAAGCATTTTTATCAAGCTTGTATATTTAAGTTCAGTAATTTCACTTAAATGACAATTAATAGGTAATCTTCATTGTCATTTAAGTGAAATTACTGAACTTAAATATACAAGCTTGATAAAAATGGTCATTTTAGAAGCAAATGTCAGATGGCACTTAGAGGCTTTTGCATCTGAACTCTTCATATATATATATCAAAAATTGTATTGTCTTTTATGTTCCTTAAACAATAATTAATAAACATTCAGGTTTTGAAAAACATGAGGTTAAGTAAATGATGACAGTTTTCGTTTGGGGGAGCAACTTGGCATCTTAAGTTCAGTAACCATTAGAATCTGTTAAGAAAATTACATTCACACTGTAACATTTATTAATTTTTAATGTCTGTGAACACCTAATTGTATTACAGTGCATCTGTAATGTGCAAGTGCAGAGAAGATACACTCGACATGGTGAATCAGTTTTCAATTTGGGTGGGGCCATTTTGCAGGGTCAGTGCCTAACAAACCTTTAAATGATTATTAAGCTGACCAAAAGTCCTCAAAGCTGCTAATAGTTGGCATAAAGAAAGCCAGGAGCAAGCATGAAATATGTGCAGCCACCATGACAGGGGAGAATTACTGGTCTCCCACATAAATGGGCCACGCCAGAGGACAGATGGCAGCCTGGGAAAGATACTACTCTAGGCTCAGTGGCGAGAAGAATGACAGTGCATCATGTGTGATATGAGAAAGGAACAAAGGAGTATGTCATTTTCACTAACTCTGATTGAAAGCGGGCAGCAGTGCTTAGGTAATTAGACTCCTGTGGATAAGAAAAAAAAAATGACTGGGAACTCATGAAGACACTGTGCACTGGCCACTCACTATTTTTTCTCTTTGCCTAGATGGCTTTACTTTCCTTTTTGTGTGTGTTTGCTATTTTAGTTTTCTATTTTGTGTATCAGTTCTTTTTTTGGCATGTTTTGATACAGATTTCCAGTATCAGTGTTAAGTAGCATTTTCAGATGTCCTTACCTGGCGATTAACCAAAGAGAGAAGTTGTTTTCCATGACTTTACAAAGTGGATAATGAGCAAAAGCACTGTGAAACACCTTTCAGATCCTTTTTGTTAAACATTTCATTTCCTTTAGTCTCCTTTGCAAATAAGTTGTCAGAACCTGTCTTTTCAAAGGCCAAAGCCAAGGGTGCTAACAAAGGCATTGGCTGTCTGTATCCACATAGTAACTACATCAAAAAAAGAAACTGGTCCAGGGCCTAATTAAAGGGAGAGATGAGAGTCTTCTGGCGTTCAGCTCACAATAAGGGGCCACGGCAAATCAATGGATACCCAACACTATTATTATCATCAACAGCAGTGAATTCAGGTGATTTGACAGGGACAAAAAGACATTAAAGACAAGTCCAGGAAACTCCAGACACCTGCGTGGCTGAACAGTGACACTGTGGACAAACTGTTTGGCAAACAACATGTTCTGTGGGCTGGAGGGATTTTTAAACTCATTTGTTACAGTATTTAAAAAAGAAATAATAATAATAGTAAGATGAGCTAGTAGTTTTTTTTTCCTAAATTGACTGGATCTCGCTGGTTACAGTATACATGGCGTATTTGTAAGGACATAAGTGAAGCTTTGTGCATGTTTGAGGTAGTTAGTCTCAGCTTAGCTGGATCGGGTTGCTTTAAAAACATGACCTCTTGAGTGCACTCTAATTCTTGTGTCTAGGATTAGGCGTTACTCTTTTAGGTACTTAAATTTTATTTGACATATGTATTTATGCATTCAACATATGCATTTAAAATTGGTTTTGTTCATGAAAGTACAAGGCAGCAATGTGTTTAGGTGGCCCGTTTGATCATATTTAAGCCTGGTTTCACAGACAGGGCTTAGATTAAGCCAGGATTAGGCTTTAGTTAAATTGACCGTTCGCAGAAGCCACGCCCCCTAGTTATTGTTACTACATCCGTCAAACAAATGGTCAAACATGACCAGCGCGGCAGATTGCCATGACGGGAAGAGGCATACCTGTGTGTGTCCGTGACCTTTTTTGGAGCAATACCTCTGCGATATCCTCCAGATCGAGGCACAAGGGGTTGCAGGATGCAGTAGAGAGATATATTCAAAATATAAAAATACTCAATGAAAGAGACACAACTACTATCAAAGCTAATGCTTACCGTTCTCAATCAAAATCTCAGAAACACCATGACCTGTACCTCAAATGCAACCAGCACAGCCTTGAAGAAGATTTTATAAGCTGGTTCAGTGCCTAATGGTCTGGAGTTAGAAATATATAACTCGCACTGCTTATTTAGTAATTTTGCCTGAGATACAGAATCATACAATCGCTTTTACAAGCAGGTTGTTCATTAACTTACACGGCAACCGCTTGCGTGTCATGCTGAATGCGATTTTCATGTTTAAAAAGTTAGTGTTTAAAAACCATTGGTTATTTCTTTTCATTATGATATTGATATATGAACTGATGTCAGAGTAAGCTTCATGCTTTCCCCGTTGCGAACGTGCACTTCTCTAAACTGTAGCCACGGGTGCTGCACTGCTAGTTGACTGCTGCTTATTTTCCCCTGAAAATATCATGTTCAACCCTTTAGAAAACGTAATTTCTTTGTGGATCCTCTTAATCTGCTTTCATATTGCTTTGACTACATTAATCTCAGTGTCTCAGTCTCACGTAAGGAGAAACTGTGTTTTCGGCTTTGGAAACTTCTCCAGACAATCTCTTGGGGTACCTAGTGTCTGATTTACCAAACGCTGTGGGCTCATCGCTTCACCATCTTGCTTAGAGTCAATGTTTGACGGACCTGCTCACATAGTAACGGTTGCTATTATGTGTGATTGGACAATGGCTGTTTTGGGGGAGGGGCCGGCGAAGGTCAATTGGGACATTTACCCCCGGTTTTACAGACAAGGCTTCAGCCTACTCCCAGACTAAAATGCATGCTTGAGCTGTTTCAGCGGAAAGCAACTTGCATCTTAAAATATGTCAGTGCCATTGTTTTACCTCAAGATGCACCAGTAATGTACATTTTTCAATACATGTTTATATAAGCTATTTAAATGCCCTAATTTTACTGAGGCCTAATCCTGTCTGTGAAACTGTAACAAAAAACACTGTAAAAAACATTACTGGTGTGCATCTTAAGACAAATCAATGGCAATTGCTTTCAGGTTTTAGTCAGGAATAGGCTTAAACCTTGTCTGAAAAACTTGAAATTCAAGAGCACCGAATCAACCTTGCTGAATTCTTTTATTCTGATCATCTGCTCTGATCAAGTCCAAAGCCTAACACTTTAATATGCATATGGAGTTCAGATTTGTCCAGCATTAAAAAAAAAAATCGAGCTTAATATTAACTAATGTTTTGTATGTGAATATATCATAATTCAAGCATTAATTTAAGACTGTGAACCATACCTTCAAACCAGGTGTTGTCGACTGCAGGGAGGGAGTCGCGGGTGTTAGACACCACGTACCCACGCAGGTGGTCATTGGTGCCCCCTGAGGTGTGCACAGCCTTGTTTAAACACTTTCTTTACTCCATGGTCCTTTCATCTGTTTTCACTGTTCCTCCCTTCCATATGACGAAGCCATCTTCTCCCTCTGTATTTACTCGCTGCTTCTGTTCTCACTGTCCCTCCTCTCTTTTGTTCCATTTGTTTTTCTGTGAAGTGGTACATGAGATACCTGGCTGCTACAGTAATTAGGTTTTAAGCCTTAATTGAACTATTGTTTATCTTTGACCGTACACTCAGGCATATATGTAGCCTATATATTTACATTTATACATTTAGCTGGCGCTTTTATCCAAAGCGACTTACAATTGCTAGCCTATATACTGAGGTCGCATGCCTCTGGAGCAACTAGGGGTTAAGTGTCTTGCTCAGGGACACATTGGTGTCTCACAGTGGATTCGAACCTGGGTCTCTCACACCAAAGGCATGTGTCTTGTCCACTGCATTACACAAGATTATTAATACAGAATCATGAATCACAGTATCCTAATATATATATATATATATATATATATATATATATATATATATATATATATATATATATATATATACGTGTATATATATATATATATATATATATATATATATATATATATATATATATATATATATATATATATGGCATATTATAATGATTTCAAAATATATAATAAAAGAGAAACGCTTATTTTTAAATGTAATTATATTTTTACAATGTTACTGTTTTTACTGTATTTCTTAATAAAAGCAGCCTTGGTGAGCATAAGACAACTGAAAGAATAACTATGTATTTTTATGAAAAATAGCACTTTTATGTTTTGATATTAATTTGATATTCTGTTCTAAAGGAAAAGACAGACATTTTAGGTGACACAATTTTCAGGGCAAGGATGTGAAATGATTTTGGCCACTTTTTAGTTAGTTTGTTTTTTATCTCAAGATTACTAAAATAATCTTGAGATTTGAACACATGCCTCTGCGTTCATGGTTGACATAATTCACGGATCACATGAATCAAATCTGTTTGGAAAAATGTCAAAAGTTATTTAGTTATATTGGGTATTAGTGCCCCTTTCTATTAAGTTTGTCACGATTCTAATGACTTTGTTTTCAGCTTTTTGAGGTTAACTGAAATGTCCCTGTGGTTTAAAAAATTTTCAGTGGAGTAAATAAATGTGATGTCATAAAAATCATATGTATGCAAGAAACTATTTTTGTTTGAAATATAGTTTGTCACTGCTTAACCTTTAATGGCTATCTGTGTGCATTTTCCTAATAAAGGAGGTTGTTTCTAATAACCGAAGACCCTTTGTTTCTTTCACGTGGCAGTTGTTCATCACTGCGTTGTGTAGGCTACATATGGACACACACACATTACATCTGGTTTTCATGCTTCACCACCCTTTTGAAGTGTCTTTCTCTTAAATTAAAAAAAAAGAAAAATTAAAGTGTTAGTAAAAAATTAATAAAAACCCCGCACTGTAAACTTATCAAGGAAAGTAGCGCTAGGCTTGTTGAGGAGTATTGAAAGCCATGTCATCTCCATATGCTTCATATGATAAATCCTCTATCTACCATCTACAACTCTCTCTCTCCTCCATGTTCTCGCCCGTGGCTACGTTTCTATCTCTGCATCAATTAGCGCTGTGATTAATACAACAAGCAAGCAGTTTAGAGGTAATGGCAGACAATTAACATCTCATTGCACCATAAAGGACTATGCTAACTACCCTGGCCACTGCTTTCTCTGCCTGGAATTGAAATAAGTGTTTGTCTTCATTCGTACACTATCTAATGTGAAGCGGGCCCAATTTGTATGCCACAACACCATTAATCTAATTCAGAGCGAGCTGAGAATGAATTCACGTCCCTCCAAAGAGAATGAATGCAGCGTTGTCACTGTTATTTAGCGCTGTGCCACTTACAGCGCCTCTCTTGAAAATGAACCATCTTCAGTGTGCGTACTGAGACTTGTTGCTGTTTTTTTTTTCCCTGCACCTCTCCACATCCTCTCGCTCGCTCTAATTCATTAGAACATTGCAAATACAACTGTGCACATCAGTGAATAGAGCCATAGCTGTGCTGTCATGGGCATTGCAGGAGAAAAAGTCCTTGGAGTGCAGTTGAATTAAATGATGCATTCTGATTGACAGCTACCTTGAGACTGGGCTGATGGAGTTGTCAAGGCAGAATGCTAACAGGCTGCCACTACTCCGCCTGCTAGCACACACACACACACAAGCACACTGCGCTTTGAACAAAGCACTCGTGGGCATGTATAATCACACAATATATATTTGAAGGTTATTGGGGTGTATGTGCCAAAGTTAACAAATGAAAACTGCTCCACCAATTAAAGAGCAACCAATTAAAAATAGCCTGGTGTTCATTCCGTATCATGCTAAAAAAAAAAAAAAAAAAAAAAGCTCTTTATCTTTTTGTAAGGGCTTTCTAAACCTCATGTCATTCCAAATCCAAATATGTCTTTATTTCTTCTGCAGAACACAAACTATGTTCTTGGGAAGGTTGTCGGTGTTTGCAGCAGGGGAGCAGTATTTCTAAATATCTTCATGTAAATCTGACATGTAAAAAGAATAATAGGGATTTATTGATGTATATGGTTACTGGTTACCTTAACCAAAGTGCTTACATGAATTAAGAGAGATGCTTTGGTTTCCCATGAGAGAATCCTGTGACTGTTCAAATAACCTTCATGGAGGATTTTGAAACCATATGAAACTCTTTATTTCACAGGAACATAAAAATACAGTAGTGGCATTCTGGAATTGTCTGGGCCCTCCTGTGACCCATGAGACAGGGCCCCTAACCACACAAGGACTTTCAATATAACGATAGTAATAGGGACTTGGTAACTCTTTACAATGAAGTTCAATTCATGCAAATAAATAATGATTTGGACATAAACTAAGAGACAGCAATAAGTCACAGTATTTTTAAATTCTGGTTAATAATGACATGTTTAACTAATATTCAATTGAACTAATACAGTTTAAAATGTCATGTTGTAAAATAAAGTTATGGATTAAAAATGAAATGAACTCTGAAAACAAGTCTATCTGCACAAAAAATGTCTCTGTGAAATACATATATAAAAATTGGATTTGTATGAATGTCATTAAATGAAAGTTATGAATTAAAAATGAACTGAACTCTGAAAACAAGTCTAAATCTGCACAAAAAAAATGAAATACATATACAAAAATTGAATTGTATGAATGTCATTACTATAGAGCTACGTAAATGTTCTTATTTAAACTAATGTTCATTCATAAAATAATTGTTATAAATGAACATTAACATGGATTAATTAATTCGTGAATAATGTTGTTTATTGTTAGTTCATGGCATTCTGGCATTCATGCATGCATAAAAAGTCTGTATAAATGTACAGTACTGTAAGAAAAATATTGTTAAAGTAAGTAACCTGGTTGCCTTCAAATGTTAAGTTCATTGAAATGGAAAAATTGAGTTAATACAATGGAGATTAATTTAATCACCAGAAACTCAAAATATTATGTTATCTGAACTACATAAATTATCTAAGTTGATTTGACAAAAGAAAAAAATGTTGTGATTGCAAATCATGATTTTTTTTTACAGTGGCTTTTAGATAGATATACAAATTGAAGTCCTATTATAAAGGACTCATAACATTGTTAGCAGGCCCCCTGCGCAGCATGGACTGAAGGGGCCACCTGTACACCCTGGAAGGCTTCTATAAGTCTCCCGCTCAGAAGTCACCTACTGTAGTCCAGTGGTCACAGAGAAACTAGGGATAAAGACAGAAATCAATGGACAAGGTGAGAGACCCTTTTGGTTCATGTGATCCGGTGTCTTTAAAGTTAACTGTTGGCTGTGTAACGGTCCCTTGATCATGTGTACACCAGGTCAAGGGTCACGGCAGCCTGCGAGTGACCACCCAGCCTCTTCATTCAGTTTCCGGACCTCAAGTGACCCCCCTTTTTCTTCTTTCTTTCATTTTCTGGCCCCTCCTCACAGCAACACTGGTTTTCATCTCTTGAAACAAAAGCTAACTGTTTTGCTCAGCGCTAGATCAAGGGCCTCCTTTTCCTCCAGGAGAGGTGGAAAAACAAACATGTGTACGCCGATACCTTCTGTCGCTTCCAGATTCACATCTGCAAGCTCCACCACTCTTCAGCTCCTCCACCCAGCTGTTGAGAGCCTGTGCACACATACACATAATATCCCACAGGACATGCCTGTTTATCAGCCAGCCTGCCAACCACATGATGGATCCTACCACGAGCATCAAACATGAGACTCAGGAGGGTGGTAGCACGGGTTAGACCCCTGCATGAACCTAAGGACCAGGCCTGGACGCTCACTCTGAGCTGTGGACACAAATGTGTACAGATGCCCTGGAGATAATGGCACTGTTTGTTCTGAGACTGTGATTCCCCCATTAGGTGTTCCAGCTTTGATGAGAACATTTCATCTATATCAGAATGGCTGATCAATTGGAAGTCCTGTACACTTTTCTAAACACACATGATCGGCTCTGTTGGATCTGACGTACAATGATGCATGTTTTGATCAGGTCTTTGATCGCAGACACCATCAGTTGTCATCTCTTGTCTCTGAAACAGTGGTCTGCCACTTTTGATTTAAAGTCATGCACTGGCAAAGAACAAAGTATTACAGTGTGTGAGGTTTTACCTGATCAACTAGTATCACCAGAAATACAAACAAATGATTTTTCCTTATGCTATACACACTAAATACTTGGTTATCTAGCTTACATTTTGAGGGAAGGGCAATTTAATGCAATTAAAGCTACACTGTGTGATTTTTACCCCATCTAGCAGTGAAAAGGTATATGACCATCCAGTGAATATTAGTTTCTGTTCCTCTCAATTCCGATTTCGTTTTAACTCCTACGGTGGCCAATGTAGTCCAAGATTAACATGGCTTCCAGTTTGACCTCGTCCATGAGTGTTAACGCAAACGTAAACGCGAAAGGCGAAGCTTGAATTAACGGGTATGTCCCTCTTTGGCTAATGTACTTTCAAGATGGAGGGGCAACATGCGAATCGACATTAGAACCCCTTACCCGTATGCATGGGCGTCAGTTTGGTTTGAAATGTGCTGGGGACAGAGACTTATTCGGAAAGGCATTTTCAAAAGTGTTTTTTTTCTTAGTAGGTCATGTTTTGAAAGATGTGATGTCGAACCAAAAATGTGGTGGTACTTTGGGTGATCTTATATGTTGTTATAGTGAGAATATAGAGTATATACGTCAATTACTGCATATGTACAGTGATGGTCCAGAGTTAGAATTTTTGTCTAGCGTGTCGGGACTCGGGAGGATCTGGGTCCTAATCCGCACTCGTATAGTTTTTTTTTTTGCCCTTATTAAAACCAATAATGTTTATCAGTGGTTGAATTGATATAATGTTTATCAGTGGTTGTATATGTTTTGATGAGGGAAAAAATATACAAGAGCAGATTAGAACCCAGAGAAACAGGGACACGTTTGTGTGCGTTTTGAATTGTGATTTCATCGGAACGAATCTCCGCAACGGATTGAAGCGCGCGTCCGAAGAGAAGACAACACATTTCAGTGCTAGATCGCCTGTTATTTAACAAAAGAAACGAATGCTGTTAACTGGAGATGTTTTATTTGCATTGGTACATCTGTGCCACGAGATGTTTCAAAAGTGGTGGGGATAAAATCGACCCTGGCAAAAAGTTGTGGGGACATGTCCCACCCGCCCCTCCCATAAATGATGCCTATGCCCGTATGTATTTTCAATGGCATATTATACACTCACAAGAATACTTTATTACTTGAACGAAGTAAATATACATTAATGAGCACATATATTTTGAAAGAACTAAGTGTTTTGAGCTAAGAATAAACTAAAAGAGTTGTAGTTTTAAGTGTCTTCTAAAGCATATTGTGTTGGAAAGAGTATGCTTTGCAAAAGTCCCCGGATGGTCTTTTTGGTCATACACTTACACTTTATAGAGAAATGTCCACCACACTTTTCCTCAAGGTACATTGTCTTGTTGCTCTTTTGTGTGAGCTACTTGATGTAATGTATAGAGTAGTGTAGAAGTAAGAAAAATGGGACAGTCTGTGTATATTTTTGTGTGTTTTACTGAAAAACAGTATGGCTATTCTGGCTCACCAGCATAAATCAGCCTGGAAAAGCATTGGAATACTGAGGACAACTTGATTTATTTTAACCACCACCATTTATTCCTCATTCTTTCACCTTCCACTCAATCTCGTCCTCCTTTAGTGTATTTGAATGAGCTCTGCTTTTCCACAAGCAGTCCATCCTTGGTGGGCTGCGATCTCCTGTGTGCTTTTTAATCCAGAGTGTCTTGATGCAGAAGAGTCCGGCAGAGTAAAGTTTCATTCTAATTTGGTCAAGTCTCATGGTGTTGCATTTCAATCGGCCTGCAATCACAAAGTGACTAATAGTTCAGCAGTATTCAGCAAAACACTCTCTTACCTCAATGTTCCATGTCTTTCCCTCAGTGAATGATCATGAAGAGATCATTCATTTTTTTCAAACTGTTACTGTATAGTAAATACCTTATAATGGCTATTTTGAAAGCAAATGTTATATGTGAACACGGATAATATAAATGCCACAATGTAGTGTAATTATACGCTATCTCTTCATACAATTACAGCTGGAGAGTCTGACTTGGAAATGATTCAGTGGAGAAGTGAATGTGACAGGTGGAGGTCTTATTTGATTCTTCCAATTGTATCTGGTCAGTAATCTCTCAATTTCCTGGACAGCCAACACTACTGTATATCATTGCATGTTCACACTGCTCATGGAATAAGAAAAACAAATGAGCTGGCAGATCTCTTTTAATATCAAAAAGAATTACTATATGGCTAGCTGGGGCTGTAGCATGCATTATTAGCAACATTTACCAAAGCATCACCCTCCAGTATCATCATAAAATATAGAACGCTTTGATAAATACTAAACAAGTGATAAGATGTGCATCAGAGATAGGTTGCCATCTTCTGGATTTTCTGCAAAACTTCACCAGACCTGCAAATGACGTTTCTGTCATTTCTCGTACCTGGCCTGTGCTGTAATTAATGTTTTGACAATCGAGGAGAGTGTTTGTCTTGGAATATTGATATTAAGAGAGCCAAACAGAGGATGGAGATACAGTGTCAGTAATATGTCGCTGTGTCTCAGCGCTCGGTGAATCATGCTGTGGGTGGACTTTAATTAGCATCGCTCGCGCTGGAGTCAGCCGTCTGCCGGTGGTGACAAGAGGAGCAGGCCTCGAGCTCGGAGCGTGTGTGAGTGTGTTCTGTGCGACTGAGTCTGGTGTGAAGGTGTGTCTGCTGAGTAAGTCTCTGACCACGCTGAGTCGGCTCTGGCCCCAGGAAGTGCCAGAAGACAGCGCTGGCGTCCTGCGTTCAGCACTGTGGTGGTAGTGTCCGTCGGGCTGGGAGACGCAGAGAGAACACAACCCCTCTGGCCCTGCTCACTCGTGTCTGACTGAGCTGCCAGGCGAGCAGAGCACCTTGGCGTCTACAAAATATGTTTCTCCAAGCCAGCGGGGAGAAAGAGGCCTCCTTTTCTCAAGGTGTGAACATTGTCATTGTTTTCATAATTTTACCAACCAATAGATTACACATAGAATTGCCAGCAACTAATTATTTTATAAGTGTTTTACTGACTTCATTTTTAGTTTGAATTTGGCTTTGTGAAGGCTTTTGCATTTGTAGATATTTTATATTTTCGCAAAACAAAAATGGTAAAAATGTAAAGAAAGTATTCTGAAAAGCTTAACCTCTTTGAAGTCTTCAGCAAGTAGCCTACCCAAATTCAATCCCCAGATCCACTGAAACAAATGACATTCAACACCACAATGAAAATCTTTTAATAATCCTCTATTATGAAAGAGATCCATAATAATAAACTATAATCTATTAGAAAGGCTATTACATTTAAATAACAATAAAATAATATTAATGGCAACTACAGTCAAGATTTTTTGTTACTTTAAATATTTCACTTTCATGTTTAGTTTCATATCAGTTTTCTGTAGGTTTTAAATAGACATTCAGCACTGAGAAATTCTGAATCTAATAATACAAATATGCTGAATTAAATTTCTATCATATTTTACATAAATAAAATATGATAATAATACGTTAATAATTAATAATTGTTTACATTTGACATTTTGCCCACTGAATAACTAGATTATGTATATAGGTTCAGATAGGTTCCTGTCATTTATCCATGCAATTGATTTTTCTGTCCATTGTAGGATTTCAGATTCCGGGAGCTTTAGATTTGAATCCCAATTGTCTGATAAAATCCCTTGTATTTCGTAGGTAACGGTAGCATGCGCATGTGGGCTGAATTATTGTTCTATGAATGCTACATCTCATAAGATCTGCTTTTTAAGCAGAAAATTCAGCTTTCGTACTGAAGTCCGTCGGGCCCTTAAAGTCTTTTAGAAAGCCTTGATTTGATTGCTGTTTATTCCATCCTTTTCTGTGAACCTTTGTGTTTGCTCTCTGTTTTCAATCATTTAATGGACTCAGTGGCGGATTTAGCAAATTGGGGGCCCAAGGCGAAGGTAGTATGGGGCCCCCTATCCGATCTTATAAAAGAGAACGAAGAAAGTTCACAATTTTTTTTGAAAAATAAACCATTAAATGGCACTTTCTGGAGAGTTTTTTGCAAAGAAATATAGAAAAAAATTGGTCTAACAAGTCTTATAATTCTGTAATTTGCACAGATAAAAACACAAATATGCTGACTGAATAGATTGCTAGTTGAGAAACACTGCTGTAATTAATGTTTTTATGATGACTTTGTGAAAGGTTAACTAAACAGCATGAGACGTCTTCCAGCTGGTCAGTAAGTTATTTGGCAAATTTCATTCAAACAGATCTGTATATTATGCTATAGTTTTTGATAGTGTTATACATTTCTTCCAGATAATCACGATGATCATTGCATTTGTCTTACCGAATATGGTAACTTTATGCAATTACAGTTTGTCCATAAGCTTTTTTTATATTAATGCCGACAGTAAAATGTTGCCAGATATTGCTACGAAAAACAAAACAAATTAATAATAATAGTCCGAAATAAGTCCAATGCTTGTGTTTTGAAAATATTAATATATCACTAAGCCTAACTTATAACTTTCCGCTTTATAACTGGTAAAGTGGATCTGGCAACACGCAGACTGTACCCGCGGCCCACAACGCGCTGTCATATGAGGTGGTTAAACGGCTGATTAATAGAGAGCTTGACATTTTATTTTTGAATGTAAAAAAAATGACAGAGGTCCGGACTTCGGTGACTTTATAGCTGGCTACGGCCATGGACTTTTAACATATTGTTAGCATTGTTGTCATTGTCAGTGGGCATCACAAAAAAGTTTGTTACCTTCTGCAATGTTGCTGAAAACGTTTTGCTTTCCTCCCGTGTCCTGCTTTTTCAGCACCGCTTGGGGAGGTTAGCTGTAGATTTGCTTCATTTTTACTCTGTCTACTACTCTGTACACTTTGCCTGTCACTTCTTTTTCTCGGCAGTTTTTTTTGCGCGCATTACAGCCTTGTCACTTTCGCCACAGAAAGTCAAATGAGAAAATGGAATAGTCCAATGCAGTGAGTTGAGGTGGGGGGGGGGCCCTTCTGTCTGCAACACTAATGATTTATGCGTTTTTTAAAAATATATCATTTGCGAAAAAGGAAAAAAACAAACAAACAACTTAAGCATAATTTAATGGTACATTTTGGGGGCCCCTCAGGTAGCTCGGGGCCCAAGGCAGTTGCCGACCTTTGCCTAATGGTTAAGTCCGCCCCTGTCCATTTTTGCACTCAGGTCTAAGTCTCATGTCCCAGCCAGAGCTGAGATATTGAGATATTTGTAATGGCATAAATTCTACGTACATCTCAATATCTCTGCTCTGGAAGGGTCTAGAGACTCCATTTTGGCACTCAGGTCTAAGTCTCATGGCCCTCTATCAGAATCCAGAGTTTTGAGAAGATTGGAGAAACTTAATTTCTTGCCCCGAAAAAAAAAATTAAAGGGGTACCAATGTTGTTTTTCTGGGAGGGTTGACATTTTTTGTTTCTCTGATCTTCTTGAAACTCTGGATTCTGATAGAGGGCCATGAGACTTTGGCTGCGTTCCAGTCCACTTTTAGACACGCACTTGCGAACTTCCCTAAGCACTTCCCCTCTGGGGAATCCCTGCCGCCATTTTGAAGTGTGTTCCACTTCGTGAAGTGAACGAGGGAAGTTTATATGGACAGACACTCGTTCCCTCAATTTAGACCGAGGGAGCGAGTCTACTTCATATGTGCACTTCAGGCATCTATATATCCCACAATGCAGTACGATTGTGACGTAACCACAGATCGTCTAATCACCACCACAACAAACACTCTATGACATATTAATTAATTATAATGTATTTATTTCTTTTAAAATAACCCAAACACACCTATATACATGTGGATGCTGCATTAAACAAATTCGTAAAGGGGAAAAAGGTAAATAATAAATCAACTCATAGCTGATTCAAAGTGATCAAGGGCTTAGGACGTTCCAGTTCAGCTCATTGCGGTTTCCGCCAGTAGTGGACAGTCGTGCAACGTAAGCAATGACGTACATCCGAAGACGGAGGGAAGTTAGCGAGTGAAGGGCATGGCAATTTTGGACTGGAACGCAGCATTAGACCTGAGTGCCAAAATGGAGGCTCTAGACCCTTCCAGAGCTGAGATATTGAGATATGTATAATGGCATAAATGCTACGTAGATCTCAATATCTCAGCTCTGGAAGGGCCTAGAGCCTCCATGGACTGAACCAAGACACAGAGTGACACTGATCTGTTTTGTATTGTAAAACAGGTTACTTCTTTTTCTTGTCTTTTTGGAAAAATTTAGTAATTTATCTGGTCCATGACTTATCCCTGAGATATAACTCACCCATCATTAACTCCTTTATGCTCTTTCATGTAACGTGAACGTTGTAATTCATTTTGAATGTTTATTCACACTCGTAACATTGAACTTATTTTCTTATTTATATTGGTGCAGCTTTTAATCATTGTTATTAAAAATGCCTTTCCGTTTCTATATGACTGCAGCTTGTATCAGCCTCATTTGCCCTCTGATGATTGACAGGCTGTTGACAGGAGTATTGCCGTAGTATTTAGCGGGGTCTCGGACCCCGCTGCTAAAGTGAATTTTATGGAGTCGTCGGTCAGTCACACACATAAAGCAAAGTCAAAGCAGTCTCTAAATTCATGCAAATTAATGTATTTTACATCCTGTCATGTGCGATATGCCACTTGATTGCTTTGTTGAGAGAAAGAAAAAAACAAAGGGTGCACGGAGAGTCAAGAGGACAATGTGGCCCGTGGTCTCTCCCTGCCCTGACTGCAGGGGCCCAGGCCGTGTGGAGTATATCATCAGACCTAATTTACAATCTATGGATTCCACCGGGTGGAACAGGGGCAGATATGAAGTAGTTAAGCGCTTGGCTGAGCAATGCTTAGCATTCAGTCGGAGGGGAATCTGTTGTGGTTATCTAATGCCTGCAATTATGACTTATTAATGAAGAGATTAGCCAGTGAAGTGAACAGAGAAATAAACATGTAACTCTTTCACAGGGTTATGAAGAACAAATGAACACATTAAAGCAAATAAAGCCAAGCAATTAAGGCTGGATTGAGATGGTAGGCTTTTAATAATTTTATTTTTGTAAAAAAAAATATATATATATTTAGTGATGCATGTATGAAATATGTATATAAAGTATGATTTTTGTAAAAAGGTAAAAGGTAATGTGAGCACTAATTTTACCCTTACGATGTTATATTATCTAACGTTGTGAATTCAAATTGGAATACTTTTCATGTTATATCTTCAAACATGCAGAGGCACAGAATTATAATATTCTACCAACAGATGGAAAGAATGCTCATTTAGTAAATGGCTTTCTGATTTTACATGTAAATGCTTTGGCTCTGATGTTATACATCTGCATAATTAGCCTTTTTAGTAATAAGAACACAGTGAGTGAGACATTAATTAGACCCATTTAAATGTTTGGGAATCAAATGCATTAACACAGAAAGCAGGGCCTCCTTGGCTCCAGTTTGACTGTTTATTTGTTTAGATATGTGTTAATTATTTAACACTTCCTCCCCTTGTATTCTTTCTTTTTGATATGATCAGTGTTTGTTCGGGATTTTGAACAGAATACAAGATTATGGTTGTTTTATTAGTGGTTAAATAGCGTTAATTTTATTAGTATAATTTCATGTCATTCAATTTTTTATAAAATAATATTATCTAATTTTTTGATTGAGTTTTGCAGTTTGGTCATTCTGATTTTTTAGGCAGACAGTTCAAAAATACTTGTATTACATTTAAACAAATACATATTCTGATAGGCTTTTTATTTAATATTTATTAGACATAGACATTTTAAAAAGCTTTTCATAAAATTGTCTAATTTTATATTTTTGTAGATATTTTTTAATAAGTAGCAAGACATCTTATTTCATAGAAGAGGTTTTTTTGGAAGTGGGGTTTTGCCTTTTTTTTAGGAAAGATTGTGCAAGTAGTTTGTTGGACAGCACTGCCCCCAGTGTTCAGTTCTTGAATTGCAGACTTGTTTAGCAGAAATGCATTGCATAATTTGTTGGCCTTTATTAATTCTCTGTAGGCTGTTTTTTTTTAAACAAACCAAGCATAGTTTCATTTATACAGATCTAGTGTTTCATTAATTAAAGGAATGTATTCATTCAGTCGTAATGAATACATTCCTTAAAACATTTAAGAGCAGCTTTATTAAATCTACACTCTAAAAAAATGCTGGGTTGTTGGGTTAAAAATGTAATTAAAAAATATACAGTTGAAAGTGAAAGTTGAAGTTGGGTTCAAATTTTAAATTACATTTTTAACCCAACATTTGGGTTTGTCCATATTTAACCCAAATTTGGGTTGAAACAACCCAGCATTTTTTAGAGTGTATTAAATGTGAGTTTTGAATAATAAATAAATAAATAATTTGCATTAGCTTTTTTTTACATAATATTATATATGGAGAAAATAATTGTACTTTAAGCCTGAAAAGTCTAAATGCTTATTCATAATCCAGCAACTCTGATCGAGAATGTAGAAAATGGAAGAAAATAAAGGTCCAATTAAAGGATTTTCACTTTGTGGTGCAGGCAGCAGGGTTCTGAGCGATTGACCTTGCTGGGTAGTTGCTCAGCAGCAGAAGGTAATAGTGGGGTGGACCCCCTTTACCCTCAGAGCCTTCTGTTAAATTTGGCAGAAAAACACCGGGCCCAAGTAGGAACAAAGACAAACCTTTCCACATAGAATAGGGAAAAAGGCTTTGAGAAGAATGGTCCAATTTGACCCAATCTTCTAACCAATTTGGTGCCCTCTCTTGCAACGGAAACATTTGGCCTGAAATTACCAGAATCGAACCGAGGCTCCTCATATGCATTCCCTCTATGGCAGATGTTGCGTATTAATTGGCATGTGTGCGGCTGTGACCCAGGGTCCCTAACTGTGGGTTTAAATAGCTTATCTATTATTTGTTGTAACTCGGCCGACTCGGTAGGCACTTCCAGACGTGGTGTTTCACGCTTCTGCGGTTTCCAGTGTCGGCGTGGGCTTTTGGGGGAGCCCAGCGTTTCAGTGGTGATGTCGTAACAGCAGGCAAGCTCTAAACACCATCTATCAGGCACCCATACTCTCCTCTCACACGGCCGGAGCTGTGACTGATGGACCTGTCTGTAGTATGGATGTTTAGCGCAGTGGCAAGCCATATGCCACTGGCACCGTTTCCTCCTCGCTGCCCTCGCTGAGCTAAAGAGGGTGGTGCTGAGAGAGAGAGACCAAGAAAAACACACAGACACAAAGAACGCAAGGAGCCCTCCGTGATTGACATGAGACAAATACCTTTCTCTGATTTCTGGAAAACAAGATGATAAGAAATTACCCAACAGCCATTCTATTCGATCCTGTCCCGCCCTATTCACCCCCACCCGCCTCAAAGCCTAAAAAGCAAAGGATATTGTGTTTTTAATAACAGTGAGAGAGCTCTGATGTATTTTTCCATCTGTTCAGAGCGGCCCACCGCCCGGCCGAGTGGCCGCCCCTTGTGAGAGGAGCACAGCTGTTACTGTAAACCTTGTCCAGAGAGCAGCTCACACCCCTCTGCACCTCTAAAGGATCAAATGAACAAGTTTGGCTCGGTGCAGTCAGCCTTTGCAGCTGCAATTTCAAACCTCTTTAAATAATTTTTCATGCTTACCAGAAATGAATAATGCACACATTAACTGGTGCCAGTTAATAAATTTCCATCTCAGTGCACCATTTTTTTTTGTAAGATCCAGAGCATCTCATTTTGTTGTGCAAAATGGCTAAGATGGCTCCCTTATTCTCTCCATTCGCCTCCCTGAGGAAAATAATGGGTTTTTTTTTTTTTTTTTTTTTTTTAAACAAACAGACTGGCTTTTATACTTTTGTTTTGTGGTAATAAGTTGTCAACTAGATCAGTATGGTGACCCTCATTTTTTGTTCTATGTAAAAAAGTATTTTTCCAAGTTGTATTTCTGGATGAATGAGAAAATAATGTTAAATTTCATACTTTAATGCAATCATACCTATTTACTTGAATATCCAAATTAAAATTGATTTAGATATTTAGATATGGGGGCTTAAAGGCTCCCAAAAACATAGAAAAAGAATGATTTCTTTGATTTGAATTCCAAACTTTGATTATCATTTCTTAAAAATATTTTTAGCAAAAATGTTTAAACGTTTGTTTAAGTCAAGGGTATGTTTTTTGAGAAAATACTATTTCAGTCTATTTTTTATTTATTTATTTATTTTTTTAGCCATTTAGATAGTTTGGGTTTACCTGAATCAAATAAAAACATAATAAGTTGGGCTGTGCAAAAGTTAATTACAATTAATCGCATCCAAAATAAAAGTCTGTGCTTACATAATATATTTGTGTGTGCTGTATATAATTATTTTGTATATATAAATACCTATGCATGCATGTATATATTTAAGAATTATTTGCGCTTAAATTCTGTATATATATATATATATATAAATACATAATCTATATTATATAAATATAAATATTCTATATATGAATAACACATTTTCTTAAATATATACATGCATGTGTGTGTAGGCCTATTTATGTATACAAAATAATTATATACAGCACACACAAATATATTATGTAAACACAGACTTTTATTTTGGATGTGATTAATCACAATTAACTTTTGCACAGCCCTAATAATAAGGAATCAGAAAATATAAAAAATACACCAAAGCATGTCTAAACTTGTTTCATGTCTCAAGGACTTGTGAATGACAGGGCAGTGTTGGCAGAAAATGTCCATGATATTAATTCAACAAACCCAGACCAGCAGCTGGCTTCAATGGCCTCTACTTGCCCATCGCGAACAATTAATCACAGTAGGGCAGAGGTGGACGCAGGGACTGGTGGTGGCGGCGGTGGCATCGCGTGTGACAATCAGTCCTTTTTAAAATGCTGGGCAGTGTATCGCAGTAATTCGTGGAGTGCTCCTCAGAGCGGGGCAGCGACAGTGTCAGGCAAGATGCTCCCTAATGAGTGCCATCCTAATAATCACACGTATGCGTGAATCCTGACCCGGTGTCAGAGGAGCGGATGTACCGTGCCGGATGGCGGCTGACCGTTCTGGGAAGATCTGCAAAATGTACATCAATTAGACTGGAAGTCGGAGAGCCGACATCACAACCCATTAGTTTTGTTTAAAGGACTGCAGGGTGGGCCAGGGAGCATGTTAGAAGAGCAACATTGACAACATCCTGTCAGATTGATTAGCAGTCTGTCAGAAGAGCTCTGAGGTGTAAAATGTGATTCAGGGCTTGTTCATCTAAACATACTGTGGGGCCAAGCAGCTAATAACGTTCACAAAGCGGCACGTGTCAAGTGCTACACTACGAGCTAGCCAAAGTGCTGAAGCTTAAATAAACCTCACGTTACAGACTATAAAAAAAAAAAAAATCCTTGTTTACTCTCTACTGACTCTGGTAATACTACAGATTCTTACTAGTCAATACTACAGACTCCTGGAACTGCTGATGTGGAAACGATGAAGCTTAGCCTAATTGTTACGAGATTGAATTGGAGAATGGGTCTCAAATGAAATTGATTAATAATGGTTTGATAGATAACGTCAAAATATGGAAAATATTTCACATTTTTATGTTTTCTATCTCATTTAGTCACTTAGTTAAAACATCCTAGAGCCATTTTATATAAAGCACCTCAGTTCAGTAATTTATGAAATGCTGTGATATAATGTTCACAATAGCTACACATAGGCTACTAAGAAGTATAGGTTAAAATTAGCACGCTTCATAACTTCATTGCTAGAGAGAATCAAAGCTATTCTGCTCTAGATTTTAGACATTATTTTTTTACATGTTTAAAAAAACAAGCAGCACAGCTGTTTTCAACATTGATCATAATGTTTCTTGAACACCAAATCAACATATTATAATATATTTCTGAAGGATCGTGTGACACTGGAGTAATGATTCAGCTTTGTCAACACAGGAATAAATTGCATTTTAAAACATATTCAAAACACTTAAAACACAGTATTACAGTTTATAGAATTTGTGATCAAATAAATGCAGCCTTGGTGAGTAAAATACTTTACATAAAATTGGCCCTGACCTTCATAGTAAACTTGACAGGTAGATGTTCTCAGCCACATTAATTTGTCTCTCCAGCTTGTGAATTATGTAATTAAACTTGACTTGATATAACTCCATGTACTGAACATAATTACTGCACGGGTTCTTTTGTCCCAGGAATACCTGCACTTCGATCATCCTTTATCAATACTCCATGATCCAAAAATGTTCAAATGCATAGTTTTTCACATAGTGTATAGCCCTGTTTTCTTTTTTTTTACTCGCTGTATTTTTCTAGAACCAATGGACCTCCTATCCATGCATTTTAGTACAACTGTTCACTTTCTCTGAGGGCATAGGCAGAGATCCAATAGATTCCACACTTTTAAACTCCGTAATGTGTAAAAACAGAACTGGACACAGTAATCCTATGCAACACTATGAAAATATTACGGGTACATCATGTGTGAAATTCAAGCAAAGATGGAAAGACACCGGTTCACCCTTGTTGGTTCAATTTCAGCAGTGTGAAGAAATAGCATGAACAAACAGACAGACAGAGGTTGCCACTATAATTCAAAGCTTTTTTGTTGTTCAAAAGAGTGATTCTAGTAATACCTTTGTCTATATATTATATCTAAAGGCTAATATTTCAGATCTAAGGATGGTATCGTTAGAATCAACAACCCTGTCATCTTAGCAGCATCATCTTTGCGATCCTTGGTCTTCAAAAGTGTCCCGTTGGCTAGAGGAAGCAGGTGAAAAAATAAAAGCGCGATGCACTTTAAACTAAGGAGACTTGTTGACTGAAGTTGTCTCGAGGTCAGCCCTCGCTCAGCTCACTAACTTTCAAGAGCAGCCAGCATGTGTGAGATGCCCCTAGGGACTGCGTTCCATCTCCTTTGAAGCCCCCATTCTGAGCTTCACTGTTTTCTTTGCCGTCATGGCTGCCGGCTTCCTACTTCGGGTGACCCTACTGCCCCGGCCTCAGCACATCAGAACAGCGACTTGCAAAACACCTTTCCGACATTAACTACAGAGGACTTGGAGGAACAAAAGGCCATGATCCAGTCCTTGAGACACGTATGTCAGATACCAAACAAGGCGTGTAAACAAACATGCTTACAAAAACCATTGGCCTATAGCAGTGGGTGCGACTCGATAGTAACTCAACATTTTAAAACGCAATTTATTGCAATGTCCACAGTGGGGTACGTTCTTGGTGAATAGCCAAGAGTAACATACTTTGCAATTACAAAGTGTAACAGACTAATAAATAGAGGCACAGCTGACATAACATGAGGTCAAAGATGAAAGTCAAGATAGTGGATATGTTCCATATGTCTTGAGACTACAGTTACACGTGACAAACTCAATTGAGCCGGTTAAGAAACCGCAGTCTTGACCTTAAAAAGACTACAATGTGGCCAGAATCTAAGGAACCATGTGAGGTGGGAATATTCATAATAGACAAAAGTGAACATTAATTAGCTGAATTAATTTATTTAGTTATGTAGAGACCGTACAAAGACTTCTGTGGCATGTAGTTATCAAAAACAATGTTATCCAACAGTCCTTTGCTTCTGTTCTATTTTGCGTTTCAGCATGTTGTAGTTTTCCTTGGTCCCTGGAGCGCTGGGATCCAGTCGAAGAGACAGTTCATAGTGCCGCTTTGCCAAGTCTAGTTTTCCCCAACGGTGATAAAGAACAGCTGCGGGAACACAAAAAAGACCTGTCACTTAAATCAAGGGACTGTACAGTAAGTCAGCTTCGGTCCCCAGTGAATGGGAGACGAATCATAGCCACTTCGCTTTGTTTATTGATTCAATTGCATCCATTTATCCTGTATCGTGTAACATTGCAGGAGTCAAAACTTACACAACTGTTTTTGTGACAATACTGAAGTGCCAGCGGGATCCTGGAAGCTTACCAAGATTACCATGGCAACTGGCAACGTTTGGGTTGATCTTCAGAGCGTTAAGAAAGAAGCCTTCCGACTCCTGGGAGCAAAAGGAACATTGGTTATTATAAAGTTCCTTCTTTGTCAAACAAAAAATTTTAGTAACAGTTTCACAGAGAAAATCACACTACATGTGAAAAAAGTTTGTATTAACCTTGCTATTTTTCCTGTTTCCAAGGACATTGGCGAGGGAGAACATGATGGTGTGATCTTTTGGCAATATCTTTAATGCTTCCTTTCCAATCAGCTCAGCCTGAGCCAGATTGCCTTTAATGAAAAGCAGTGTCAAGGCATTCACAATTTCAAACATCTTTACAAACAAAAGGTCTGGTTCCTTTACAATATTAATGAGGTATGATTCTATTATGTTGTGTGGGTTGTTGAGTTGTTGTTATTTATTTACCCTTGTGGTATTCCGTCTACCATTGTTGGTAGTTATTTTGTCATCATATCCTCTTGTGGTATTCCGTCTACCATTGCTGGTATTTGATAATCATTGTTATGTACCCTTGTGGTATTTTGCATACAATTGTTGGTATTTGATAATCATTACTTGGAAATATCTGTAAATTATTAATATGCATGGTACGAGTGTTTGGTTTTGATTTGTGCATACACTGTTTCTTCATTCGGTATTATTATTATTTATTTTTATTATTTTCTCTTTTGAGATTATTGATGAAGGAAGCTGCTATTTTTTGTTGTGTAAAATATTTAATAGACTGGGGTGGGCTTTAATAAGTTTTACTTCTTCCCACTCCATTTCAAGCATAAGTGTAAAAGTTATTAATATTGTGTATCTTTTTTTGTCACACTACTGTGCTTGAAATAAATAAATAAATAAAAATAAATAATAAAAAATAACCACTGAGCATTTACTTTTCCAAAAGATTTTTTTGGTTGGTGATAGTTGCTGCGGCCATCAAGACTAAGGCTATGTTTACACGGAAACGATTCTGAAGAGAAAACGCAAAAGTGGCGTCTGCGTCATCATTTTTTATTCTGCGTTTAGACGAGCTTTTTGTGTGGGAAATTCGGGTGCAAATGGTGATGCAAATGTTTGAGAAATTCAATGTAGTATGCACTCCAGGTGGCTAGGAGTGCATACTGAAGCAACACCAAGTCCACGCGCCTGCGTACAACCTTCATTGTCAAGCAGACTTTTGCGCTTCAACCGCTTACACGGGAACGCGACGGTGGAGCGCTTTTAAATTTCCACTCTGGGAGGTGGTTTCACTTTTCTGCGTTTTTAAGCCTCAAAACGCGTCGTGTAAACGAAATGCACATCCAATAAAATATTTTTACGCTTTTCACCCGTGAGCCGTTCTCGTGTAAACAGGGCCTAAAGGCGGAAGCAATCATACACAGCATCTGGTACACTGAACCCAAGCAATATCCAGGGACCAGAATTTCATAGTGACTCAGGGGTGATCTCTTTTGACTTGAGCCTGTAAATAACCACCTAGCAACCACTCAGAACCGTAGCAATGTACTAAGATCACATAGAACACCTTAACAGTTGCATATCATGCTCTGGCTATCATTTGGAACAGCCTATTATGGATTTTTGCACAGTAAACCGCTCACATTTTCTTTATAAAATGTAAAAATCGAGCCATTTAAAGGGTACATATCATGCTTTTAAATAATTCATTTTTACTTATAAATCATGCATTTTTGGTCTACATAAAAGCATAACTGCAATGCTTGGGTCTGAATTACTCATTATTATAGGCATAGCTCCACAGGCCCATTTTCTACCCCTTTTCTGATGTTCTTCTGTGAGCAAGTCGTTTCAATGCGGCCCCTGAGTTTCACGGTCAGTTCAACTCAGGTTCAACTCTCCGCTTCGGCCATTATTGTAGTTTGATAAGAGATACAATTACTATAGCTTCAAAGAACATTTTTATTCACACACGTTAACAAAATGTCAACAACGGAAGACTTGTCCACCAAGCCTTACATATTCGAGCCAGAGCGAGCGATTTGAAAAGATGATGATTGACGAACCGTCTTCATATAGAGGCAGGTATGTAAGTTAACTGTGTTGTGTTATTAGTGAAATTCGACTATTTCTCTTGTTAAAACAAGCACACTGACAAGATAAATGACTGCGGTCTGATTTTACCACTAAAAATCTGTATTGATAATAATGCGATAACTTACGTTTAGAAAGCATCAGGAAACACAGCATCTAAATGATAGAAGGAATTGACCCCTCATTCAGACGAAGTCGATCGGCAAACCCTTCTGTATACTGGCAGAGGTTGTTGAAGTGGGGATCCTTGAAGTGCTTCAGGTCACTACATCCAACAACCGAACATTTTGACTAGCCCTCTCGTAACTTCTGCATGATTGAGCTTGGACTACAAAATCGGAGCGAGATATAATAATGGCGGATTGCTCGTAGTGTTGGGCCGGTAGTCAATGTCCTTATTTGGCAGTTCCGCTGCAAATACTGTGACGTACTGCTCAAAAAACGTCATAGACAACAGAAAAATCTGAACAGGTTGAGAAATATGACCAAAACAGAATATAAAGATATAAACAAAGCACCTGAAGAGAATAATTTCATCTTTTCTGTACTTATAAACACTCCAAATCTACAACAAAATGCATTTAAGGGCTAAAAAAGTGGATTTTGCATGATATGTCCCCTTTAAAATAAAGAACATTTAATTAGTGCTCAGTGCCAGACCTTTAAATCTTTTACAGAAAAAAGCGTGTATGAAACCATTTACAGCAATATAATAATTGGCCAATTAAAAACCTAAAAGAATTATGAAGGAGAAAATGTATTACATTTTTATATTTAGTTAAAAATTTCACAAACAGAGAATTGTATACAGTCCTTCTGTAATTTCTGTTGACTTTGCAGAGTGGATTTCTCTGGTGTGTCAGCAGACTCCAGAACAGAGTTTTTCCACTCCACACTTGACTGATTCTTTTAGCTCCCTAATTAGAGGGCAACACAAGGGCTACTGACTTATTGATCTGGATGTCAAAACTCCCTCTGACCACAGACTCAGATAGATCTTCTCTCACTGGCTGGCCCTTAACAAATTCATGAGCTGCTGAGGATTATTCCTCGCTGTTGAAACCTAAATATGACTCATGTTTTATGTTCGCTCACTTTCTCTGATACTTTTTCAGTTTAATCTTACAAGGTAAAAAAAGGAGAAAACTTTAATTTCCTGGTTGCAATAATTTACTTATTTTTGGGAGGGATTTGGGGATCAATTGGGACTGGTAAATGCAGAGGGTAAAGATGCTGGTGCCAGGTTTTTTTTTTTTGGCAAGGAAAATGGACCATGCCAAGACTCTCCAGGGAGGGCCAACCTGCCTGGGAGATGCGTTTGAATAAACGGCTTCTGTCAGGGAATCGCGCCATTCTCCACACGGCAGGGAAGAGTGGCTTTAAAACAACACACAAGGCTTTTAATACATAAATTTCAAGCATTGTTGATTCTTGCTCTTCCGGTCTAATCATGTTGGGTTCTTATGCCGACAATTCCCAGAAAAGACATCCTCTGTTAATCCTGTAATATCTCGTCAAAACGGAAATTTTGGGGAAATTGTTCCCTCATAATAATAGAAAAAAAACAACCACAGAAATATATGCATATTAAAATGGTTAACTGAATTAAAAAAAAAAAAAAAAAAAAATAATATATATATATATATATATATATATATATATATATATATATATATATATATATATATTGTTTTTTAGTAGAACTGGTCAATAAACAAAAAATCTAAATATGTCGGCAATAATTTTTGCTGATGATACAAATTTGTGGTTTCTTAATTGACAATTACTTTTTCCAAAGGCTGTCATTAGACTGGTTTCAAAACTTTCATGAATCGAAAAATGTGAATCGATTCTTCTGAACTGTTTCAATGAATTAATTCAATACACAGATTGTATGATTCATTTGCATCGTCGCAGAAGTCTTTTTGTGACATTTTACATATATTTAAATGTTTTAGTAAAATATATGTAGGTAAATATTGTTATTTATTAACGTTAAATGACGTGATTATTTGTAACTAGATTTCTGCTGTTTTAGTGAAACATTTATTATTCTACATTCTACTTTTGTTTGAAGTTATGGTTCCGATTGTAAATTGTAACATCACAAAGTATGTTAGTCTTGCCCAACTATATTACTCAATGTGCTAATTATATCAAACAAAGAAAAAACATTAAAAGGTTACCGGACAATTGTAATAGAAACTAAGTTGCTACGGTGTCCGTGTAAGGGTATCTGACGAAAAGAGGGGGTGAAGATGGGGTGCAGGAGTTAATTGTTGTAAAGGGTGAACTAATTATGCAGCATGGCCCCATGTGGCAGCGTGCACCTGACGCTCAGCATCTGCAGAATGGAAGTTCACACCTCTTTCTCTCTCCTTCTATCAACACACAGCTATGAGTCACGGCTATACTTGGGACGCACCAGACGAAAAAGACAAGGCGGTAAGAAGCCAAGATCATCTGTTTACCCCCAAGGGCATGGTCAAGGTCACGTTTAATGAGATCCCTCACTCAGCTTATACATACATGACTGGCCCTGTCTGTACGTAACAATACGAATTTATATGGCATTGTTAAACTGTGATACACTGATAAGGACCCCAACGTAAGGCTCACTATCGCACATATATAAACTACATAAACAAACAAATAAACATATATTTTTGTATAATATTTCATTATTTTAGTATGCGAGAAGAAAGAGACTGCACAAGTATTATAAGGCGCTATGTTGCTATGTAGGGACAATGAATAATGAAATACTTAGCAGTCATTATATAAAATAATTTACCATGGAATGCAGCAACAAACCAACTGACCTTTTAATCTAACCCAATACATTCTAACTCCACCTTACCGGTGTTGTCCAACAGTATGACCATGTTGTTCCACGCCAGACTGTGGTCAGGTTTCAGCATGGTGGCATTCCTCCAGGCGTTCAGAGCGTCAATGCTGCGGTTCAGGTCTGCATACTAGAGATAAAACAAACAAGCACCCTAAAAATTCTTATGCTGTCATCACTGTCATTTTTTAAATAATTTTATTCTAGGAGTAAAAAAGGGGGAAAGGGCAATGAAATGTTCTAGGTGGCATTTCCTGCATAAGCAACAAGGCTCAACACGACGCTGAAGCATGTTGATTAACCACTAGTCCACATCTTTAATAAAACTAAGGGTGTAACAATACATCGTTATATTGGAGAAATCGTGGCGTGAAAATGCAACGATATGTATTGTTGATGTAAACGATGATTTGTGATATAGAGATTTATCCAAGTCTCAGCTTACTTCCAACTTCCAAGCACAAATGAAGATTTTTTTTATGAAACCTGAGATATTTCTGTCCCTCCATTTAAAGGGTTAGTTCACCCAAAAATGAAAATTCTGTCAGTATTTACTCACCCTCAAGTTGTTCCAAACCTCTATGTGTTTATTTGTTCTACTGAACACAAACTAAGATATTTGAAAGAATGTTTTAATCAAACAGGGGCCTGTTTCAATAAGGAGGTTCAACCAACTCTGAGTTAAAGCTTGAACTCTGAGTTGACTTACCCTGAGATGGGAAACTCTAAGTTTTCAGTTACAGAACAGCTGAAATGAGTTGGTTCAATCAACTCTGAGTTGACTGACTCTGAGTTAAGCGCGTGCACCACAACTATAAAAAGCCATTATCAATGGAGCGCAGATATTATGAGTCACCATGGCAACAGCGCCAGACAAAAAGAGGTGTTGGGTGTAATTAATTACCAAGTAATCTAAATATTGTATTTAATTAAAGGGATTACTCTTAATTCTTCTGTAATTTAAAATAAAATATGATGCAATTACATTAAATATGCTACTGCATAAACTATAGACCAATTCAGTATAAAACAATAGTGGATTTAACATACATTTTTAAAAGGTATATATTTTATGTAACCTTCTCCCTCTACACACTTTGATCAATTCAAGAATAATTCATGCAATTGTATATTGTTAATTTGAAAGCATTAAAAGTGCAGTTTCTTGTCTCTCTTCTTTGTATTAATCAAGTGGTTGAGGTTGATATAGGATTTAGTGATGAGTAAAATGTAGACCAATACTTTATAGAGATAGTAATTATTACATTAATCTAACTACACCGTTGATGTCATTTGTTGTTAATAATTCATAACTATTTTAGAGCAACTAACTGTTATAATATCAGAGGTGAAACTGGAAGAATGTTATTCAACCTGAAGTGTGCTACTATTATTTTGATACATTTTTACTTAAGTAAAAGTAAAAATACCAGTCTAAAAATCTACTCAAGTAAAAAGTAGTTAATTTAAAACATGAGTAAAAGTTGCTGAGTAACTTGGAGAGTTTCACAGTATAAGAACCGTCTCAGAAAATATCACGGTTTATGGTATTAAACAATTATTAAATATATAAACTGCATTATTAAATTACGGTTATCATTATCATCAGTAAAAATGACAGTTAAATAAATTAAACATTTGTTCAATAAAACATATGTAATCAACTAACTTCAATAATTGATTATGAATAAGATTAACATCTTATTTTTATCATTTATAACTTATTAAATTATTTTTGAAAAATAAATTTAGTTCTATTAAATGTTTTTTATTCCAATTTTGTTAATGATTTAATAGAAATATATTATCAAAAACGGTGGTAATCAAATAAAAATTTAGCAAACGTTTTAATCCTTTCATTTTTTGGCAAAGTGCTGCAAAACAGATTTAGTCAATTAAACCATGGACAAACAATATATATGTGTATGTCTTAAAGAACGTGTAAATATATTTTAGTATTATTATTGGTGTTTAAACAGCACTTCCTCTTTAAAAAGGGGAGGAGACCGCAAGAAACTCTGGGTTTACTGAAGAAAACCTGCTCCTGACCAGGTTAGGTTCACAGAGTAAGTTGCCATGGTAACTGACTTTGAGTATAAGTTACCTCTCTTTCAGAAACGGGCTTGACTTACTCTGCTTTCTCTGGGTTGATATACCCCCTTTCTGAAACGGAAAACCCAGAGTTTCTCTCATTTCAGGGTTAACCTACTCAGAGTTTTCACTTAACCTCCTTTCTGAAACAGGCCCCAGATCTCCCTCCTTTCTGAAACAGGCCCCAGATCCTCCTTTCCTGAAACAGGCCCCAGATCTCAATCCCCATTGACTACCAGCTAAGTGGTATCTCAATATCTCAGCTCTGGAAAGGTCTAGAGCCTCCATTTTTGCACTCAGGTCTAAGTCTCATGGTCCTCTATCAGAATCCAGAGTTTCAAGATCAGAGAAACTCAAAATTTCGACCCGCCAAAAAAAAAAAATCAACAGTCTGACTCAGTCCCAGGTCCAAATAGTGATTCATTGTTTTGTTTTTTTTTGTGCGAAGGAAATAAGTTACTCTAATCTTCTTGAAACTCTGGATTCTGATAGAGGGCCATGAGACTAGACCTGAGTGCAAAATGGAGGCTCTAGACCCTTCCCGATTTCGAGATATTGAGAATATTTATAATGGCATAAATGCTACGTGGTATCTAAATATCTCAGCTCTGGAAGGGTCTAGAGCCTCCATTTTTGCACTCAGGTCTAAGTCCCATGGCCCTTTATCAGAATCCAGAGTTATTGGAGAAACATTTTTTTTGCACAAAAAAAACATAAGGGGTACCACTGTCATTTTTTTTTTTTTTTTTTTTTTTGCAAAAAAAAGTTTCTCCAATTTTCTTGAAAACTCTGGATTCTGATTGAGGGCCATGTGACTAAGACCTGAGTGCAAAAATGGAGGCTCTAGACCCTTCCAGAGCTGAGATATTGAGATATTTATGAGATATTTATGACATACTGAGATATTGAGCCATTATAAATATCTCAATATCTCAGCTCTGGAAGGGTCTAGAGCCTCCATTTTGCACTCAGGTCTAAGTCCCATGGCCCTCTATCAGAATCCAGAGTTATTGGAGAAACTTTTTTTTGCACAAAAAAAAACATAAGGGGTACCACTGTCGTTTTTTTGTGCAAAAAAAAAAGTTTCTCCAATTTTCTTGAAACTCTGGATTCTGATTGAGGGCCATGTGACTAAGACCTGAGTGCAAAATGGAGGCTCTAGACCCTTCCAGAGCTGAGATATTGAGATATTTATGAGATATTTATGACATACTGATATATTGAGCCATTAGAAATATCTCAATATCTCAGCTCTGGAAGGGTCTAGAGCCTCCATTTTTGCACTCAGGTCTAAGTCCCATGGCCCTCTATCAGAATCCAGAGTTATTGGAGAAACTTTTTTTTTGCACAAAAAAAAAACATAAGGGGTACCACTGTCGTTTTTTTTTTGTGCAAAAAAAAAAAGTTTCTCCAATTTTCTTGAAACTCTGGATTCTGATTGAGGGCCATGTGACTAAGACCTGAGTGCAAAAATGGAGGCTCTAGACCCTTCCAGAGCTGAGATATTGAGATATTTATGAGATATTTATGACATACTGAGATATTGAGCCATTATAAATATCTCAATATCTCAGCTCTGGAAGGGTCTAGAGCCTCCATTTTTGCACTCAGGTCTAAGTCCCATGGCCCTCTATCATAATCCAGAGTTATTGGAGAAACTTTTTTTTTTGCACAAAAAAAAAACATAAGGGGTACCACTGTCGTTTTTTTTGTGCAAAAAAAAAAGTTTCTCCAATTTTCTTGAAACTCTGGATTCTGATTGAGGGCCATGTGACTAAGACCTGAGTGCAAAAATGGAGGCTCTAGACCCTTCCAGAGCTGAGATATTGAGATATTTATGAGATATTTATGACATACTGAGATATTGAGCCATTATAAATATCTCAATATCTCAGCTCTGGAAGGGTCTAGAGCCTCCATTTTTGCACTCAGGTCTAAGTCCCATGGCCCTCTATCAGAATCCAGAGTTATTGGAGAAACTTTTTTTTTGCACAAAAAAAAACCATAAGGGGTACCACTGTCGTATTTTTTTGTGCAAAAAAAAAGTTTCTCCAATTTTCTTGAAACTCTGGATTCTGATTGAGGGCCATGTGACTAAGACCTGAGTGCAAAAATGGAGGCTCTAGACCCTTCCAGAGCTGAGATATTGAGATATTTATGAGATATTTATGACATACTGAGATATTGAGCCATTATAAATATCTCAATATCTCAGCTCTGGAAGGGTCTAGAGCCTCCATTTTTGCACTCAGGTCTAAGTCCCATGGCCCTCTATCAGAATCCAGAGTTATTGGAGAAACTTTTTTTTTTTGCACAAAAAAAAAACATAAGGGGTACCACTGTCGTTTTTTTTTGTGCAAAAAAAAAAGTTTCTCCAATTTTCTTGAAACTCTGGATTCTGATTGAGGGCCATGTGACTAAGACCTGAGTGCAAAAATGGAGGCTCTAGACCCTTCCAGAGCTGAGATATTGAGATATTTATGAGATATTTATGACATACTGAGATATTGAGCCATTATAAATATCTCAATATCTCAGCTCTGGAAGGGTCTAGAGCCTCCATTTTTGCACTCAGGTCTAAGTCCCATGGCCCTCTATCAGAATCCAGAGTTATTGGAGAAACTTTTTTTTTTTGCACAAAAAAAAAAAACATAAGGGGTACCACTGTCGTTTTTTTTTTGTGCAAAAAAAAAGTTTCTCCAATTTTCTTGAAACTCTGGATTCTGATTGAGGGCCATGTGACTAAGACCTGAGTGCAAAAATGGAGGCTCTAGACCCTTTCAGAGCTGAGATATTGAGATATTTATGAGATATTTATGACATACTGAGATATTGAGCCATTATAAATATCTCAATATCTCAGCTCTGGAAGGGTCTAGAGCCTCCATTTTTGCACTCAGGTCTAAGTCCCATGGCCCTCTATCAGAATCCAGAATTATTGGAGAAACTTTTTTTTTTGCACAAAAAAAAAAAAAAACATAAGGGGTACCACTGTCGTTTTTTTTTTTGTGCAAAAAAAAAGTTTCTCCAATTTTCTTGAAACTCTGGATTCTGATTGAGGGCCATGTGACTAAGACCTGAGTGCAAAAATGGAGGCTCTAGACCCTTCCAGAGCTGAGATATTGAGATATTTATGAGATATTTATGACATACTGAGATATTGAGCCATTATAAATATCTCAATATCTCAGCTCTGGAAGGGTCTAGAGCCTCCATTTTTGCACTCAGGTCTAAGTCCCATGGCCCTCTATCAGAATCCAAAATTATTGGAGAAACTTTTTTTTTTGCACAAAAAAAAACATAAGGGGTACCACTGTCGTGTTTTTCGTGCAAAAAAAAAAGTTTCTCCAATTTTCTTGAAACTCTGGATTCTGATTGAGGGCCATGTGACTAAGACCTGAGTGCAAAGATGGAGGCTCTAGACCCTTCCAGAGCTGAGATATTGAGATATTTATGAGATATTGATGACATACTGAGATATTGAGCCATTATGAATATCTCAATATCTCAGCTCTGGAAGGGTCTAGAGCCTCCATTTTTGCACTCAGGTCTAAGTCCCATGGCCCTCTATCAGAATCCAGAGTTTCAAGAAAATCAAAATTTTGACTCGAAAAAAAAACGTAAGGGGTACCACTGTCGTTTTTTTTCGGTCAAAATTTTGATTTTCTTGAAACTCTGGATTCTGATAGAGGGCCATGGGACTTAGATCTGAGTGCAAAAATGGAGGCTCTAGACCCTTCCAGAGCCTGAGATATTGAGATCTCACGTAGCATTTATGCCATTGTAAATATCTCAATATCTCAGCTCTGTATGCCATTATAAATATCTAAATATCTCAGCTCTGGAAGGGTCTAGAGCCTCCATTTTTGCACTCAGATTTAAGTCCCATGGCCCTCTATCAGAATCCAGAGTTTCAAGAAAATCAAAATTTTGACCCGAAAAAAAAACGTAAGGGGTACCACTGTCGTTTTTTTTTGAGGTAGAATTTTGATTTTCTTGAAACTCTGGATTCTGATAGAGGGCCATGGGACTTAGATCTGAGTGCAAAAATGGAGGCTCTAGACCCTTCAGAGCTGAGATATTGAGATTCACGTAGCATTTATGCCATTGTAAATATCTCAATATCTCAGCTCTGTATGCCATTATAAATATCTAAATATCGTCAGCTCTGGAAGGTGCTTAGAGCCTCCATTTTTGCACTCAGGTCTAAGCTCCCATGGCCCTCTATCAGAATCCCAGAGTTTCAAGAAGATTGGAGAAACTTATTTTTCGCACAAAAAAAAAAAATCGTAAGGGGTACCACTGTCGTTTTTTTTCGGGGTCAAAGTTTTGATTTTCTTGAAACTCTGGATTCTGATAGAGGGCCATGGGACTTAGATCTGAGTGCAAAAATGGAGGCTCTAGACCCTTCCAGAGCTGAGATATTGAGATCTCACGTAGCATTTATGCCATTGTAAATATCTCAATATCTCAGCTCTGTATGCCATTATAAATATCTAAATATCTCAGCTCTGGAAGAGTCTAAGAGCCTCCATTTTTGCACTCAGATCTAAGTCCCATGGCCCTCTATCAGAATCCAGAGTTTCAAGAAGATCGGAGAAACTTATTGTTTCGCACAAACAAAAAAAACAGTAAGGGGTCCACTGTCGTTTTTTTTCTGGGGGTCAAAATTTAGATTTTCTTGAAACTCTGGATTCTGATAGAGGGCCATGGGACTTAGATCTGAGTGCAAAAATGGAGGCTCTAGACCCTTCCAGAGCTGAGATATGGAGATCTCACGTAGCATTTATGCCATTGTAAATATCTCAAATATCTCAGCTCTGGAAGGGTCTAGAGCCTCCATTTTTGCACTCAGGTCTAAGTCCCATGGCCCTCTATCAGAATCCAGAGTTTCAGAGAAGATTGGAGAAACTTATTTTTCGCACAAAAAAAAAACATAAGGGGTACCACTGTCGTTTTTTTTCGTGGGTCAAAATTTTGATTTTCTTGAAACTCTGGATTCTGATAGAGGGCCATGGGACTTAGATCTGAGTGCAAAAATGGAGGCTCTAGACCCTTCCAGAGCTGAGATATTGAGATCTCACGTAGCATTTATGCCATTGTAAATATCTCAATATCTCAGCTCTGTATGCCATTATAAATATCTAAATATCTCAGCTCTGGAAGGGTCTAGAGCCTCCATTTTTGCACTCAGGTCTAAGTCCCATGGCCCTCTATCAGAATCCAGAGTTTCAAGAAGATTGGAGAAACTTATTTTTCGCACACAAAAAAAAACATAAGGGGTACCACTGTCGTTTTTTTTTTGGGGTCAAAATTTTGATTTTCTTGAAACTCTGGATTCTGATAGAGGGCCATGGGACTTAAATCTGAGTGCAAAAATGGAGGCTCTAGACCCTTCCAGAGCTGAGATATTGAGAATCTCACGTAGCATTTATGCCATTGTAAATATCTCAATATCTCAGCTCTGTATGCCATTATAAATATCTAAATATCTCAGCTCTGGAAGGGTCTAGAGCCTCCATTTTTGCACTCAGGTCTAAGTCCCATGGCCCTCTATCAGAATCCAGAGTTTCAAGAAGATTGGAGAAACTTATTTTCGCACAAAAAAAAAAACATAAGGGGTACCACTGTCGTTTTTTTTTCGGGTCAAAATTTTGATTTTCTTGAAACTCTGGATTCTGATAGAGGGCCATGGGACTTAGATCTGAGTGCAAAAATGGAGGCTCTAGACCCTTCCAGAGCTGAGATATTGAGATCTCACGTAGCATTTATGCCATTGTAAATATCTCAATATCTCAGCTCTGTATGCCATTATAAATATCTAAATATCTCAGCTCTGGAAGGGTCTAGAGCCTCCATTTTTGCACTCAGGTCTAAGTCCCATGGCCCTCTATCAGAATCCAGAGTTTCAAGAAGATTGGAGAAACTTATTTTTCGCACACAAAAAAAAACATAAGGGGTACCACTGTCGTTTTTTTTTTGAGGTCAAAATTTTGATTTTCTTGAAACTCTGGATTCTGATAGAGGGCCATGGGACTTAGATCTGAGTGCAAAAATGGAGGCTCTAGACCCTTCCAGAGCTGAGATATTGAGATCTCACGTAGCATTTATGCCATTGTAAATATCTCAATATCTCAGCTCTGTATGCCATTATAAATATCTAAATATCTCAGCTCTGGAAGGGTCTAGAGCCTCCATTTGCACTCAGGTCTAAGTCCATTGGCCCTCTATCAGAATCCAGAGTTTTCAAGAAGATTGGAGAAACTTATTTATTCGCACGAAAAAAAAAAACATAAGGGGTACCACTGTCGTTTTTTTTTTTTCGGGTCAAAAATTTAGATTTTCTTGAAACTCTGGATTCTGATAGAGGGCCATGGGACTTAGATCTGAGTGCAAAAATGAAGGCTCTAGACCTTCCAGAGCTGAGATATTGAGATCTCACGTAGCATTTATGCCATTGTAAATATCTCGATATATCTCAGCTCTGTATGCCATTATAAATATCTAAATATCTCAGCTCTGGAAGGGTCTAGAGCCTCCATTTTTGCACTTAGGTCTAAGTCCCATGGCCCTCTATCAGAATCCAGAGTTTCAAGAAGATTGGAGAAACTTATTTTTTCGCACAAAAAAAACATAAGGGGTACCACTGTCGTTTTTTTTTTGGAGGGTCAAAATTTAGATTTTCTCTGAAACTCTGGATTCTGATAGAGGGCCATGGGACTTAGATCTGAGTGCAAAAATGAGAGGCTCTAAACCTTTCCAGAGCTGAGATATTTAGATCTCATGTAGCATTTATGCCATCTGAATATTTCGATATTTCAGCTCTGTATGCCATCTATAAATATCTTCAATATCTCAGCTCTGGAAGGGTCTAGAGCCTCCATTTTTGCACTCAGGTCTAAGTCCCATGGCCCTCTATCAGAATCCAGAGTTTCAAGAAGATTGGAGAAACTTATTTTTTCACACAAAAAAAAACATAAGGGGTACCACTGTCGTTTTTTTTTTTTTCGGGTCAAAATTTTGATTTTCTTGAAACTCTGGATTCTGATAGAGGGCCATGGGACTTAGATCTGAGTGCAAAAATGGAGGCTCTAGACCCTTCCAGAGCTGAGATATTGAGATCTCACGTAGCATTTATGCCATTGTAAATATCTCAATATCTCAGCTCTGTATGCCATTATAAATATCTAAATATCTCAGCTCTGGAAGGGTCTAGAGCCTCCATTTTTGCACTTAGGTCTAAGTCCCATGGCCCTCTATCAGAATCCAGAGTTTCAAGAAGATTGGAGAAACTTCTTTTTTCGCACAAAAAAAAAACATAAGGGGTACCACTGTCGTTTTTTTTTCGGGTCAAAATTTTGATTTTCTTGAAACTCTGGATTCTGATAGAGGGCCATGGGACTTAGATCTGAGTGCAAAAATGGAGGCTCTAGACCCTTCCAGAGCTGAGATATTGAGAATCTCACGTAGCATTTATGCCATTGTAAATATCTCAATATCTCAGCTCTGTATGCCATTATAAATATCTAAATATCTCAGCTCTGGAAGGGTCTAGAGCCTCCATTTTTGCACTCAGGTCTAAGTCCCATGGCCCTCTATCAGAATCCAGAGTTTCAAGAAGATTGGAGAAACTTATTTTTTCGCACACAAAAAAAAAACATAAGGGGTACCACTGTCGTTTTTTTTTTCGAGGTCAAAATTTTGATTTTCTTGAAACTCTGGATTCTGATAGAGGGCCATGGGACTTAGATCTGAGTGCAAAAATGGAGGCTCTAGACCCTTCCAGAGCTGAGATATTGAGATCTCACGTAGCATTTATGCCATTGTAAATATCTCAATATCTCAGCTCTGTATGCCATTATAAATATCTAAATATCTCAGCTCTGGAAGGGTCTAGAGCCTCCATTTTTGCACTTAGGTCTAAGTCCCATGGCCCTCTATCAGAATCCAGAGTTTCAAGAAGATTGGAGAAACTTATTTTTTCGCACAAAAAAAAAAACATAAGGGGTACCACTGTTCGTTTTTTTTCGAGGTCAAAATTTTGATTTTCTTGAAACTCTGGATTCTGATAGAGGGCCATGGGACTTAGATCTGAGTGCAAAAATGGAGGCTCTTAGACCCTTTCCAGAGCTGAGATATTGAGATCTCACGTAGCATTTATGCCATTGTAAATATCTCAATATCTCAGCTCTGTATGCCATTATAAATATCTAAATATCTCAGCTCTGGAAGGGTCTAGAGCCTCCATTTTTGCACTCAGGTCTAAGTCCCATGGCCCTCTATCAGAATCCAGAGTTTCAAGAAGATTGGAGAAACTTATTTTTTCACACAAAAAAAAAAACATAAGGGGTACCACTGTCGTTTTTTTTTCGAGGTCAAAATTTTGATTTTCTTGAAACTCTGGATTCTGATAGAGGGCCATGGGACTTAGATCTGAGTGCAAAAATGGAGGCTCTAGACCCTTCCAGAGCTGAGATATTGAGATCTCACGTAGCATTTATGCCATTGTAAATATCTCAATATCTCAGCTCTGTATGCCATTATAAATATCTAAATATCTCAGCTCTGGAAGGGTCTAGAGCCTCCATTTTTGCACTCAGGTCTAAGTCCCATGGCCCTCTATCAGAATCTAGAGTTTCAAGAAGATTGGAGAAACTTATTTTTTCGCACAAAAAAAAAACATAAGGGGTACCACTGTCGTTTTTTTTTCGGGTCAGAAATTTTGATTTTCTTGAAACTCTGGATTCTGATAGAGGGCCATGGGACTTAGATCTGAGTGCAAAAATGGAGGCTCTAGACCCTTCCAGAGCTGAGATATTGAGATCTCACGTAGCATTTATGCCATTGTAAATATCTCAATATCTCAGCTCTGTATGCCATTATAAATATCTAAATATCTCAGCTCTGGAAGGGTCTAGAGCCTCCATTTTTGCACTCAGGTCTAAGTCCCATGGCCCTCTATCAGAATCCAGAGTTTCAAGAAGATTGGAGAAACTTATTTTTTCGCACAAAAAAAAAAACATAAGGGGTACCACTGTCGTTTTTTTTTTCGGGTGCAAAATTTTGATTTTCTTGAAACTCTGGATTCTGATAGAGGGCCATGGGACTTAGATCTGAGTGCAAAAATGGAGGCTCTAGACCCTTCCAGAGCTGAGATATTGAGATCTCACGTAGCATTTATGCCATTGTAAATATCTCAATATCTCAGCTCTGTATGCCATTATAAATATCTAAATATCTCAGCTCTGGAAGGGTCTAGAGCCTCCATTTTTGCACTCAGGTCTAAGTCCCATGGCCCTCTATCAGAATCCAGAGTTTCAAGAAGATTGGAGAAACTTATTTTTTCGCACAAAAAAAAAAAAACATAAGGGGTACCACTGTCGTTTTTTTTTTCGGGTCAAAATTTTGATTTTCTTGAAACTCTGGATTCTGATAGAGGGCCATGGGACTTAGATCTGAGTGCAAAAATGGAGGCTCTAGACACCTTCCAGACTGAGATATTGAGATCTCACGTAGCATTTATGCCATTGTAAATATCTCAATATCTCAGCTCTGTATGCCATTATAAATATCTAAATATCTCAGCTCTGGAAGGGTCTAGAGCCTCCATTTTTGCACTCAGGTCTAAGTCCCATGGCCCTCTATCAGAATCCAGAGTTTCAAGAAGATTGGAGAAACTTATTTTTTCGCACACAAAAAAAAACATAAGGGGTACCACTGTCGTTTTTTTTTTCGGGTCAAAATTTTGATTTTCTTGAAACTCTGGATTCTGAATAGAGGGCCATGGGACTTAGATCTGAGTGCAAAAATGGAGGCTCTAGACCCTTCCAGAGCTGAGATATTGAGATCTCACGTAGCATTTATGCCATTGTAAATATCTCAATATCTCAGCTCTGTATGCCATTATAAATATCTAAATATCTCAGCTCTGGAAGGGTCTAGAGCCTCCATTTTTGCACTCAGGTCTAAGTCCCATTGGCCCTCTATCAGAATCCAGAGTTTCAAGAAGATTGGAGAAACTTATTTTTTTCGCACAAAAAAAAAAAACATAAGGGGTACCACTGTCGTTTTTTTTTTCGGGTCAAAATTTTGATTTTCTTGAAACTCTGGATTCTGATAGAGGGCCATGGGACTTAGATCTGAGTGCAAAAATGGAGGCTCTAGACCCTTCCAGAGCTGAGATATTGAGATCTCACGTAGCATTTATGCCATTGTAAATATCTCAATATCTCAGCTCTGTATGCCATTATAAATATCTAAATATCTCAGCTCTGGAAGGGTCTAGAGCCTCCATTTTTGCACTCAGGTCTAAGTCCCATGGCCCTCTATCAGAATCCAGAGTTTCAAGAAGATTGGAGAAACTTATTTTTTCGCACAAAAAAAAAAAACATAAGGGGTACCACTGTCGTTTTTTTTTTCGAGGTCAAAATTTTGATTTTCTTGAAACTCTGGATTCTGATAGAGGGCCATGGGACTTAAATCTGAGTGCAAAAATGGAGGCTCTAGACCCTTCCAGAGCTGAGATATTGAGATCTCACGTAGCATTTATGCCATTGTAAATATCTCAATATCTCAGCTCTGTATGCCATTATAAATATCTAAATATCTCAGCTCTGGAAGGGTCTAGAGCCTCCATTTTTGCACTCAGGTCTAAGTCCATTGGCCCTCTATCAGAATCCAGAGTTTCAAGAAGATTGGAGAAACTTATTTTTCGCACAAAAAAAAAACATAAGGGGTACCACTGTCGTTTTTTTTTTTGGGTAAAAATTTGATTTTCTCTGAAACTCTGGATTCTGATAGAGGGCCATGGGACTTAGATCTGAGTGCAAAAATGGAGGCTCTAGACCCTTCCAGAGCTGAGATATTGAGATCTCACGTAGCATTTATGCCATTGTAAATATCTCAATATCTCAGCTCTGTATGCCATTATAAATATCTAAATATCTCAGCTCTGGAAGGGTCTAGAGCCTCCATTTTTGCACTCAGGTCTAAGTCCCATGGCCCTCTATCAGAATCCAGAGTTTCAAGAAGATTGGAGAAACTTATTTTTTCGCACAAAAAAAAAAACATAAGGGGTACCACTGTCGTTTTTTTTTTCGGGTCAAAATTTTGATTTTCTTGAAACTCTGGATTCTGATAGAGGGCCATGGGACTTAGATCTGAGTGCAAAAATGGAGGCTCTAAGACCCTTCCAGAGCTGAGATATTGAGATCTCACGTAGCATTTATGCCATTGTAAATATCTCAATATCTCAGCTCTGTATGCCATTATAAATATCTAAATATCTCAGCTCTGGAAGGGTCTAGAGCCTCCATTTTTGCACTCAGGTCTAAGTCCATTGACCCTCTATCAGAATCCAGAGTTTCAAGAAGATTGGAGAAACTTATTTTTTTCGCACAAAAAAAAAACATAAGGGGTACCACTGTCGTTTTTTTTTCGGGTTAAAATTTTGATTTTCTTGAAACTCTGGATTCTGATAGAGGGCCATGGGACTTAGATCTGAGTGCAAAAATGAAGGCTCTAGACCCTTCCAGAGCTGAGAGATATTGAGATCTCACGTAGCATTTATGCCATTGTAAATATCTCAATATCTCAGCTCTGTATGCCATTATAAATATCTAAATATCTCAGCTCTGGAAGGGTCTAGAGCCTCCATTTTTGCACTCAGGTCTAAGTCCCATTGACCCTCTATCAGAATCCAGAGTTTCAAGAAGATTGGAGAAACTTATTTTTTCGCACAAAAAAAAAACATAAGGGGTACCACTGTCGTTTTTTTTTTTGGGTCAAAATTTTGATTTTCTTGAAACTCTGGATTCTGATAGAGGGCCATGGGACTTAGATCTGAGTGCAAAAATGGAGGCTCTAGACCCTTCCAGAGCTGAGATATTGAGATCTCACGTAGCATTTATGCCATTGTAAATATCTCAATATCTCAGCTCTGTATGCCATTATAAATATCTAAATATCTCAGCTCTGGAAGGGTCTAGAGCCTCCATTTTTGCACTCAGGTCTAAGTCCCATGGCCCTCTATCAGAATCCAGAGTTTCAAGAAGATTGGAGAAACTTATTTTTTCGCACAAAAAAAAAAAAAACATAAGGGGTACCACTGTCGTTTTTTTTTTTAGGGTCAAAATTTTGATTTTCTTGAAACTCTGGATTCTGATAGAGGGCCATGGGACTTAGATCTGAGTGCAAAAATGGAGGCTCTAGACCCTTCCAGAGCTGAGATATTGAGATCTCACGTAGCATTTATGCCATTGTAAATATCTCAATATCTCAGCTCTGTATGCCATTATAAATATCTAAATATCTCAGCTCTGGAAGGGTCTAGAGCCTCCATTTTTGCACTCAGGTCTAAGTCCCATGGCCCTCTATCAGAATCCAGAGTTTCAAGAAGATTGGAGAAACTTATTTTTTCGCACAAAAAAAAAAACATAAGGGGTACCACTGTCGTTTTTTTTTGGGTCAAAATTTTGATTTTCTTGAAACTCTGGATTCTGATAGAGGGCCATGGGACTTAGATCTGAGTGCAAAAATGGAGGCTCTAGACCCTTCCAGAGCTGAGATATTGAGATCTCACGTAGCATTTATGCCATTGTAAATATCTCAATATCTCAGCTCTGTATGCCATTATAAATATCTAAATATCTCAGCTCTGGAAGGGTCTAGAGCCTCCATTTTTGCACTCAGGTCTAAGTCCCATGGCCCTCTATCAGAATCCAGAGTTTCAAGAAGATTGGAGAAACTTATTTTTTCGCACAAAAAAAAAACATAAGGGGTACCACTGTCGTTTTTTTTTTCGGGTCAAAATTTTGATTTTCTTGAAACTCTGGATTCTGATAGAGGGCCATGGGACTTAGATCTGAGTGCAAAAATGGAGGCTCTAGACCCTTCCAGAGCTGAGATATTGAGATCTCACATAGCATTTATGCCATTGTAAATATCTCAATATCTCAGCTCTGTATGCCATTATAAATATCTAAATATCTCAGCTCTGGAAGGGTCTAGAGCCTCCATTTTTGCACTCAGGTCTAAGTCCCATGGCCCTCTATCAGAATCCAGAGTTTCAAGAAGATTGGAGAAACTTATTTTTTCGCACAAAAAAAAAAACATAAGGGGTACCACTGTCGTTTTTTTTTCGAGGTCAAAATTTTGATTTTCTTGAAACTCTGGATTCTGATAGAGGGCCATGGGACTTAGATCTGAGTGCAAAAATGGAGGCTCTAGACCCTTCCAGAGCTGAGATATTGAGATCTCACGTAGCATTTATGCCATTGTAAATATCTCAATATCTCAGCTCTGTATGCCATTATAAATATCTAAATATCTCAGCTCTGGAAGGGTCTAGAGCCTCCATTTTTGCACTCAGGTCTAAGTCCCATGGCCCTCTATCAGAATCCAGAGTTTCAAGAAGATTGGAGAAACTTATTTTTTCGCACAAAAAAAAAACATAAGGGGTACCACTGTCGTTTTTTTTTTCGGGTCAAAATTTTGATTTTCTTGAAACTCTGGATTCTGATAGAGGGCCATGGGACTTAGATCTGAGTGCAAAAATGGAGGCTCTAGACCCTTCCAGAGCTGAGATATTGAGATCTCACGTAGCATTTATGCCATTGTAAATATCTCAATATCTCAGCTCTGTATGCCATTATAAATATCTAAATATCTCAGCTCTGGAAGGGTCTAGAGCCTCCATTTTTGCACTCAGGTCTAAGTCCCATGGCCCTCTATCAGAATCCAGAGTTTCAAGAAGATTGGAGAAACTTATTTTTTCGCACAAAAAAAAAACATAAGGGGTACCACTGTCGTTTTTTTTTTCGGGTCAAAATTTTGATTTTCTTGAAACTCTGGATTCTGATAGAGGGCCATGGGACTTAGATCTGAGTGCAAAAATGGAGGCTCTAGACCCTTCCAGAGCTGAGATATTGAGATCTCACGTAGCATTTATGCCATTGTAAATATCTCAATATCTCAGCTCTGTATGCCATTATAAATATCTAAATATCTCAGCTCTGGAAGGGTCTAGAGCCTCCATTTTTGCACTCAGGTCTAAGTCCCATTGACCCTCTATCAGAATCCAGAGTTTCAAGAAGATTGGAGAAACTTATTTTTTCGCACACAAAAAAAAACATAAGGGGTACCACTGTCGTTTTTTTTTCGGGTCAAAATTTTGATTTTCTTGAAACTCTGGATTCTGATAGAGGGCCATGGGACTTAGATCTGAGTGCAAAAATGGAGGCTCAGACCCTTCCAGAGCTGAGATATTGAGATCTCATGTAGCATTTATGCCATTGTAAATATCTCAATATCTCAGCTCTGTATGCCATTATAAATATCTAAATATCTCAGCTCTGGAAGGGTCTAGAGCCTCCATTTTTGCACTCAGGTCTAAGTCCCATGGCCCTCTATCAGAATCCAGAGTTTCAAGAAGATTGGAGAAACTTATTTTTTCGCACACAAAAAAAAAACATAAGGGGTACCACTGTCGTTTTTTTTTTCGGGTCAAAATTTTGATTTTCTTGAAACTCTGGATTCTGATAGAGGGCCATGGGACTTAGATCTGAGTGCAAAAATGGAGGCTCTAGACCCTTCCAGAGCTGAGATATTGAGATCTCATGTAGCATTTATGCCATTGTAAATATCTCAATATCTCAGCTCTGTATGCCATTATAAATATCTAAATATCTCAGCTCTGGAAGGGTCTAGAGCCTCCATTTTTGCACTCAGGTCTAAGTCCATTGACCCTCTATCAGAATCCAGAGTTTCAAGAAGATTGGAGAAACTTATTTTTTCGCACAAAAAAAAAACATAAGGGGTACCACTGTCGTTTTTTTTTTCGGGTCAAAATTTAGATTTTCTTGAAACTCTGGATTCTGATAGAGGGCCATGGGACTTAGATCTGAGTGCAAAAATGGAGGCTCTAGACCCTTCCAGAGCTGAGATATTGAGATCTCACGTAGCATTTATGCCATTGTAAATATCTCAATATCTCAGCTCTGTATGCCATTATAAATATCTAAATATCTCAGCTCTGGAAGGGTCTAGAGCCTCCATTTTTGCACTCAGGTCTAAGTCCCATTGGCCCTCTATCAGAATCCAGAGTTTCAAGAAGATTGGAGAAACTTATTTTTTCGCACAAAAAAAAAAACATAAGGGGTACCACTGTCGTTTTTTTTTTTCGGGTCAAAATTTTGATTTTCTTGAAACTCTGGATTCTGATAGAGGGCCATGGGACTTAGATCTGAGTGCAAAAATGGAGGCTCTAGACCCTTCCAGAGCTGAGATATTGAGATCTCACGTAGCATTTATGCCATTGTAAATATCTCAATATCTCAGCTCTGTATGCCATTATAAATATCTAAATATCTCAGCTCTGGAAGGGTCTAGAGCCTCCATTTTTGCACTCAGGTCTAAGTCCCATGGCCCTCTATCAGAATCCAGAGTTTCAAGAAGATTGGAGAAACTTATTTTTTTCGCACAAAAAAAAAAACATAAGGGGTACCACTGTCGTTTTTTTTTTCGGGTCAAAATTTAGATTTTCTTGAAACTCTGGATTCTGATAGAGGGCCATGGGACTTAGATCTGAGTGCAAAAATGGAGGCTCTAGACACCTTCCAGAGCTGAGATATTGAGATCTCACGTAGCATTTATGCCATTGTAAATATCTCAATATCTCAGCTCTGTATGCCATTATAAATATCTAAATATCTCAGCTCTGGAAGGGTCTAGAGCCTCCATTTTTGCACTCAGGTCTAAGTCCCATGGCCCTCTATCAGAATCCAGAGTTTCAAGAAGATTGGAGAAACTTATTTTTTCGCACAAAAAAAAAAACATAAGGGGTACCACTGTCGTTTTTTTTTTGGGTCAAAATTTTGATTTTCTTGAAACTCTGGATTCTGATAGAGGGCCATGGGACTTAGATCTGAGTGCAAAAATGGAGGCTCTAGACCCTTCCAGAGCTGAGATATTGAGATCTCACGTAGCATTTATGCCATTGTAAATATCTCAATATCTCAGCTCTGTATGCCATTATAAATATCTAAATATCTCAGCTCTGGAAGGGTCTAGAGCCTCCATTTTTGCACTCAGGTCTAAGTCCCATGGCCCTCTATCAGAATCCAGAGTTTCAAGAAGATTGGAGAAACTTATTTTTTCGCACAAAAAAAAAACATAAGGGGTACCACTGTCGTTTTTTTTTTGGGTCAAAATTTTGATTTTCTTGAAACTCTGGATTCTGATGAGGGCCATGGGACTTAGATCTGAGTGCAAAAATGGAGGCTCTAGACCCTTCCAGAGCTGAGATATTGAGATCTCACGTAGCATTTATGCCATTGTAAATATCTCAATATCTCAGCTCTGTATGCCATTATAAATATCTAAATATCTCAGCTCTGGAAGGGTCTAGAGCCTCCATTTTTGCACTCAGGTCTAAGTCCCATGGCCCTCTATCAGAATCCAGAGTTTCAAGAAGATTGGAGAAACTTATTTTTTCGCACAAAAAAAAAAAAACATAAGGGGTACCACTGTCGTTTTTTTTTTCGGGTCAAAATTTTGATTTTCTTGAAACTCTGGATTCTGATAGAGGGCCATGGGACTTAGATCTGAGTGCAAAATGGAGGCTCTAGACCCTTCCAGAGCTGAGATATTGAGATCTCACGTAGCATTTATGCCATTGTAAATATCTCAATATCTCAGCTCTGTATGCCATTATAAATATCTAAATATCTCAGCTCTGGAAGGGTCTAGAGCCTCCATTTTTGCACTCAGGTCTAAGTCCCATGGCCCTCTATCAGAATCCAGAGTTTCAAGAAGATTGGAGAAACTTATTTTTTCGCACAAAAAAAAAACATAAGGGGTACCACTGTCGTTTTTTTTTTTTGGGTCAAAATTTTGATTTTCTTGAAACTCTGGATTCTGATAGAGGGCCATGGGACTTAGATCTGAGTGCAAAAATGGAGGCTCTAGACCCTTCCAGAGCTGAGATATTGAGATCTCACGTAGCATTTATGCCATTATAAATATCTCAATATCTCAGCTCTGTATGCCATTATAAATATCTCAATATCTCAGCTCTGGAAGGGTCTAGAGCCTCCATTTTTGCACTCAGGTCTAAGTCCATTGACCCTCTATCAGAATCCAGAGTTTCAAGAAGATTGGAGAAACTTATTTTTTTCGCACAAAAAAAAAACATAAGGGGTACCACTGTCGTTTTTTTTTTTGGGTCAAAATTTTGATTTTCTTGAAACTCTGGATTCTGATAGAGGGCCATGGGACTTAGATCTGAGTGCAAAAATGGAGGCTCTAGACCCTTCCAGAGCTGAGATATTGAGATCTCACGTAGCATTTATGCCATTGTAAATATCTCAATATCTCAGCTCTGTATGCCATTATAAATATCTAAATATCTCAGCTCTGGAAGGGTCTAGAGCCTCCATTTTTGCACTCAGGTCTAAGTCCCATGGCCCTCTATCAGAATCCAGAGTTTCAAGAAGATTGGAGAAACTTATTTTTTTCGCACAAAAAAAAAACATAAGGGGTACCACTGTCGTTTTTTTTTCGGGTCAAAATTTTGATTTTCTTGAAACTCTGGATTCTGATAGAGGGCCATGGGACTTAGATCTGAGTGCAAAAATGGAGGCTCTAGACCCTTCCAGAGCTGAGATATTGAGATCTCACGTAGCATTTATGCCATTGTAAATATCTCAATATCTCAGCTCTGTATGCCATTATAAATATCTAAATATCTCAGCTCTGGAAGGGTCTAGAGCCTCCATTTTTGCACTCAGGTCTAAGTCCATTGACCCTCTATCAGAATCCAGAGTTTCAAGAAGATTGGAGAAACTTATTTTTTCGCACAAAAAAAAAAACATAAGGGGTACCACTGTCGTTTTTTTTTTCGGGTCAAAATTTTGATTTTCTTGAAACTCTGGATTCTGATAGAGGGCCATGGGACTTAGATCTGAGTGCAAAAATGGAGGCTCTAGACCCTTCCAGAGCTGAGATATTGAGATCTCACGTAGCATTTATGCCATTGTAAATATCTCAATATCTCAGCTCTGTATGCCATTATAAATATCTAAATATCTCAGCTCTGGAAGGGTCTAGAGCCTCCATTTTTGCACTCAGGTCTAAGTCCCATGGCCCTCTATCAGAATCCAGAGTTTCAAGAAGATTGGAGAAACTTATTTTTTTCGCACAAAAAAAAAAAACATAAGGGGTACCACTGTCGTTTTTTTTTTCGGGTCAAAATTTTGATTTTCTTGAAACTCTGGATTCTGATAGAGGGCCATGGGACTTAGATCTGAGTGCAAAAATGGAGGCTCTAGACCCTTCCAGAGCTGAGATATTGAGATCTCACGTAGCATTTATGCCATTGTAAATATCTCAATATCTCAGCTCTGTATGCCATTATAAATATCTAAATATCTCAGCTCTGGAAGGGTCTAGAGCCTCCATTTTTGCACTCAGGTCTAAGTCCCATGGCCCTCTATCAGAATCCAGAGTTTCAAGAAGATTGGAGAAACTTATTTTTTTCGCACAAAAAAAAAAACATAAGGGGTACCACTGTCGTTTTTTTTTCGGGTCAAAATTTTGATTTTCTTGAAACTCTGGATTCTGATAGAGGGCCATGGGACTTAGATCTGAGTGCAAAAATGGAGGCTCTAGACCCTTCCAGAGCTGAGATATTGAGATCTCACGTAGCATTTATGCCATTGTAAATATCTCAATATCTCAGCTCTGTATGCCATTATAAATATCTAAATATCTCAGCTCTGGAAGGGTCTAGAGCCTCCATTTTTGCACTCAGGTCTAAGTCCCATGGCCCTCTATCAGAATCCAGAGTTTCAAGAAGATTGGAGAAACTTATTTTTTTCGCACAAAAAAAAAACATAAGGGGTACCACTGTCGTTTTTTTTTTCGGGTCAAAATTTTGATTTTCTTGAAACTCTGGATTCTGATAGAGGGCCATGGGACTTAGATCTGAGTGCAAAAATGGAGGCTCTAGACCCTTCCAGAGCTGAGATATTGAGATCTCACGTAGCATTTATGCCATTGTAAATATCTCAATATCTCAGCTCTGTATGCCATTATAAATATCTAAATATCTCAGCTCTGGAAGGGTCTAGAGCCTCCATTTTTGCACTCAGGTCTAAGTCCCATGGCCCTCTATCAGAATCCAGAGTTTCAAGAAGATTGGAGAAACTTATTTTTTTCGCACAAAAAAAAAAAACATAAGGGGTACCACTGTCGTTTTTTTTTTCGGGTCAAAATTTTGATTTTCTTGAAACTCTGGATTCTGATAGAGGGCCATGGGACTTAGATCTGAGTGCAAAAATGGAGGCTCTAGACCCTTCCAGAGCTGAGATATTGAGATCTCACGTAGCATTTATGCCATTGTAAATATCTCAATATCTCAGCTCTGTATGCCATTATAAATATCTAAATATCTCAGCTCTGGAAGGGTCTAGAGCCTCCATTTTTGCACTCAGGTCTAAGTCCCATTGACCCTCTATCAGAATCCAGAGTTTCAAGAAGATTGGAGAAACTTATTTTTTTCGCACAAAAAAAAAACATAAGGGGTACCACTGTCGTTTTTTTTTTTCGGGTCAAAATTTTGATTTTCTTGAAACTCTGGATTCTGATAGAGGGCCATGGGACTTAGATCTGAGTGCAAAAATGGAGGCTCTAGACCCTTCCAGAGCTGAGATATTGAGATCTCACGTAGCATTTATGCCATTGTAAATATCTCAATATCTCAGCTCTGTATGCCATTATAAATATCTAAATATCTCAGCTCTGGAAGGGTCTAGAGCCTCCATTTTTGCACTCAGGTCTAAGTCCCATGGCCCTCTATCAGAATCCAGAGTTTCAAGAAGATTGGAGAAACTTATTTTTTTCGCACAAAAAAAAACATAAGGGGTACCACTGTCGTTTTTTTTTTTCGGGTCAAAATTTTGATTTTCTTGAAACTCTGGATTCTGATAGAGGGCCATGGGACTTAGATCTGAGTGCAAAAATGGAGGCTCTAGACCCTTCCAGAGCTGAGATATTGAGATCTCACGTAGCATTTATGCCATTGTAAATATCTCAATATCTCAGCTCTGTATGCCATTATAAATATCTAAATATCTCAGCTCTGGAAGGGTCTAGAGCCTCCATTTTTGCACTCAGGTCTAAGTCCCATGGCCCTCTATCAGAATCCAGAGTTTCAAGAAGATTGGAGAAACTTATTTTTTTCGCACAAAAAAAAAAAACATAAGGGGTACCACTGTCGTTTTTTTTTCGGGTCAAAATTTTGATTTTCTTGAAACTCTGGATTCTGATAGAGGGCCATGGGACTTAGATCTGAGTGCAAAAATGGAGGCTCTAGACCCTTCCAGAGCTGAGATATTGAGATCTCACGTAGCATTTATGCCATTGTAAATATCTCAATATCTCAGCTCTGTATGCCATTATAAATATCTAAATATCTCAGCTCTGGAAGGGTCTAGAGCCTCCATTTTTGCACTCAGGTCTAAGTCCCATGGCCCTCTATCAGAATCCAGAGTTTCAAGAAGATTGGAGAAACTTATTTTTTCGCACAAAAAAAAAAAACATAAGGGGTACCACTGTCGTTTTTTTTTCGGGTCAAAATTTTGATTTTCTTGAAACTCTGGATTCTGATAGAGGGCCATGGGACTTAGATCTGAGTGCAAAAATGGAGGCTCTAGACCCTTCCAGAGCTGAGATATTGAGATCTCACGTAGCATTTATGCCATTGTAAATATCTCAATATCTCAGCTCTGTATGCCATTATAAATATCTAAATATCTCAGCTCTGGAAGGGTCTAGAGCCTCCATTTTTGCACTCAGGTCTAAGTCCCATGGCCCTCTATCAGAATCCAGAGTTTCAAGAAGATTGGAGAAACTTATTTTTTCGCACAAAAAAAAACATAAGGGGTACCACTGTCGTTTTTTTTTTCGGGTCAAAATTTTGATTTTCTTGAAACTCTGGATTCTGATAGAGGGCCATGGGACTTAGATCTGAGTGCAAAAATGGAGGCTCTAGACCCTTCCAGAGCTGAGATATTGAGATCTCACATAGCATTTATGCCATTGTAAATATCTCAATATCTCAGCTCTGTATGCCATTATAAATATCTAAATATCTCAGCTCTGGAAGGGTCTAGAGCCTCCATTTTTGCACTCAGGTCTAAGTCCCATGGCCCTCTATCAGAATCCAGAGTTTCAAGAAGATTGGAGAAACTTATTTTTTCGCACAAAAAAAAAAACATAAGGGGTACCACTGTCGTTTTTTTTCGGGTCAAAATTTTGATTTTCTTGAAACTCTGGATTCTGATAGAGGGCCATGGGACTTAGATCTGAGTGCAAAAATGGAGGCTCTAGACCCTTCCAGAGCTGAGATATTGAGATCTCACGTAGCATTTATGCCATTGTAAATATCTCAATATCTCAGCTCTGTATGCCATTATAAATATCTAAATATCTCAGCTCTGGAAGGGTCTAGAGCCTCCATTTTTGCACTCAGGTCTAAGTCCCATGGCCCTCTATCAGAATCCAGAGTTTCAAGAAGATTGGAGAAACTTATTTTTTTCGCACAAAAAAAAAAACATAAGGGGTACCACTGTCGTTTTTTTTTTCGGGTCAAAATTTTGATTTTCTTGAAACTCTGGATTCTGATAGAGGGCCATGGGACTTAGATCTGAGTGCAAAAATGGAGGCTCTAGACCCTTCCAGAGCTGAGATATTGAGATCTCACGTAGCATTTATGCCATTGTAAATATCTCAATATCTCAGCTCTGTATGCCATTATAAATATCTAAATATCTCAGCTCTGGAAGGGTCTAGAGCCTCCATTTTTGCACTCAGGTCTAAGTCCCATGGCCCTCTATCAGAATCCAGAGTTTCAAGAAGATTGGAGAAACTTATTTTTTCGCACAAAAAAAAAAAACATAAGGGGTACCACTGTCGTTTTTTTTTTCGGGTCAAAATTTTGATTTTCTTGAAACTCTGGATTCTGATAGAGGGCCATGGGACTTAGATCTGAGTGCAAAAATGGAGGCTCTAGACCCTTCCAGAGCTGAGATATTGAGATCTCACGTAGCATTTATGCCATTGTAAATATCTCAATATCTCAGCTCTGTATGCCATTATAAATATCTAAATATCTCAGCTCTGGAAGGGTCTAGAGCCTCCATTTTTGCACTCAGGTCTAAGTCCCATTGACCCTCTATCAGAATCCAGAGTTTCAAGAAGATTGGAGAAACTTATTTTTTCGCACAAAAAAAAAACATAAGGGGTACCACTGTCGTTTTTTTTTCGGGTCAAAATTTTGATTTTCTTGAAACTCTGGATTCTGATAGAGGGCCATGGGACTTAGATCTGAGTGCAAAAATGGAGGCTCTAGACCCTTCCAGAGCTGAGATATTGAGATCTCACGTAGCATTTATGCCATTGTAAATATCTCAATATCTCAGCTCTGTATGCCATTATAAATATCTAAATATCTCAGCTCTGGAAGGGTCTAGAGCCTCCATTTTTGCACTCAGGTCTAAGTCCCATGGCCCTCTATCAGAATCCAGAGTTTCAAGAAGATTGGAGAAACTTATTTTTTCGCACAAAAAAAAAAAACATAAGGGGTACCACTGTCGTTTTTTTTTTCGGGTCAAAATTTTGATTTTCTTGAAACTCTGGATTCTGATAGAGGGCCATGGGACTTAGATCTGAGTGCAAAAATGGAGGCTCTAGACCCTTCCAGAGCTGAGATATTGAGATCTCACGTAGCATTTATGCCATTGTAAATATCTCAATATCTCAGCTCTGTATGCCATTATAAATATCTAAATATCTCAGCTCTGGAAGGGTCTAGAGCCTCCATTTTTGCACTCAGGTCTAAGTCCCATGGCCCTCTATCAGAATCCAGAGTTTCAAGAAGATTGGAGAAACTTATTTTTTCGCACAAAAAAAAAAACATAAGGGGTACCACTGTCGTTTTTTTTTCGGGTCAAAATTTTGATTTTCTTGAAACTCTGGATTCTGATAGAGGGCCATGGGACTTAGATCTGAGTGCAAAAATGGAGGCTCTAGACCCTTCCAGAGCTGAGATATTGAGATCTCACGTAGCATTTATGCCATTGTAAATATCTCAATATCTCAGCTCTGTATGCCATTATAAATATCTCAATATCTCAGCTCTGGAAGGGTCTAGAGCCTCCATTTTTGCACTCAGGTCTAAGTCCATTGACCCTCTATCAGAATCCAGAGTTTCAAGAAGATTGGAGAAACTTATTTTTTCGCACAAAAAAAAAACATAAGGGGTACCACTGTCGTTTTTTTTTTCGGGTCAAAATTTTGATTTTCTTGAAACTCTGGATTCTGATAGAGGGCCATGGGACTTAGATCTGAGTGCAAAAATGGAGGCTCTAGACCCTTCCAGAGCTGAGATATTGAGATCTCACGTAGCATTTATGCCATTGTAAATATCTCAATATCTCAGCTCTGTATGCCATTATAAATATCTAAATATCTCAGCTCTGGAAGGGTCTAGAGCCTCCATTTTTGCACTCAGGTCTAAGTCCCATGGCCCTCTATCAGAATCCAGAGTTTCAAGAAGATTGGAGAAACTTATTTTTTCGCACAAAAAAAAAAAACATAAGGGGTACCACTGTCGTTTTTTTTTTTCGGGTCAAAATTTTGATTTTCTTGAAACTCTGGATTCTGATAGAGGGCCATGGGACTTAGATCTGAGTGCAAAAATGGAGGCTCTAGACCCTTCCAGAGCTGAGATATTGAGATCTCACGTAGCATTTATGCCATTGTAAATATCTCAATATCTCAGCTCTGTATGCCATTATAAATATCTAAATATCTCAGCTCTGGAAGGGTCTAGAGCCTCCATTTTTGCACTCAGGTCTAAGTCCCATGGCCCTCTATCAGAATCCAGAGTTTCAAGAAGATTGGAGAAACTTATTTTTTCGCACAAAAAAAAAAAAACATAAGGGGTACCACTGTCGTTTTTTTTTCGGGTCAAAATTTTGATTTTCTTGAAACTCTGGATTCTGATAGAGGGCCATGGGACTTAGATCTGAGTGCAAAAATGGAGGCTCTAGACCCTTCCAGAGCTGAGATATTGAGATCTCACGTAGCATTTATGCCATTGTAAATATCTCAATATCTCAGCTCTGTATGCCATTATAAATATCTAAATATCTCAGCTCTGGAAGGGTCTAGAGCCTCCATTTTTGCACTCAGGTCTAAGTCCCATGGCCCTCTATCAGAATCCAGAGTTTCAAGAAGATTGGAGAAACTTATTTTTTCACGCACAAAAAAAAAACATAAGGGGTACCACTGTCGTTTTTTTTTTCGGGTCAAAATTTTGATTTTCTTGAAACTCTGGATTCTGATAGAGGGCCATGGGACTTAGATCTGAGTGCAAAAATGAAGGCTCTAGACCCTTCCAGAGCTGAGATATTGAGATCTCACGTAGCATTTATGCCATTGTAAATATCTCAATATCTCAGCTCTGTATGCCATTATAAATATCTAAATATCTCAGCTCTGGAAGGGTCTAGAGCCTCCATTTTTGCACTCAGGTCTAAGTCCCATGGCCCTCTATCAGAATCCAGAGTTTCAAGAAGATTGGAGAAACTTATTTTTTCGCACAAAAAAAAAACATAAGGGGTACCACTGTCGTTTTTTTTTTCGGGTCAAAATTTTGATTTTCTTGAAACTCTGGATTCTGATAGAGGGCCATGGGACTTAGATCTGAGTGCAAAAATGGAGGCTCTAGACCCTTCCAGAGCTGAGATATTGAGATCTCACGTAGCATTTATGCCATTGTAAATATCTCAATATCTCAGCTCTGTATGCCATTATAAATATCTAAATATCTCAGCTCTGGAAGGGTCTAGAGCCTCCATTTTGCACTCAGGTCTAAGTCCCATGGCCCTCTATCAGAATCCAGAGTTTCAAGAAGATTGGAGAAACTTATTTTTTCGCACAAAAAAAAAACATAAGGGGTACCACTGTCGTTTTTTTTTCGGGTCAAAATTTTGATTTTCTTGAAACTCTGGATTCTGATAGAGGGCCATGGGACTTAATCTGAGTGCAAAAATGGAGGCTCTAGACCCTTCCAGAGCTGAGATATTGAGATCTCACGTAGCATTTATGCCATTGTAAATATCTCAATATCTCAGCTCTGTATGCCATTATAAATATCTAAATATCTCAGCTCTGGAAGGGTCTAGAGCCTCCATTTTTGCACTCAGGTCTAAGTCCCATGACCCTCTATCAGAATCCAGAGTTTCAAGAAGATTGGAGAAACTTATTTTTCGCACAAAAAAAAACATAAGGGGTACCACTGTCGTTTTTTTTTCGGGTCAAAATTTTGATTTTCTTGAAACTCTGGATTCTGATAGAGGGCCATGGGACTTAGATCTGAGTGCAAAAATGGAGGCTCTAGACCCTTCCAGAGCTGAGATATTGAGATCTCACGTAGCATTTATGCCATTGTAAATATCTCAATATCTCAGCTCTGTATGCCATTATAAATATCTAAATATCTCAGCTCTGGAAGGGTCTAGAGCCTCCATTTTTGCACTCAGGTCTAAGTCCCATGGCCCTCTATCAGAATCCAGAGTTTCAAGAAGATTGGAGAAACTTATTTTTTCGCACACAAAAAAAAAACATAAGGGGTACCACTGTCGTTTTTTTTTTCGGGTCAAAATTTTGATTTTCTTGAAACTCTGGATTCTGATAGAGGGCCATGGGACTTAGATCTGAGTGCAAAAATGGAGGCTCTAGACCCTTCCAGAGCTGAGATATTGAGATCTCACGTAGCATTTATGCCATTGTAAATATCTCAATATCTCAGCTCTGTATGCCATTATAAATATCTAAATATCTCAGCTCTGGAAGGGTCTAGAGCCTCCATTTTTGCACTCAGGTCTAAGTCCATTGACCCTCTATCAGAATCCAGAGTTTCAAGAAGATTGGAGAAACTTATTTTTTCGCACAAAAAAAAAACATAAGGGGTACCACTGTCGTTTTTTTTTTAGAGGTCAAAATTTTGATTTTCTTGAAACTCTGGATTCTGATAGAGGGCCATGGGACTTAGATCTGAGTGCAAAAATGAGAGGCTCTAGACCCTTCCAGAGCTGAGATATTGAGATCTCACGTAGCATTTATGCCATTGTAAATATCTCAATATCTCAGCTCTGTATGCCATTATAAATATCTAAATATCTCAGCTCTGGAAGGGTCTAGAGCCTCCATTTTTGCACTCAGGTCTAAGTCCCATGGCCCTCTATCAGAATCCAGAGTTTCAAGAAGATTGGAGAAACTTATTTTTTCGCACAAAAAACAAAACATAAGGGGTACCACTGTCGCTTTTTTTTTTCGGGGTCAAAATTTAGATTTTCTTGAAACTCTGGATTCTGATAGAGGGCCATGGGACTTAGATCTGAGTGCAAAATGAGGCTCTAGACCCTTCCAGAGCTGAGATATTGAGATCTCACGTAGCATTTATGCCATTGTAAATATCTCAATATCTCAGCTCTGTATGCCATTATAAATATCTAAATATCTCAGCTCTGGAAGGGTCTAGAGCCTCCATTTTTGCACTCAGGTCTAAGTCCCATGGCCCTCTATCAGAATCCAGAGTTTCAAGAAGATTGGAGAAACGTATTTTTTTCGCACAAAAAAAAAACATAAGGGGTACCACTGTCGTTTTTTTTGGGTCAAAATTTTGATTTTCTTGAAACTCTTGGATTCTGATAGAGGGCCATGGGACTTTAATCTGAGTGCAAAAATGAAGGCTCTAGACCCTTCCAGAGCTGAGATATTGAGATATCTCACGTAGCATTTATGCTATTGTAAATATCTCGAGATCTAGCTCTGGAAGGGTCTAGAGCCTCCATTTTCTGCACTCAGGTCTAAGTCCCATGGCCCTCTATCAGAATCCAGAGTTTCAAGAAGAGTTGGAGAAATTTATTTTTTCGCACAAAAAAAAACATAAGGGGTACCACTGTTCGTTTTTTTTTTCGGGTCAAAATTTTGATTTTCTTGAAACTCTGGGATTCTGATAGAGGGCCATGGGACTTAGATCTGAGTGCAAAAATGAAGGCTCTCAGACCTTCCAGAGCTGAAGATATCGAGCATTCCACGTAGCATTTATGCCATTGTAAATATCTTAATATCTCAGCTCTGTATGCCATTATAAATATCTAAATATCTCAGCTCTGGAAGGGTCTAGAGCCTCCATTTTGACTTCAGTCTAAGTCCCATGGCCTCTATCAGAATCCAGAGTTTCAAGAAGATTGGAGAAACTCAATTTTTTCAGCACAAAGAAAAAAACATAAGGGGTACCACTGTCTGGTTTTTGGGTCAAAATTTAGATTTTCTTGAAACTCTGGATTCTGATAGAGGGCCATGGGACTTAGATCTGAGTGCAAAAATGGAGGCTCTAGACCCTTCCAGAGCTGAGATATTGAGATCTCACGTGCAGCATTTTATGCCATTGTAAATATCTCAATATCTCAGCTCTGGAAGGGTCTAGAGCCTCCATTTTTGCACTCAGGTCTAAGTCCCATGGCCTCTGTCAGAATCCAGAGTTTTCAAGAAGATTGGAGAAACTTATTTTTCGCACAAAAAAAAAACATAAGGGGTACCACTGTCGTTTTTTTTTCGGGTCAAAATTTTGATTTTCTTGAAACTCTGGATTCTGATAGAGGGCCATGGGCTTCAGATCTGAGTGCAAAAATGGAGGCTCTAGACCCTTCCAGAGCTGAGATATTGAGATATTTATAATGGCTCAATATCTCAGTATGTCATAAATATTTCATAAATATCTCAATACTCAGCTCTGGAAGGGTCTAGAGTCTTCATTTTGACTTAGGTCTAAGTCCATGGCCCTCTATCAGAATTCAGAAGTTTCAAGAAGATTGGAGAAACTTTCTTTTACACAAAAAAATGACAGTGGTACCCCTTATGTTTTTTGTTTTTTTGTGCGAAAAAAGTTTCTTCAATCTTTTAAAACTCTGGATTCTGATAGAGGGCCATGGGACTTAGACCTGAGTGCAAAAATGGAGGCTCTAGACCCTTCCAGACAGTGGTGGAAAGTAACTAATTACAAATACTTTCGTTACAGTACTTCAGAAGATTTTTCATTTTTTCTACTTTCTTGAGTATAATTAAATTATGGTACTTCTACTCTTACTTGAGTAAAATAAAAATAAAATATTCAACTTCTCTACATTTATATTTCATAAAAAGTACTTTGACAAAGGTGCCGACGGAGCAACAGGGCAAGCTGACGTTTGACAGACAATTCAAACCACTGCGGTGGAGCACTGCGCTTCAGCCAATAACAGACAGATCCTGAAGCCCTTCAGACAATGACAGACAGGTCTGACTCAGGTGCAAAACCAATCAAAATCTCTAGTTCGGCTGGGGGCAGGGCGTCAAACCGCGTCTTCACATTCAATCATTATCACTGACGACGCTCGTGTTTTGAATCAGTAGCGCTAACGTTTCAATATTTCAGTGAATGTAAGTGAGTATTCTGCTCATATTTAATTATGGCAACTACTGAAATGGGTCATACCATTTATAATACCAGAGCACTGAGCAGTTGCAGTAAATAAAAAAGCTCGGCTCATAACATGGACGTGGTTTGTATGATGGACGGAGCAAGAACAATGTAAGTGTCTAAAATACATGCACACAGTTCAAATTAATTGTAAAGCTCGCCCTGTTTAACAATACAGTTAAACTAAATATACGAAGCAAACTTTGTACAAAGCTGAAAAAAGTGAAATAAGATTGCATGATTTAGCTGTCAGTCAGATGCATATAAAAGTGTAGTTCGTTCCCATAGCAACAGTGGGCTCCCAGCACATTTTCGGTAGGCTACAATGGAAAAAGATAATTTAATTTAACATGTTAACCATACCCCACTTATTTTTTATTTTTTTTTACTGGAAATTTTTTATTCATACTGTTTTATTTCCAGAGTGTAAGTAGCCCTTCCAGCTGACGATATTGAGATATTTATAATGGCTCAATATCTCAGTATGTCATAAATATCTCATAAATATCTCAATATCTCAGCTTGGGAAGGGTCTAGAGCCTCCATTTTTGACTCAGGTCAAGTCCGATGGCCCTCATCCAGAATCCCAGAGTTTCAAGGAGACTGGAGGAACTTTCTTTGCACTAAAAAAAAAAAAAAAAAAAACATAAGGGTACCACTGTCTCGTTTTGTTTTTTCGTGTGCAAAAAAAAGTTTCTCCAATCTTCTTGAAACTCTGGATTCTATCGAGGGCCATGGGACTTAGACCTGAGTGCAAAACTGGAGGCTCGCACCTTCCAGAGCTAAGACATTAGATATTTATAATGGCTCAATATCTCAGTATGTCATAAATATCTCATAAATATCTCATAAATACTCAGCTCTGGAAGGGTCTAGAGCCTCCATTTTTGCACTCAGGTCTAAGTCCCATGGCCCTCTATCAGAATCCAGAGTTTCAAGGAGATTGGAGAAACTTTTTTTGCACCCAAAAAAAAAACCATAAGGGGTACCACTGTCGTTTTTGTTTTTTTTTTTGTGCAAAAAAAAAAGTTTCTCCAATCTTCTTGAAACTCTGGATTCTGATTGAGGGCCATGGGACTTAGACCTGAGTGCTAAAATGGAGGCTCTAGACCCTTCCAGAGCTGAGATATTGAGATATTTATGAGATATTTATGACATACTGAGATATTGAGCCATTATAAATATCTCAATATCTCAGCTCTGGAAGGGTCTAGAGCGTCCATTTTTGCACTCAGGTTCCCATAGCAACAGTGGGCTCCCAGCACATTTTCGGTAGGCTACAACGAAAAAAAGATAATTTAATTTAACATGTTAACCATACCCCACTTATATTTTTATTTTTTTTTACTGGAATTTTTTTATTCATACTGTTTTATTGTTTTTCATACCTTTTTCATCGGAACTCTCCATTAACTTTCTTTGCTTTCAATTATGAATGATTCAAATCCAAACATTCGAAATGATCTTACCTGGACTTACTTTTCAAAATTAGTAATAAAAAATTGTTCTTGACAACAACAATAGTAGTCTATATGTGGAGCACTTTTATCATTGATGGATGCACTTTTTTGGGCTTCAAATTTTCTCCAGTCATTCACTGCCATTATAAAGTTTGGAAGAGCCAGGCCATTTTTTTAATATAGCCTAACTCTGATTGTATTCGACTGAAAGAAGAAAAGTCATATCTTCTAAAATGACTTCAGGGAGCGTAAATCGTGGGCTAATTTTCATTTTTGGATGAACTATCCCTTTCAAGACATACATCATTCTTTTGAAAATACCTGATAGTTTGATGAACACAGATATATTATAGCTATAATGTGTTTGTCTTCATGTTTCATCAGTCAAAACATCACTATTTGCATGTAATTATATCCATATAAGGCATTTCCTGAAATGTGTAAGTTTAATACTTCTATGCATCAGTACTGGGCCTTCAGTATCAATGAAATAGATGACATGAGAGTTTTTAGCACTCCATTTCGCTATCATCTCCCCATTTTGGGTAAAAATAGAAAAATACTAAAGTACTTTGTAACGTAGTTACTTGAGTAGTTTTTAAGCAAACTACTTATTTACTCTTACTTGAGTCATATTATATTTCAGTACTTCTACTTGTACTCAAGTAAATTATTACTTAAGTAGCAATACTTTTACTTAAGTACAATTTGTCAGTACTCTTTCCACCACTGAATGTTAGATAGCACCCCACACAAACCAACCCCATAATAAACCCAATTCATAATATGTAAGGAAACCCACTACAAACCCAGCTCAAAGTCATCAAGGACATCACTTTGAGTGGTCAAACCTATTAACTAAAATTTAAGACAATTTGCTAAAGGTTTTTAAAAATAAAACATTGTTTTATTTGATTATATTGGCACAATTCAATGTTTATTTCTGAAATAAAGAATCTAATTTGGAATACTGAAGAAAAGAAACAATACTCCAACTCAAGGAATTTTTCCAGGTATTTTAATAAAAAATATGGGTGCATATATATATATATATATATGTATAATATATGCTGGGCAGCGATTTTATCACATCCAAAATAGTTTGTGTTTACATAATATATGTCTGTATACAGTGTATAATTATTGTGTATATATAAATACACACAAATGCATGTATATATTTAAGAAATATTTGCATGTACTGTATATACACTCACCTAAAGGATTATTAGGAACACCATACTTAATACTGTGTTTGACCCCCTTTTGCCTTCAGAACTGCCTTAATTCTACATGACGTTGATTCAACAAGGTACTGAAAGCATTCTTTAGAAATGTGGGCCCATATTGATAAGACAGCATCTTGCAGTTGATTGAGATTTGGGGGATGCACATCCAGGACACAAAGCTCCCGTTCCACCACATCCCAAAGATGCTCTATTGGGTTGAGATCTGGTGACTGTGGGGGCCATTTTAATACAGTGAACTCATTGTCATCTTCAAGAAACCATTTGAAATGATTCGAGCTTTGTGACATGGTGCATTATCCTGCTGGAAGTAGCCATCAGAGGATGGGTACATGGTGGCCATAAAGGGATGGACATGGTCAGAAACAATGCTCAGGTAGGCTGTGGCATTTAAATGATGTCCAATTGGCATCAAGAGGCCTAAAGTGTGCAGAGAAAACATCCCCCACACCATTACTACACCACCACCAGCCTGCACAGTGGTAACAAGGCATGATGGATCCATGTTTTCATTCTGTTTACGCCAAATTCTGACTCTACCATCTAAATGTCTCAACAGAAATCGAGACTCATCAGACCAGGCAACACTTTTCCAGTCTTCAACTGTCCAATTTTGGTGAGCTCTTGCAAATTGTAGCCTCTTTTTCCTATTTGTAGTGGAGATGAGTGGTACCCGGTGGGGTCTTCTGCTGTTGTAGCCCATCCGCCTCAAGGTTGTGTGTGTTGTGGCTTCACAAATGCTTTGTTGCATACCTCTGGTTGTGACGAGTGGTTATTTCAGTCAAAGTTGCTCTTCTATCGGCTTGAATCAGTCGACCCATTCTCCTCTGACCTCTTGCATCAACAAGGCATTTTCGCCCACAGGACTGCCGCATACTGGATGTTTTTCCATTTTCACACCATTCTTTGTAAACCCTAGAAATGTTTGTGCGTGAAAATCCCAGTAACTGAGCAGATTGTGAAATACTCAAGACCGGCCTGTCAGGCACCAACAACCATGCCACGCTCAAAATTGCTTAAATCAACTTTCTTTCCCATTCTGACATTCAGTTTGGAGTTCAGGAGATTCTTGACCACGACCACACCCCTAAATGCATTGAAGCAACTGCCATGTGATTGGTTGATTAGATAATTGCATTAATGAGAAATTGAACAGGTGTTCCTAATAATCCTTTAGGTGAGTGTATATTACAGTGAATCTATAATCCATAACCCAATGTTCATATAATTCAAAATATGGCACCTATTATTTACATTTCTTGCTTTTATATATATATAAAGGATGCGTTGAGTTTCGTTGTTTACATGTTACACTTACCTTAATGTTTCCCACGAAATCTAGTTTAACTGGAGCAAAGACAGTTGGTCCAAGCTTGTCTGAGGGGAGAAAACCTTTGTAAGTAGTAGTACTTTGTTGGTTTAACTTATTTTCTGCCTAAACCTACAAGAAAATTAATACATATATTCAGCAAGGATGGATTAATTGATTAAAAAGTGACAGTAACAACTTACAATGTTACAAAAAAAATCTATTTCAAATAAATGCTAAATAAAAATTATATTTATCAAAGCCTGAAAACGCATGTTTTCAAAAAAACATTTTGCTGCAAAACTGTTTTAAATACTGATAATAAATATAAGAAATATTTCTTGAGCACTAAATTAGCATTAGAACGGTTTCTGAAGGATCACGTGACACTGATATATATATTTATTTATTTATTATGATTAATCGCATCCAAAATAAAAGTTTGTGTTTACATAATATATGTGGGTGCACTGTGTATAATTATTTTGTATATATATATATATATATATATATATATATATATATAAATACACACACATGCATGTATATTTAAGAAAAAAATATTATTTATATGTAAAATATTTATATTTATATATAATATAAATTATATTTAAATCTATATACAGTATAGATATGAAAATATTTCTTAAATATATACAAGCATGTGTGTGTATTTATATATATAAAATAATTATACACAGTGCACCCACATATATTACACAAACTTTTATTTTGACAGCCCTAATATTATATATATATATTTCATTTCATTTCATATATATATATATATATATATATATATATATATATATATATAGGTAGGTAACTTTTTTAATTTGGGAAGATACAGTATCTCACGAAAGTGAGTACACCCCGGCCCTCACTACATTTTAGTATATCTTCTCAAGGGGCAATACTATGGAAATGAAACTTGAATATATTTTCATGTTGAACATCCAGTGATCAGTATGAGATAATTGTACTCAAAGCACAAATTGTAACTGCTCTAATACAAGATACACAAATTGATTTGGTCCAGTCAAGCAGACAATAACATGAAAATTATGAATAGGACATGTGGCTTTGCATGGTTAAACAACGTACAGCTATTATCACTTAGGGTGTACTCACTTTTGTTGCAAGCTATTTTGACAATAATGTCAGTATGTTGAGTTATTTTCAGAGGACATATATACTACAAAGCAGCACATTGACTACTCTAAAATATATCCAAGTTTTATTTCTATAGTATTGTCCCTTGAGAAGATATACTAAAATGTTTGCTGAAACTTGAGGGGTCGACTCACTTTTGTGAGATACTGTATATAAATGTTTGTGGGAAATAAAAATTCATGACAGTTCATGTTCTGTCTGCACACGGATTCATTCCTGATGCGCAAGTTAAAGCTGCCACCACCACCCACAGAGAAACCACCAATCCTAACCTAACCGCTTTCAAAAGCATCATGCCCATTCAAACTATAGCAATCAAAATGAGGTGTTAAAGACTAACTGGTGCCCCTTCAAAAAAAAAAAAAAACAATTACCACCGTATGTTCTTAAAGCTGCAATACCTAAGATTGCATGTCGCTAGAGGGCGCTACATTCAAAACAACAACAACGGCTTTGCTTGATGACGACGTGGAGGGACGCGGAATGATGGGAACTGTTGTTTTCAACTCCACCGTGGATTAAATCATTCAGACGGGAATCGAAAATTAGTTGTCATGGATGAGGTAAAGTTCGATTTCTATAAATGTTGCGTTTAATGACATGCTTGTTTTTCATTAAACTGAAATAGCCACAAGAAAAGTCAGGTTTAAAAGTAAATTAGTTATCACAGATGTTACTGTACGAGTCACTGGACCAAGCTATGGTGGAGAGGGTTTGAAGTCAAATCGTTGCTAATGTATCCTGACTTCGCCCTATGCTGCAATATGCATTTAGTTTTGCATTCACTTACAGAAATCAGCTGCTTGAATGACAATTGCTGATGTTATTGGATTTTTCAGGTGAGATTCTCAATTCATTCAGTTAACGGATGTTCTGAGGTAAAATTTTCAGACTGCAGACTCAGCAACGATTGTATTTAATTGTACAGTCCAATCATAACATAGAACAGACATTATCTTCCTTTCATGTCATTAAACATAATAATATTGCTGGCCATATACTGATGAGAAAGTGCGCGTCCGGTGTGCGATACTGGACTTTGTCCTGAGACGTGGCGCGGCTCTTCTCGTCCGGTGTGCGACCCCCTTTACAGCCAACAGTTCACATTCCGAGAATAATTGAAAAGAATAATTGTGCACCATTCCATTACAAATGCGCGAAACAAGCTGACGTTTGTTGCTTGATAGACGCTAACGCACAACTACAACTTCCGCATTTATCCAGGACTACACGTAGTACGAGCGGAAACCGAGGTAACGCGGATATGACGCGATTGACTGGCGACTCCCAGCTCACCCCTGCTCACACGCCCCGTTTCCTTGGTTAAAATCTCAATTTTCTTCGATTTTAAACATTGCTTGAAACATTTGGAATATTGTAAGTTATCATCTTAACTAAATATATAACACTGGCCTTGTGATTTTGGGATATTTTAATGCAAAAATCTTAGGTATTGCAGCTTTAAGAGGAAAGTGCTGTACAAAAGCTTTCATAAGTGATTGCTGCTACAGTTGGACTTTATTTTCTTGTTGTTCTGGGGGCCTGCAGATACTCACCGAACTGTCCCAGTATAAAGACATTTCAGGGCATGCATGAGCAGACTAATATGAGATGCAGAATAATTATTAATAATTATATGAAAAAAAAAAAACTAAAATCAAGAGCACGTGTAGAGCCGACACATGCACAGAGTGTCAGAAATCAATGTTCCCACAAGCCTTTTGCAACCTTTAATAAGCACAACACTAATGAGAGCAAAGACAGATAGCCGACAGAACTGACAGAAGGAAAAAGACAAAGCAAAGAAAGGATGGAAAAGGGAGAGTGAAAGATAGAGTGTCCTACCTAAAACTGGTACTATAGCATAGCAAGAATCCAAAAAGGCCTGTGTGGGAATACCACTGTTGTCCTCCAGTATTATATCACTAAATCTACAAGAAAAAAACCACAGACATTTACACAAGGACAATACATGTGAATTAGTACACACATCAACAGAGAGTACATTTATTTGATCAAATAAAACACCAAATACAAAAGCAGGCAAAGTCAAAGCAGAAGAAAACCGGTTTGGAGCATGCATTCCTTAATTGAGAACGGCACACATTAAATACATGTTGTTTAGTAAATGAAAAATTATACAATCTTCACACAGTGGTATAATACTGAAAAGGTTTTATATCGAAATACCAACCCAGGGTTTTGATAACATTACTGGTTCAATTCAATTTAGTTTCAGCCCAATGAAGGTTGTTGGAACAGATTAGTGCTGTAGTTATATGATGACCTCATCATTACATAAAGAAGATGAAAGAATTATGTATAGCAAAAGGATCTACAAACCCTCATCACAGGCCGGGTCTCGTTTTCGAGTGATCAAAAGAAAACATACCATGATAAACATTTAATCATGGACCATTTGTCTTTCAAATCTTTAAATATTGAAACCAATATATATGAAATTGTGAGACATTTAGTTCATTGTTATGGAACTTTCCACAAACAGGTACAAATTACAGTCTTAAAACTTTTTGTTTTCCAGCAAGGTGCTTGTCTGTTCACCAAAATTTCATAATTTACTTATTTAAAACATTTTAAACTTCATAAATAAACAAAATAATGAGCTAGATTAAATACTGCTGTAATTTTTTTTTTCAGATAAAGTTATACATCTAGACTTACATGCCAGCTTATTAAATTGTATGCGTTTTATATAAGACATTAACAATAAAAAATTACAGGAATTATTGAATAAAAATAATACAACTTCACTATATTTAATACTGGCATTTTGAGTGTTTCTGTCAAAATTCGTTATGTTGTTCTGACATGGTGTGCACCTATTGTTCAGCTACAGAGGCGTATTGCATTCACTTGAAGAAAAAAAAATCTACTCTGTTTTTCTCAGTTAATTATCTCAGAATTCCGAGATAATTTTTCATGGAAAAAAGTTTTTTCTCTGTTTTTCTGAATTAACGAGTTAAATTTTTCATGAGAAAATTTTTTTGCTCTGTTTTTCTGAATTAATGAGTTATTTTTTAATGAGAAAAAAAGTTTTTGCTCTGTTTTTCTGAATTAACGAGTTCATTTCTCATGAGAAAAAGTTTTGCTCTGTTTTTCTGAATTAATGAGTTATTTTTTAATGAGAAAAAAAGTTTTTGCTCTGTTTTTCTGAATTAACGAGTTCATTTCTCATGGAAATGTTTTTTTTTTGCTTTGTTTTTCTGAATAAAAAAAATTCCATGGAAAATTAACTCGTTTATTCAGAAAAACAGAGCAAAAACTTTTTTCTAATGAAAAATTAACTCGTTAATTCAGAAAAACAGAGCAAAAACTTTTTTTTCTCATGAAAAATTAAACTCGTTAATTCAGAAAAACAGCAAAAAAAAATTCTCATGAAAAATTTACTCGTTAATTCAAAAAAACAGAGCAAAAAATTTTTTTCTCATGAAAAATTAACTCATTCATTCCGAAAAACAGAGCAAAACTTTTTTTTCCTTATGAAAAATTAACTCGTTAATTCAGAAAAACAAAGCAAAACGTTTTCATGAAAAATTATCTCGTAATTCTGAGATAATTAACTTGTTAATTCAGAAAAACAGAGTCGATTTTTTTTTCCTTCAAGTGAATGCAATACGCCTCCGTAGGATTTTTACCTCTATTGCTGTAAAAAAAAAAAAAAAAAAAAAATCAATGGGAGACCAAATGTACCCTATTTGTGGGAAGTGCCTTTTTAAAACCATAATCTAATCAGGCTAGACTCACTACAAATGATCTTATAAACTTTCAGTCAATGCATTTTTTTGTTTGTTTTTATGAACTGTCGGATGTGTCCAACTTGTGTTATTTCACAGCATTCACAATGCTTGCACTTAAAGCTACACTGTGTAACTCTTTTAGTTTATTCTTAGCAAAAAACACTTTGTTCTTTCAAAAATATATGTGCTTTAATGTATATTCACTTTGTTCAAGTAATAAAGTATTCTCGTGAGTGTATAATATGCCATTGAAAATACATACGGGTAAGGGGTTCTAATGTCGGTCGCCATGTTGCCCCTCCATCTTGAAAGTACATTAGCCAAAGAGGGACATACCCGTTAATTCAAGCTTCACAATTCACGTTTACGTTTGAGTTAACACTCATGGACGAGGTCGAACTGGAAGCCATGTTAATCTTGGACTACATTGGCCACCGTAGGAGTTAAAATGAAATCAAATTGAGAGGAACAGAAACTAATATTCATTGGATGGTCATATACCTTTTCACCACTAGATAAGGGTAAAAATCACACAGTGTAGCTTTAACATGAAACAGGCATGACTGATAATGTCACTTTATCGCATTGCACCTGGTTCCAGAACACAATGTTACTAAATGGAGATTTCTAGTCCCTCAATCCAGATTTTCACTGAAATGCTGACTCTGCATATAGCACATTTATGTAAAACAAAATTCTAAGAGTAGTGTCAGCTATAACTTTACATTAACAAAGGAAAACTGGATTCTGAATTGTGTAAATGTGTGCAGTACATTCATCTTGTTTCTTCAGAGGATCACAGCAGACGGAGGCGCCTCATACCTGTGGCTCATGGTACTGAAGAATGTGTCCACCTTATCTTCCTCCTCCTGTGTATTCTCAGACTGAGGCTTGTTCACTTCCAGGTCAGCCTGGATTCCCTCAGTGATCATTTCTTCTTTGTTCTGTGTGGGGCTTTGGGAGACGTCCTTTTGTTTTTCTTGAGCACAGTCTGCTTCTTCTGGTGGTCTGTCCTGCTTCTCTCCTACAGGTTCTTCAGGGTCATGTGTGCTTGATGAAGAGCCATTATGAGGCTCTATGGGCTCCTCCATTAAACCACTTCCTAAAACAAACAAGACAGACAAGATCGCAAATGAGAGTTGAGGCAAGTCAAAATGTAGCACCAGTTCTGAATCAGACCTTGCCAAACCTGTAGGTATGCTTTCTTGAGGAGATGGAGGTGGTTCATTTTCTGGCCCACTCTCATGTGCTGATGTTCCTGAGGTGTTTATTAAGTCCCTTTGTCTGCAAAACACACATTGTCATCATTTTACAGACAAACAAATGCACACCTGACCCGCAAGCGTCCATTAACGTTACTGAACTCACGTTTCTCCTTGGTGCTGATTTTTTGGATCAGTAGTTTTGATCTACGGAAATTAGAAATATTTTAGTTTTTTAACTGAATTAGAATTACAAGAGCACAAATGTTTGATTACGGTGTATTTAATATACCTTCTGAGGTTTGATGGTAGCCACAGGAGGAGAGCCTGGAGGGGTCGGACTCAGAAGGTCTGGATTGAAGGTTCGGCTAGCAATCTGCATACACTCCTCCAGGGTCTTTAAGAAGGTGGTGCATGTGGACTTCACTAGATTTCCTGTCTCATCCCCTACCTGAAACCAACACATGACCACATCAAACCTGAATTTCCAGAGCCACTTGACCAGTCTGAACAATACAGGGCAGCTTTTTCACCCTTGGTTTTGTGGTAAATACAAAGCACAAACATTTAGGGTGTGTTCACAATTGGCAGGTTTGTTTTGATTAAAGGGCGGGTTTACTGCTCATTTTCTTTGCATGATTGTGTTTATGGGGTGCAATATAACATGTATCCGTGGTTTTTCTTTTTTTAAAAGTGTTATTTTTCATAAATTTCACCTTTATTGTCAGCCGCGCTCTCCTCTGTCCCCTGAACGAGCGGATGACTTCCTGAGTCTATGACACCACTCCCTCAGAACCACGTAGCGGGCTCAGATTGGTTTGTTTGGGCTGGTGTGTTGTGATTGGCAAAACTGTCGCTCACGTCGTCCGGAAGATTAACGCCCATTACCTTTACGGGCGAAACGGGCGGGCATGCCAAATGTGGATAACATAGACGTGGATTTTCCCTTTCCTGCATATTCTGGAGGGAGGGGTTGATGCAAATGTGTGGGTTAGTGACGTACCATAACCCAGCTGTAGTCCAAAACGAGTCGTTTTTGTAGGCAATTTTACTTCCTGATTTTTAAAAGACGATATCTCTGCTTACACTAAACTTTCAGTGCTGCAACTTTGCAGATACTGTTCATGCACCAACAGCAACATTACACACTATTTAAAATGAAAAAAGTGAAATCGCAGTAAACCCGCCCTTTAAAACGAACCCTGGTGCGATTACTCTATTACTGCGGTTCATTTGAATAAGTGTGAAGGCTAATGCACACCCAAACAAGTGGACCAAGAACGCTAAAAAGATAGGTCTCTGTTAGGGGTGGTTAATCTGTCTGATTTCCCGATTCGATTACGATTATTATTATTGAAGTCCTGATTCGATTCCAGTCGACTTTCGATTATTAACGATTCTTGATTAGCGATTATTGATTTTCCATTTCACAACAGTAAACGAAAATACACTAGACCAACATATGATTATATTAGCTGCCGCAACATTTTGGTATTAATTGCACTTTTTATTTGGGTAATGCTTCCTTTTACAGTCCAGTTACCCATACTACGTACTTATTTTAGTAACTACAATTACTATAATAATTGTAATAACTAGTACTAACTAGTTATAACTAGTAATTGGTAATAACTAGTAACTAATATAAAGTAACTAATAACTATAAACTAATTGGTAATAACTAGTAACTAATATAAAGTAACAGTCCCACTTTATATTAAGTGGCTTTAAGTACTATGTACTTACAGTACATTGAAATTAATAATTTGATACAATGGATTTATTGTGTACATATATGTTTTTACATTGTACTTACATTTTAAAAATACCAGCATGTAATTACAGCTATAATTACTTTATGTAATTACATTTGTAATTACGAAGTTGACCCTCCCCTCACATCTTAACCTACCCTTAAACCGACCCATACCACCACACCTGTCCCTAACCTTACCCGTATCACACCTCAATAGCAGCAAAAGTGTTTTACAATACAACAGGACCACAATAATACATTGTACTTATTGTTCAATGTAAGTACATAGTACTTAAAGCCACTTAATATAAAGTGGGACCAAAGTGACTAATAACTATAAACTAATTGGTAATAACTAGTAACTAATATAAAGTAACTAATAACTATAAACTAATTGGTAATAACTAGTACTAATCCTGTACCTACCCCTAAACCTACCCCTGTTCCATGTACTTACTTTATATTAGCCAGTACTTTCAGTACACTGTAAGTACTGTGCTGTAAAAGGAAGCATTACTTTTATTTGTTTGATATTCATTGAAAATGTAATGATGGTTAGTGAGGACATGCAAACATGTTTGTTGTCTACTACTTAGGCAACCCATTATCTTTAAATTATTTTTTTTAAAGCAATTGTGTTGCATTATAATGCAAAGGCACCTGGTTCTATTAATTGACAGCATTAAAATGCATTTTGTGATTTCCTTCAATTGAAAATCTTTGAAAAGAGTTTGGGGGACTTGAAGGGCAACCGATTCAGAGAATCACCCAGAAATTCAAAAGAACAGCATGTATCTGAAATAGAAAGCTTTTGTAACATTAAACAATACCGTTCAAAAGTTTGGATTCGGTAAGAATTTTTATTAAATTTTTTGGGCGAAAGAAAAAAGAAATCAATACTTTTATTCATCAAGGATAAATTAAACTGATCAAAAGTTACAGTGAAGATGTTTATAATGTTACAAATCATTTATCTGAATCTTTTGTGTGTGCGTGTGTGTGTGTGACTATAAATACTTTGCTTTAAAAGTACAAAGTAATGACCCATAAAAAAATAATGTACAATATTAACATTGAAAAGAACCAACAGGAAAATAAATGTGCGCCTGAACTAAGAGCATACTTGTAGTAAATTAATAATATAATTTTATTTTTATTTTTGGGAAAATCGTTTTTTTGACATTTGTGAATTCGATTCAGAATCGCCCATCGTCCGCATCGCGATTCAAGAATCGATTTTTTTCCCCATCCCTAGTCTCGGTCCACTTCCAAACAAACTCTGGTGCAGCTTGAATGAAATATAAATGCAACACGGACAAAAAACATGCAAACGAACCAAAAAACAGGACATGCAACCCAAAAAGGACAGAATCCTCAAGCCTGTTTTTTCTCATCATAGTCTTGATATTACTCATCACAGTTCGGTACAGGCAACAGAACTCCATCTCCTCACAGTAGAATTTAGTTTGTGTGTGTGACAGAGAGCTTCCTGCCGCTGTTTTGAGTCCTTTCACATACTTTCACGAGTTCTCAGCTCCATTATATACCACATCACATGTACAAACATACAGCGAGCGCATTTAACTCAGCACACAATGTTCGATAAGTTCCGTCACAAAATATACATCATAAAAGCTGTTTTTTTTTTGGTTTGTGTCTTTAGGTTCAGTGTGACTGTGTGACTGCTAAGCGAACCAGGAAAAAATGAATAATTTAGTTTTTTGGTCCAGACCAAACTACCAAACACACCCTTGGAATGATAAGGTATGGAAAGATAAACTTATAACTCTGCATTATTAATGTTTGACGAGCTTGTAAATTGTTTAATAGTAGACATGTTTCCTCAATAATGTCCTTGAAATATGCACAGTAAAGCAGAAGGTAGACGAGGTCGACACTGAAAATCAACACAACACTCCCTTACCTCCTCAGAATCAGCTGTCATCTCCGCTAGAGGACTTTCTTGTATTTTGTTCACTTGCTGAAGGAGAAGGTCACAGTAAAGCCTTAGCTCAGACATTTTTGTTTTCAGAGCCTCTGAGCTTTCCTGGAGCTCTAAGAAAATAGAAGAGACTAGTGTTGAAGCTCACAGTTCTTTGAAGAATTGCAAAATGAGGAAACATCATGACCTGAATGAGTTATGTAATTTAATTTGAATCCCAAGAAATGGGTTTTGCTTCCTACATTGTCTATCGAAACAGGAAGTTAAAAATTATTGTTGGTATATTTTTTTTTCCTGGAAGTGTAAGACTATAAATATTCAATGTGTATAACTGCTAAAAGTTAAGAGGGTATGCGCGTGACGTCACCGTCGCCTGGAGTGCCTGCAGTTACTCACAGTGAGTGGCAAAAAGACTGAGCGGCTGTATATGTGTTCAGCGTGAATGCCGCGAAAAACAAACACAACACATATAAAGTGGGAAAGAGCTTTGCGATTGACTGTACAACTAGATTTGACAAAAAAATCGGAGGTATATTTTTACAAACTGCTATAGAAAGAGGAGCAAATGTCGCTGCAATTCACAGAAACAACTGGACTCCAGTCAGCGAAAGCTGGATTTGCAGTTTTCATTTTGTGTCAATATGCTGAATTTAGCTGTAAAACCATACCCATATATTTTGTATTGTTATATATATATATAATAACTCATCAATTAAATATTTATCATTGCATATTCTGCATTATTGGATGTTTTTTAATAAACACTGACCAAAAAAAAAACTATAAAGTTTTAGGGCTGGACGATATGATGATATATAGGCTATATATTACACTGATATAAGTAATCACCCGGGAATTAGACCTACCTATATTGTATATATAAAGCGTTCACAGGCAAATTTGCTTTAGCCAATGTTTAGGTCTATATTGCTTTTATTTTCCCGGTGTCGAAATCAGGCAAATATAAATGTCAGGCAACACGATTCCTGGCTGCATGTTTATATCCATGGATCACTGGATCTTTAGTAAGTTGTAAGGAACACTAGCCTGACTTCGTCATACTCATATTCTATTGAGAGAGACCGCTCCATTAAGCTTTGATTATGAGGTGTGTCGTAAACGAACCAGGAAAAAACAACAACTCTGCACTTAATTGGATAGTCGGTAGACCTACAACCAATCAGAGCAACGCAGTAAGTCAACTCCTTTGCATAGCGCAGTTTTCAACTACAGAACTTACTTATTTTAGAAGTTAAATAATGAATGTTGCTTCTTTTACTTACTTCTCCATGAGTGCGACCAAATCAGAAACCACAACGACCACAGGCTTTTCATTACACATCTTCTTAGTGACCATCGGAGCCAGCTGATAAGTTACACTTTTCCCGAATCATGTGGGAAGGACGGCAAAATATCTTTCCGATGGACAAATGCCTTGATTGCAGTTCTCTGTTTGTCTATTAAAATTAATGCGCTGTCGATTTATTTTACAACAGACGCGACAGCGGAACGTTGATAACGTGATTATTACTTGCAGATCAATCTATCCATCATCGTATAAAGCCCGCCCTGGCAATTTGATTGGCGCGAACATTGTTTGCCTGATCATAATTACTCCTCAATGGATTCGAGTCCAGACCGAACTTCCCGTCCAAAAAATGTTGTGGGCGGAGTTCGGGCTGGCATCCAGGCTAAAGAAACACTATATTGAGTCCAACATTTAGTTTAAATTGATAAAATTGTTCATTTTAGCCGCATTTTTGCAGTTTCCCCTATTAAATCCAGTCACGCAGCAGATCTTTTGCCACTCAGTCAGGCTGAGGGGGTTGTTCCGGCGGGAAAGTGACGTCAATGCATTCCCTCTATAGTAGGAGCTAAAAAGTCGGTAACACTTTACAATAAGGTTCGTTAGTTAACATTAGTTAACTACATTAGGTAATATGAACTAATAATGAATAGCACATATACAGCATTTGTTAATCTTTGTTAATGTTATTTTCAACATTTACTAATACTTGATTAAAATCTTGTTAACATTAGTTAATGCACCATAAACTAATGTGAACAAACAATGAACAGCTGTATTTTCATGAACTAACATTAACAAAGATGAACAAATGCAGTAACCAATGTACTGCTCATGATTAGTTCATGTTAGTAAATACATTAACTAATGTTAACTAATGAACCTTATTGTAAAGTGTTACCAAAAAGTCCATAGACACAGACTAAAAACCACTACAGTTTATTGTTCACAATACCCTATAAAATTACTTTATCAAATTTCACTGTCATATTAACACTAAAAAAAAAGAAAAGTCAGATGATCTACAGAGAATATCGTGTCTACTTCAGCAGAAATACAACACTCACCCTCTCTCTCTTGGTCCGGTTGTCTGTAAGACAGGCTTTTGCAGTCCCTAACGCCACAAGCCATTTCTGCCTCTCTGCTGCATTAATTGCCCTGAGATAAAAGTACTGTTCTCCTGGAATGATCAGATCAACTCTTGTGAAATCCGATGGGTGAACTACAATGGGCAGGGGGAGGACAAAGAAGATGGATTAGCAAAGTATACCTTCTGTAAGATCATTCACAATAGTTGTAATATAGTACTAAGGTGTTTTATCAACTATGGACATTGTGGGGCCTGTGGACTGTCAAAAATATATTAAAAGTGAACACATATTAATCACAAACTTTTAAGAAAAGCAATAAGGATTTCAACCACAGTGTCATTTACACCACATCTCAAGTTAAGTATAATATTTAATAGCATTTTAGGGTCGAAAGTGGCAGACATTTTTCAAAGGGCTAACTTCATATGTAGCATTTCATGTCTCCTAAATACAATTAAATAATATTTTCACCCTTTTTGATGAAATTACAGGAAAGAAATGAGGTACAATAAAAATTATCTCACTTTTTTTTTATTCAGATCATGTCTCATTTACTTTATCTCAAGCTCTTTACTGTCTTTTTATGTATTTAGGATATTTTTTTGATGTTTTTTTGATGTGATTTTCACACAATAAATGTCAAAATATGTTGTGTTTACTTTACAGTTATAACCATGTAATAATTCATACTTTTACAATGATTTTTTATAGCTGGGTTTGATAGTCTGGGTATTAGAAAATCATTAAATGATCATTTGAAAAGTAGAAAAAAAGTTCTGATGGCATGATATATATATAAATAAAAGCTTTCAAGACAGTAATGAAAATGAACCCTAAAGACATAAACGTTCCCAAAGATTGGGTAAGCATATTATGACATCCTGAAGCATATAAAGAATAGATGCTTGTGATGTAACTATTATTAGGTTTCCTGCTCAGGTTAAGCACAAACTTTCCCATACCCTGTATTTCACACACAGATATTTTGATGCTGCCCTTGCATCCTTTCCATGCATCTTCTTGAGAATCATAGTAAGACAGAGTGCCTCCTTCAAGAACAAACCAACGGGGCTGCCAACCTTCAAAAGACACAAAAGAGCCATAATGACATTTTAAGCTGAAGCTGACACATGGAACAATGTATATGATGACGTTTAAGATACATGAACGTATATATGGCTTGACTTGTTTTTCCAGTCAATAGGCTTTAAACAACCCATAGTCAAAAGTGAATAAAACACAATCCAATATCTTAGGAACTTTTCTGCCAATTTTTTTTGTCTGTTTTTTTTTTTTAGCAGATGAAATGTATGTAGTTGAGTTGGTCACTGCATTGGATAAAGTATCGACACAGAGAGTTAAAGAGGATGATGGCTTAACTTCATTTATACACTAAAGCTAGCAAACAGGCTAATTGCTTTACAGACTTCCCTTATTTATATAACATAACTTTAAACTGTCGCAGCATACATACCACTGATATAGTTGGTCCATTTATAGAGAACTCCCTCCATGGTAGACATTCTCTTGACAATTCATTACTTAGTCGTGGCAAGACTGAGCCCAACACAGCCGCTTTGAGAAACTCGAGATAATTCTAAACTACGACAACTGAACGTAAAAGACGCAAAGTCACTGCCGGGAGTTGATATTACGCATATGATTTTCGTAAATGCTTCGAGAATACGAATCCATGTGATCATAGAAGGATCGGCCCATGCGCTTGACGTCTGTGGGATTTTCTCTCAGCGCATCTCTGATTGGATACAGTACGAGCATGTGGGCGTTGTTGCACTGGGACTATGTGTTTGACGTCCAATGAAAATTGAATATTGGTTGTTAAGGCGTGTCTACTATAGAAGCTGACCAATAATAATACAGGGTTGTATTTTAGGGTGGGAACGTTTGCATTGGGATGTGGGAGTGTGATCTGAAGTCCGTCTCCTTTCTTTGAGTCGGTTCTTTTGAACAGGTCGTTTTAAAAGATCATACTCAACGAGTCTTTTACGCCAACATCTAAACGTGGCAAATTACAGTACATTCTCATTATTCTAATACTGTTTTTATTATCAATACAAATTTAAAAAGAACAGCATTTACTCTGTCATAATATAAATGTTTTCTAAATAGGCTTACATCTTTACTATCACTTTTTTATCAATTTAACACATCCTTGCTGAATAAAAGTATTAGTTTCTTATAAAAAAGAGAGAAGAGAGAGAAACAAATTACTGACCCCAAACTGTCGAATAGCAGTGTATAGTATTGTTACAAACGATTTCTATTTAAAAAAGGCTGTTCTTTTTAAAACTTTTTATTCATCAAAATAAAAATCCTGAAAAAAGTAGGCCTATCACAGATTATAAAACAAAATATTAAGCATCACAAATGTTTTCAACATTAAATCTGCATATTAGAATGATTTCTGAAGTCAGAAAACACTGAAGACTGGATGGTGAAAATTTAGCTTTGCATTAAAGTACTTATATTTTAAAGTATATTGGGTAACACTTTATTTGAAGGGGTGTGCATAAGACTGACATGACACTGTCATAAACATGACATAACACCTGTCATGAACATGAAGGAGTCTTTATGAATGTTTATGACTGTTGTCATTAAGTGTCATTTGGTAAATTATGACACATTTAATTCAAAATTGACATTGTTTAAAATGTCTTTGTTATGACAACTTGACATTAACCAAGAAATCATAACTAGTCCAACATGGTCCACTTTACTTGAGGTAAAGGGAAATATTAATGACACTGTTGTTAAAGCATTTGACAGTCTAATGACCCTTAATGACATCTTTATAACTAGTACAATGTGTTCCACTTTACTTGAGGACAAGTAAAATATTCATGTCACAGTTATAATGGTATCATGACAACCAAAGTTAAAACCAACCATAACATATGATAGGGTAATGTAATGTTAACACATTACAGGTCAACAGGTTATGATTTCTTGGTTATGTCAAGTTGTCATAACCAAGACATTTTTGTCTTTGTTAATGTCAAGTTGTCATGACAAGGACATTTTTGTCTTTGTTAATGTCAAGTTGTCACAGCAAAGACATTTTAAACAATGTCAACTTTGCATTTAAAGTGTCATAATTTACCGAATGACACCTAATGACAACAGTCATAAACATTCATAAAGACTACTTCATGTTCATGACAGGTGTTATGTCATGTTTATGACAGTGTCATGACAGCCTTATGCACACCCCTTCAAATAAAGTGTTACCTGAACGCATGATTTACGAGCATATGACTCCTTTCAAAAACTAGTAGCCTATAATGTTTCCATACTAAAATTCATGATCACTTGGCAAGTTTAAAATTTCAGTAAGTTTTATATTTCAATAAGTCATACAAACAGCCATAAACATGTCTGTGGACACTTCTCACTCCGTATTGAATTGCTCGGAATTATTTAGACAGGTTTGTGAACAGGTTCGAACAATTCATTGAAGAGAGTCGATTCAAAAGAACGATTCGTTAACGAATCGGACCAACATCGCTAGTTTTGGGAAAGACCCCTGCAGAAACTTTGCTTGCCACGTAGTCGCGGCTGCACAACTTGTAGCCTACTTTGTGAAGCTTTCACACTTTATTGTGTATGAAACGTCAGCTTAACAGTTAGAGGTTGTTAAACTGTTCTTGAAATTAAAATGATTCCAGAATTGTGGACATGCATTTTTTCTGCATTCTTCTTTTACGTGCATGGAGCAAAACTTCCGGAACCAGAGGTGAAGATAGAAGTTCTATACAAACCTTTCCTTTGCCATCGTAAATCCAAATACGGGGATATTCTTCTGGTTCACTACGATGGCTTTCTGGAGAGTAATGGCACAATGTTTCATTCCAGGTGACATCCAATGAACCATCTATTGCATGTTCATAAACTTTAAATAGACTGTATAAACCTAAAGCCTGCTCGTTTTTAGAATTCATTAGTTAACTGTACACATGTGTTTGTGGTTGTTGAATACACGACATTTAAGGTTAAACAGCAATGTTTTTGGAACATAGTAGTTTGTTTCTGATTAAAGGTGAGCATTTGCATGGTCCAAAAACAGTTTGACCACCTTTAGCTGTTAAGGTGTGTTGCTGGACCAAGATGGTCTAGTTTGGATCAGCTAATGACCAACTTAGAAACCATGTTCCACTGAGCTCAAGCATGTCAAGTATGCATGTAGAGTCTAACAGAGTTTTGCACATGTCTTGTAATCGCCAGCCGTCATCATGGAGACAAAAACCCTGTCTGGTTCACACTGGGGATCCGTGAGGTGATAAAGGGTTGGGACAAGGGTCTTCAAGGCATGTGTGTGGGGAGAAGAGGAAACTGACTGTCCCTCCATCTCTTGCATATGGCAAAGAAGGCAAAGGTGTGCCAGCAAGATGCATTTTTTATAAATTATTATTTAAGGAACTTTGGCTTCCTACCTTCCGATCTTGAACATGTCATTGCCGTCTGCATGAGTGCCTGTATGAGTTTTTAGTTATGTTCAATGCAAAGACAATATTTTGAAGAATGTTGGTAACCAAATAGTTGATGGCCCCCCATTGGCTTCCATATGAAAAATAAATACTATGGAAATCAATGGGGACCAAAACCTGTTTAGTTACCAAAATTTCTTATTTTGTGTTCCACAGAAGTAAGAACTTCAACCTGTTGGTTTAGGGAAACTAAATGATGAGTGATGTAAAAAAACATACAAAAAGAACTTGCATTATCTTGCCAATGGTTATGCTCTGTACTCAGGTAAAATCCCTCCGGAGAGCATTCTGATCTTTGACATTCGAGATCATGGAGATCCGAAATGGGCCCAGGTCACATGAGTCCTTTCAGGAAATGGACCTCGATGATGACTGGAAGCTTTCCAGATCAGAGGTTTGTGTGTCAAAAAGCAGCGGTTTCATCAAGCATGGGTTTCAGCATATTTATTTCAGGGAGTTAATTGTGTTATTCCTTTCTATTTCAGGTCAAAGAATACTTGCGCAAAGAGTTTGAAAGACATGGATATGCCCCCAATGACACCCATCATGAAGTGATGGTTGAGGACATCTTCCAAAAAGAAGATGAAGACAATGATGGATATATATCATCCCGGGAATTCACTTATAAACATGATGAACTATAAATACACACTCCTGCAAAATCACAGCAATGTTTACCTTCAAAAGATTCCAATATTTGCCTTCAGAGATTTGCAATGTGTAGGATCATTTCACATAATGTTACGGTATACAAACAGGCTTTTTTGTTATCTACAGGTCATGTGTGTCATTTGATTTTTTTTATTTACTCTCAGGATTGTTTGAGCTGTTTGTAGTGTTTGAAGATTTTAGGTCTTTTTCAATGGCAAGATAAAATTAAATTTTGCTCAAAGAGAATATTTTTTTTAACCGAAAGTGCCTGTTCACTGAAATATTGAACCTTTCAGAACATTTCAGTGCTGTTTATTTTATAGTATGTGTGTGTGTGTGTTACTTACTTCAGAGCCAAATGAATTATGCACACTGTTATGTTACAAAATTGTTAAAATATTTAGAACATGTTAAAAAACATTTTTTCAGGAGTTGCCTGTAAGTATTTCTTCTAAAATATAAACTATATTGTAATTTAACATTGGAACATTGTAATTTTATACACCATCACTAGAGGGAGCTCTTCTCTTAACCTGTTATAGCCTGTTATGACACACAAATAACCTATGCATATAACTTGGGATCTTTTTTACAGTGATTATCTGCAATGGTTCATTCATATCATAGATAAAAACATACTTTAGTGTTTAATAATGAACAAAGGGACAGAAAACTCTGAGACACGCAGTTAAAATGCAGTCATGTGGCATTTCATTGACATGGCATTACTGTATCTTCACACACCTAATGCAGATGACTGGTTTGTGGTGTGTATTATAATTTGCATACAATAATTAGTCAGAGCCGCCATGTTTAACAACATTCCATTCTTTTACTATGGCACTACACAACATTAACCTTTGCAACATTAAGTTATATTTACAGTTTGTGTGTTTAAGTAGACTATGTTTGCCTAACCAGGTTGCTCCAATGGCTCTGTCTCAAGTCAATTTGGACCAAACCATCACAAAAGATAATTTTTAGCAAACAAATAGGCTTTAATGTTCAACATAGGTTTCTATGAAACCTCGACTAGTTCATTTTTCCCAAGTAAAATGGTTAGATAAGATAGCCTAACTTTCTCAGACGTGCAATAGGCTATTTATAGGCCAATGTAGATCAAACCGAATTTCCCCTTGACAACCAGGGTAATAAAAAAAAATATATATTCTGTATATCCTTCATTTACGGTAGCATAAAACACGTATCTAAAAGTCCCTTTTTAAAATAGCTAGACTAGACTTTTCTTAAAAAAACAAACTAAAAAAAAACTAAACAATAAATACATGCCTACAGAGTAAATGTCTTTAGGCTTTTTTTTTATCAATGCATTTAGCATTCTGTGTCTCAGAACAACCGCAGTACAAAAAATAACAATTATCCCACATGGGCTAGGCAGCGAGTGTAACAGGTGTCATTGTCAGTCACTGAAATTGAAATCAATGGCTCCAGTAGGCTAAATAATGTTTTTTTTTTCTTTTTTTTCCATTAGGCATCCAGAGTCTACGCGACAAAATTACAACGCTCTTGCGACGGATGGAGAGACTGACGATTCCATTCACAAATCCCAGAAGACATGTCGTGCGCTTGCAGTGTAAACAGCTCCATTAAACATGTTCTTTTTGTTGTTTTTTTTTCTTTGTTTTTTTTTGCATAAATAAACAGCGTAAATTGGTTAGCTGTGCTACTTAGCGACAGGAATTTTTTTGTCATAAAAGTTGTTCTCGGGCATTGTGACCCGCACTTTTCGTTTCTCCTCGAAACGGCCAGAACGTGAAACTGTCCAATTTCTGCGGCACGTGTTTTCGTTTGAAGGAGGGCTTGAGCTGAGAGTCGTTGTAAGTCTCATTGCTGATCAGATTGTTGTTTTTGTTCTCGCTCACAGTTTGTTTCGCTGATGTCTTGTCCGAATTTCCAAATTCCAGTTGGGTTTCTTTCAAAGTGTTCTTATTTCTTCCAGTTAAGTTTTTCCACCAGGATCTGTCAGCCATTCTGTCTTTTTCTCCAATTCACACTGAAATGCACATTAAACGTTTATAAAATAAAGCAAACACAATGCAGTTTCAATATAGCTACTTAAACAATTATATGATTAATAAGTTACAACAACATGATTTTACATTGCTTTAACTTATTTTGGTGAGTTAAAGCAATGTAAAAACATGTTGTCGTAACTTAAGCAATTTTCAAACTGTTTAATTAAAATAAATAAGTTATACAAGATTCAACTCATTTTTTAAGTCAGGTTTATGTAATTTAAGTTGAAGAGACTTACATTTTTTAGTACAACCAACTTGGATGCAGCAACTTTTTTACAGTGATTATAGTGATATTATATATATACCTTGTAAATATACTCGTAAATTTGTAATTACAACATTTTTTCTTTTTCCAAATCAACTTAATTTATGTAGTTCAGATAACATAATATTTTGAGTTTCTGGTGATTAAATCAATCTCCGTTGTATTAACTCAAGTTTTTCATTTCAATGAACTTAAAAGTTTAAGGCAACCAGGTTACTTAATTTTTTAAGTTAAACCAACAATATTTATTAGTGTGTATATATATATATATATATATATATATATATATATATATATATATATATATATATACACATATACATATAAGCATGTCCTCAAGATAAAGCTTTTTCTATATCATCCATCAGAAACACTCACCTCAGCAGCCGATATGTTAATGTCAGTCAGAGACTGACTGTCAAATCTTTTGTTTCTTTTAAGAAAACATCCAGCAGAACAAAACTTGTGGCTCTTTCCAAACCCACATCAACTCTTCAGCTACAGCTAAACTATAATAAGTGATGAATTCGTTCATTTATACCTCTCCTGCGTGCGTCTCCAAACACCCTCCCTCCTCTCTCTCATTGGTCTGTTGATCTCCTCCAGCTGCCCTCAGGAGGCTGGTTTCAGGTTCTCGCTTCACCTGTAAATTGGAAAAAAATCTCTTTGGGGCATATACCGTCTCAGCTGTCTGATACTAAAACAATGCTGCCGTTCACACCCTTGAATTTGGAACAAGAAAACCGAAGCTTAGAGAAAACCAACACCTAGAGAGCCGACCGAGCACTAATTACAGCAACATATTTCCCATACTGCATATGTGAGGTGTTGCAGCTTCAAACAATGACACAAAAAACTACTTTCAGAAGTTCATTTCGACTGCCACTTCATTTTGAAGTCCAGAATCAAGGTTTTCACAGATTTAAAAGTAACCATATTTACATAATTTAATAAATCAGCATTTGATAAATTACAATCATAATTACAATCATTCTTCACAGAAAATATCTTCAAAAAGCAAATTGTAGAAAGGTCTTATATCAAATAAACCATTTGAAGTAAGTCAAACCAAGGTCACTGTACCGTTTATCAACATTTTTCTCGAGGTGAATAAATGATCTCGCCTCAGGAGACTAAGATGAATACAATACAAACAATTTTGTTCTTGAAATGGGATCAAGTTCAATGAGGAAGGAACATGCTCTAAGAACAACTTTTTCCAGTCACAGAATAATCACTCTATTGTTGTCAGGGTAAACAAAAAAAACAATTTCAAAGGCATGGGTTAAACACAGAATTATTAACACTGGATGAACAAGAAAATAACTATGTACACTCCATGTAAAATTAAAAAGTGCTTTACACATGATCTCAATTGTCTTGCCATTATAGTATATACATTTACCAACCACATGACCCAAAAATATATATTTTTTTTAATTAATATTTCTGACAATTTGCTAGTTTCACAACGCTAATTGACCATAGATTCAGAGCATCAAGGTCAGTGCATCATACTTGTTTGGCATCAGAGAAAACAAAGGTACTATAATTGGATTTAAACAAAATGCCCATTAATATTAATTCAAACTGTATATCAGCATTGATACACGTTACTCCATGCTTAATAGCATTTGTTTGAATAAAATAAAAAAGGTAAATGCAACTTTTTATAAAATGTCAACATTACCTTTTTAATTGCAAATTTATGTCTTAATTCTGACTTTTTAACCCCAGAATGGTGAGTTTGTTTCGCAATTTAGATTTACTCACAATTTGTTAGTTTAACAAAAAAATGGTCAGAATTGTGAGATATAAACTCACAATTGTGAGAAAAAGTCAGAATTGTAAGATAAAAAGCCACAGTTACTTTTTATAATTGCAAGATTATTGCAATTCTTACTTTATTTTTCACAATTCTGAGTTTGTAAATTCAGAATTAAGATTAAAACTTGCAATTTAAAAAAAGTAATTGTGACTTTTTAATCTCACAATTCTAACTTTTTTTTTTACAATTGTCAGTTATTTGTAAAATGTGTTATTTATTAACACAATTCTATTTTCAAAGAACTGCAATTTTCGAACTTTATAATTTACAATTCTGACAATTATGAGATATAAACTTGGAATTGTGAAAAAAATATCAGAATTGACAAATATAAACTTGCAAAAGTCAGAAAAAAATGACAAAAGTCAGAATTGTGAGAAAATTCGCAAGTGCCTTTTTTAGTATTTAAAATTTCCAGTTTGGGGGGTTTGAAACACATTGAGTGAAATGTGCAATTAGTTCCAAATTTCATATGCAAAATCTAATGAGAAAACATAATATCTTTGAAATGTGTGGCAGGCCGCTTTTTCAAATGTACAAGCTCTTTAAAAGTCTTCATTTCAGATGTTTAAAACAAGATGTCTTCATGCTCTATCAGGAGCTGAACAATCAGTTTCTGGTATCTCATATCGTTGAGAGTGGCGAGCGTGTTCTGGTCCGGGGGTCTCATGAGCGTCGGGCCGAAAACGATCCCTAGGTTCTCCGAGTTCATGTAATTGTCCTTCTCGTACATGGTGACCCTGATAAACGGACACAAGACATGGAAAAAACACCTCAAACGATATAATTTTGGTAATAAACACAGGTAAGTAGTGATATGCTTTCCGTGGTTAGGGAAATGTGGCAAAGCTGGCTTGACAAGCTTTCCTTGAGGATTATTTTAAAGGTTTCCTGAAGTGCACTGAGCTAAAGTGCCGTATTGGGTTTCCTGTTTCCTCCTAATCATTCTTAGAAGTTTTATATTGCATGGTGACAGGAAGTAAACTCACTCTATAAAGCTGTAGGCAAAATGCGTAAATGCAACAAAAACCTGAACAGCACCGGCTCAATGTGGAGTCGTGAAATAAACTATGGGACCAGAACCTAAGGGAGTAGTAAATGTGTCTGGGAATTCAATAGATTTGTGGTTTTACCTCTTCAGGTGTGTCATCAGGTACCGCAGGGCCTCATAGTGGGCTGGAGGAAGTTGGAGGAGACCATCATGAACTGCCTCGAGTCTGGAGTCAGGGTCTGTTATTTCTGATCCAAAAAAAAAAAAGTTATGAAAAATACTGTTCAGAATTATGCTAAAAGCTGCCACTAGTCCAAATACTATACTGATGTTTAAACATAATTTGGTCTGAAATCTGATAACACTATAGAGAAAGTGATTATATATTTTCATATTTTTTTCCAATTAGAAACAACACTACCATTCAAAAGATTGTATTTTTAATGTTTAAGTATCTAATGCTTAACAAGGCTGCAGTTATTATCAAAATATGGTAAAAAAAAAACGTCATATTGTGAATTATTTATACTTTTACACAGAATTGTAAGATAAAAAGCCACCGTTACTTTTTATAATTGCAAGATTATATCTCGCAATTCTGAGTTTGTAAATTCAGAATTGAGATTAAAACTTGCAATTAAAAAAGTAATTGTGACTTTTTAATCTCACAATTCTGACTTTTTTTACAATTGTCAGTTTATAACGCAATTCTATTTTTCAAAGAACTGCAAGTTTTGACTTCATAACTTGCAATTCTGACAATTGTGAGATATAAACTCAGAATTATATAAAAAAAATCAGAATTGACAAAAAGTGATTATTTTTACTATTTTTGACATATATTTTCATTTTTTCCAATTAGAAACAACACTATCATTCACAAAAATTTAATTTTTGATTTTTTAAGTATATAATGCTTACTAAGGCTGCAGTTATTATCAAAATATGGTAAAAAAGTCATATTGTGAATTATTTATGCTTTTATGCACAATTGTAAGATAAAAAGCCGCAATTACTTTTTATAATTGCAAGATTATACCTTGCAATTCTGACTTTATTTCTTGCAATTCTGAGTTTTTGTAAATTCAGAATTGAGATTAAAACTTGCAATTAAAATAAGTTTATACTTTTTTCATCATTATTACTCCAGTCTTCAATGTCACATGATCCTTCAGCTCAAGAAACATTTATTATCATCACTGTTGAAAACTGTCGACTGTGATACATTGTTTTTCAGGATTTTTTGATAAATAGAAAGTTCTAAGAAATCTTTTGTAACATTTGAAATGTTTTAATGTCACTTTTGATCAACTGAATGTTCCCTTTGAGAAGAGAAAGTGTTCTGAAGTCTCTTACTGGCTGCCTGTATGAATTTGGAGTAGACGTCATATGTGATAACTGGAATGGGCAGATCTCGCAAATACAGCTTCAGAGCTCCAGCGATTATATTGATGTCTGAGTAGGTATTGGCACTGATGTCCGCCTTCTCGCCATCTACGGAGGAAAATTTGTTTTCTGTTAAATGAATACTTCACCAAGAATACATGACTAGTCAAATACGTTTTGACTGGAAAAAGCCTGGGCTTTTCCATCCAGGTTGAATGTGGATAGAATTACAGTGATATAAATGACTGTGAGTTCATTCAAGCATCAAAGAAAATGTAAAGAGAGCAAATATTTGTTCAACACCTATAATTACACAATCTAAAGGTATAAGAGTTATTCTACTACAAACCTCTATCGAAGGCCAGCCGGACATCTTCTATGTGGTCTGTGAAGCCTGACACTCTGTACAGACCCTCGGATTTCAAACCTGAAAGAAGCAGAAGCAACACCGATTTACTTGAACTACCCAGACAGTGGACAGTGCAACCAACAACTAAATCAGATGATCAATTAATCTGTCAGATAATTCTTCAATAAACAGAATATCTGCATATTGCTACAGTAGGTATATCTATTATCTATTCAACTGCGTGTACAGGAACGTCATCCCTCACTCACTTATTCTGGAAAATGTATATGTGAAACAGTTATAAAGTCCTTCACTCAATAGACTAAGACTTCTATTTTCTCAATATTTTTGTGTTAACCACAAGCAAGCTGGATGATACATCCTTAAAAGTAAAGGTTCTTCATTGTCATATACAGTAGTTCCACGAAGAAACTTTAACATCCATGAAACCTTTCCATTGAACAAAATATTCTTGATAGTGGAAAAAATGTTCTTTAGATGATTAAAATCTTCATTCACTGAAAGGTTTTTTGGTGAGGCCAAAGATTTTTCTTCTATGCAGAAACCCTCCTTTTGAACCTTTATTTTTAAGAGTGTATCCTCTGAAAATGATATAATAATTGTACAGAAGATGTCATTTTCCCCTTTGCCCAAAAATAATGATACTCTATTTGCATTTACATTCTGATTAGTCATTTGTGGATTCGTTTAAACAGAGATTTGAAAACCTTTGATGCCATTGACCCCCAAATATGAGGTACCGTCTTCATTGAATATAAAAGCAGCTATATATATATTTATAAAACGGTTAGTCGAATCCTTGATTCCTGATTGGTCAAGAGCTGTGCTTTATTCACGATAAAACACGGCTACGATCGCTTCACCCAACGGTTCTATTGATCGCTGCGCAACACTGCGGCTCTATGTTGTTTTTATTTGAGCTTTCATGCATTTTACACATTGGAACGTTGTTGCTGTTCACGCTCATGGACTATTTTTTCCAGCGGAAGGTAGGCTTTTAGTGATATTACTTCAAGAAAGTTGCACTAACATTGTTTTTTACTTAAATATTGTGTGGCAACCGTTTTATAAAAGCAATAAGATACTCGAGGCAAGTGCTGTATCGTGAATAACTAGAACGGCTCAAGGGGTTACTCCGCTTCGCGTCGTGCCTAACAACGCCCTTGAGCCGTTACTTATTTACGATACAGCACAGCCTCTCGTACCTTATTGCTTACATATATATGATCATGTAAGCCGTTCTCAACATTGGAAAGGTCAAATCTGGTCTGTGACACTCGAGAGCAAGTCGATTGTGCATCTGCAACTTAGTTATTCACATGTATGTATATGTAAAAGACATTAGCAGATGATTTTGACAGCATTTAGTTAATCATTAATGTGATAATTCTCCATGTGGATGTTGCATATTGAGTTCTACATAAAAGACAAACCAGCACATTTTCACCTCGGAGGTTATCCCATTCCATCTGTAACTTATCTGTAACTTCTTCAGTCTCTCATTCCTCAATAGCGTCATTGAAAGCACCCAAATTATTATATATATATAAACTTTTGATTAATAAAATGTTCTGCTATAAAAGTTTATATTCTAGTTAAAGCTATTCTGTTTAAAATGTAGGCTACTTTTACATAATTACATTTTGCTTTCTTTTGCATTTTGCATTCTGGTTGTCCACCTACTGTATATCTCGGGTTGCACAATGCTGTGGCATTTTCTGAAGGAATTTCATTGATTTGTAAGAGTGAGTGACGGCATACTTGTCAAGAGTGCGACACACACGGCCATCTACGTAATGTAAAAGAAGACCAAGCCACCTTCTTCCATTGCTCCGTGGTCCAGTTCTGATGTTCACGTTCCCACTGTTGGTGCTTTCGGCGGTGGACAGGGGTCAGCAAGGGCACCTTGACTGGTCTGCGGCTATGCCGCCTATACGCAACACACTGCGCTTCACTGTGTATTCTGACACCTTTCTATCAGAACCACCATTAACTTCTTTGAGCAATTTGAGCTACACTAGCTCATCTGTTGGATCAGACCAAATGGGCCAGCCTTTGCTCCCCACGTGATTCAATGAGCCTTGGCCCTGTCGCGCGGTTCACCACTGTTCCTTCCTTGGACCACTTTTGATAGACACGGACCACAGTTTTGGAGATGCTCTGACCCAGTCATCTAGCCATCACAATTTGGCCCTTGGCAAACTCGCTCAAATACTTACACTTTTTTCCTACTTCTAACACATCAACTTTGAGGACAAAATGTACAACAAACTTAACAAAGAATGCTCTCTTTAATGAAAGGCGTCAACCAGTAAGTCATAATGTGAAGAATGTTAGCTTTTCTTCCTGTTGTTTTAAGTTAGGCATCTAAAGATTCTTCTTTTTACACATTTTAATATGACAGGGTGATGGTGATTAATTGCCCTGCTGAAGGCCACAAAGATTGTTTGAGCCTGGGATCTCCATATTAAAATGTTCTGATTATTTAAAGCACTACATTTCAGAAGCGATCAGTACCTCTGTGCTCGATTTCTTTGATACACATGTCCAGAACCATCGGCCGTGGCGTGTTGTGGGCTTTGACCAGCGTGGTGAGATCACAACTGAAGACCTTCTTGATCCTGCGCAGGTCCGGCTGACAGTCGCTGGGCACTAGTTTGGAGCACTGTTTGTGCACGTTCAGCCCACAGTCTGCAAGAGCAACAGGTCAGAGGGTTAGAGGAGCATGAGACAAAAAGACAGACTTCAAGATACTGGAGCGTGTGTGTGTGTGTTTGGCTGATTGAGGGTATATCCTCAGGGGTAAAGTATACGTGTAGAGACAGGTGAGTGTCAGTCAAGCTGGGTGGTAAAGTGTAACAATATCGGTCACATGCTGCCGTGTGTTCGTGGCTCTGTCAATCAGAGAAGGTAACCTTGAGTGACCCTGGGCGAGTTTGTTAGCAGGCCTACAGTACTTACGTACATACATACATCATTACATGTATGTATCCAAAAAGGAGAGACAAATTGAAATGATTTTTTGATACAAGAGCTGTTGATTCAAAGTAACTTGTATTGAACCCAAGGCACATTACATGAACAAAATTCTTAGAATGATAAACACTTTTGATCTGTCCATTATAGACGCTTTCAGCAGTGACAACATAAACACATGGTACTGCGCATGTGCATAAAACTGGCCCAAACTTAACTTCCGGCAAACTTGCGCAGACAATCCATAACAAGTAAATAACCATAGTAGCTGGTATTTCTTGACAGTCAAAGAAAATAAATGTTACCTGGCCAAACTGAAATGTGACACTACCAGACCCGTTGAACAAAAATAGGAGACAAGATGTTTTTCTACCTGACGTGTCTGATTTACCGCAGTGTTAAAAAACTGTGGCGAGCGGAGCGCGGCGACGAGGCTTTATTAGGTGAACATATCTCTCCTTATTAGCTTCTTACATGCTTGCTAACCTTTTTTAAGGCGGGTCTCCACATGACAGGATGTTGGATGGATCTGTGCAGCGTTATGATACATTCTGCTCCGCTGTTAATGTGTTTGTGTGAGAGAGAGAGAGAGAGAGAGAGAGAGAGAGAGAGCTTGCGAATATGCGCTACACGCAACTCTGCAGTCAAATACAACTTTTCCTTAAATTGTAAAAAACACGGAAATCAATATGTGGCGGTCAGCGCTGATAATGAGTTGGGCTGCCACTAATAAATGCATGGGAAACACTGTACCGGATACTCGGATAAACCTAGCTATTTTAATATAGTATCTAATACAGTCAATGCCGTATTATCCAATAAACAGTATAAACTAACAGAACGGAAGTTAACTTTGGGCCAGCTCATCACCATGGCAACGCGTCTGATGAAAGCGTCTGATAAGTGATTCTGTTGCTTGGAATGTACCAGTTCGAGTCACATGCTAACTTTATGCTGTTTTTGAGTCCCATAATGATTATAATGGACAAAAACAGCTAAATTATTATATTATGCAGAAGAAAGAAACTCACAAGAATTTGGAACGATGACAGAATTTAAAATTTTGAATGTTGTTCATGTTTGTTCATAGTATATCAACTATTATATATATATATATATATATATATATATATATATATATATATATATATATATATACTTAAAGGTGCCATATGTAATAATTGAGGTAAAAATATCCAGAAAATAAGCTACATGCATCAACATGCCCGGATTAACATAGTTTTGTGCCCTAGGGTGACCACAGTTTAAGTGCCCCCCCCCGTCCTCCTCACATTTAACGTGTGAACAATTGAAATTCAGTATTTCTATGAAGACAATAGATGTAAGAACGATACATGAACTTACAGCTAAAGTAAAGGCTCACCACAAATACTGCAGGGTTCCAGACTGCGACCAAAATCGACTGAATTTTATATCCAGCCGCACATGTGCGACCATAGACTGTAAAAAGTGTGCGACCAGTAAATTTGCCACACGTTAAATGCATGGTAAAGCATGGAAGGAGCGTCAATGAATCCGTGACAAGAATAGCGTGCGTAGATGTGTGTGGGATGGAGACGGAAACGAATATCACTCGTTAGTCGTTACCTAGCAGCGAATGCAAACAAAATGAAAGTAGAACGAAACGCAATGGGCGGCAGTGTGTCACTGTGGAATGGACCAAGATCGGGGAGGGGTAGGGGGCACTTACCAAAATGCAATTACATTTCTTTATTTTTTAAATGCATAAATAAATATGTATTACATATATATCTATTAACTATACAGTTAATACGTTTATAAAATATGACAAATATTTTAAAGGTCTAGTCATTGTTTTAATGATTTGGTGCCCCCCCATTGGCTGGTGCCCCTGGGCACTTGCCCACTGTCACCTATGGATAATCCGGCCTGTGCATCAAAAGAATGAGAGGAAATAAGTGCAATGTTGTCATTAAAAAACTGACAAAGTTATAGTGCTGCCGAGATATAAACCTAAATTAGCATGCTAAATTACTAGCCCCGCTCAGCAGGTGTCGTAATACCAGTTTCGGCCATGGGAGGCGTTATGCGGGCGGGCAACATTATCACCAGCCAAACTGCAATAGACGAGTAACTTGCGTGGCTGTGTGTGTGTACTTGAACCTGTCCTGATGTCAGTCGTGTGGAAATACAGCCCACTACTACATTTCAGTTCAAGGAAGAGTTCAAAAATGATTGGTCGACATTATGCATGAGGAATACATTTTAGTAAGTTGTAGCATACTGTATCTTTCAACAGTATTTGTGTTCTTTTTCCATTAGCTAGTAGAGATGATCAGTTCACGTGCGCAAGGGATCTGTGGTGTAACACGTACAAGCGCCAAAACGGTATTTATTGTTTGAATTGAGTAATAAAATTGACAGAATCTGAGAGCTTAACTAACCTGCTTGCTAAGTGTCAATTGCGTGTGTCTCACGGTGAAATTCGTGAGAGTTGGCGGCTCTGAATGGCGCTAGCTTGATCAACATCAGCCAATGCTGTCTGTCAAATTAATTCAAACTAACAATAAAAGTGTAATATGAACAAAACAAATACCATAAACTTCAAATAATTGCCCAGGCTTTTATTTTCCCATATCGTCAAAATGCACCAGCTTGTTTTTGAGACAGGCGTCTATGAGACGGTCTTCATCATTTAGTGTTGAGATGTTGTTCATTGAGTCTCTGATCTCTAAAAATCTCCAAATGCTCCACGTGAAACTGCGGTTTTCCAACCTTTACTATCGTGTCAAATGATTTGGATAATATGTGCGAGAAAGAGAGCAAAACAGCGCTCGCTTGTGTTGTTTGAAGACGTGAGAGTGCGCGCGGCAGTGTTGGGGAAGCTACTCTGAAACTGTAGTTTGACAAGCTACAAGCTACTCGTAAGCTAAAGTAGTTTAACTACAGTCAAGCAACATGTTTAGAAAAGTAGTTAGCTACACTACAAGTTACAATAAAAAAGTACCTAGCTACATTGAAACTACTTTTGCTTTTTGAACAACGTATATTATAAATAACTGAATAAGTGTCTGAGGAATGTTTTAAGTAAAATATTTAGTGTTTAAAACAAGGCAATGCAATTACGATTTCAAAGAGTATTGTTTTATTACACACAACACTAAAATATCTCAGACTGTTTGTCAAAATTGCAACAAATAGCCTACAACATTGCAAGAACGAAATATACATCCAACGTAAATTGTATGTAGAATATATTCTCAAAAATACTGATTGAACTTGGACAAATAAGGTCATGGGTAATTAACGTTAGTTGTTTCTCCATCCTCCAAATCTGCCGTCACGTCTTGCTATATAATCATAATATGGGTGTGTCAACCCACTTCTGTACGTCAGTGAACCGTTAGCCGCAAGATGCGTGATTAAACAACAGGTGGCGGTAATGGCAAAAAAATTAGTTTGTAATCTAACAAGAAGAAGAATATTCCTCCTATTTCCATCATGCTAATTCGTGCAGGCTCAACAATGTAGCAATGTAGCTTTTGCTCGCGCTACACCGCTACTTGCTGCAAAAAGTAGTTAGCTACTGGAAAAGCTACACTGTTTAAAAAGCAACTGAGCTACTGAAAAATGTAGTTAAGTTAGTAGCTACTTGTAGTTAACTACTCCCCAACACTGGCGTGCGGCCGTGGCACAACTCACTTTCTGGAGGTATACTGCCCCCATCTGTTATGGAAAATTGAATATGTTTTGATTTTTAGTTCCAGATGGCACCTCTTATTTGAACTGTTAAATGTGACCATTTTACTTATTACTGGTGCTTGCTCATATTCAGGGTTAGATATTTGTACAACCCGTTAAAGTATTAAACTTTGGCATGTAATGTGCCTGCTCCGCTCTATTTGTGCTACAGACATGAATGATCTGAATCAGAATATATTATGAATAGAATATTTAGGGAATATCATTAAGACTTTAGTATTTCTTTTTCTTTCTTGAGCTAGTACCCACCCAGGAAACCCATAGCAATGCTCTGGGAACCGCACACAAGCACCAGTGGCGATGCTTCACAATTTCTTCAAAAAATGTTAAATGTAAAAAAAAAATGGTAGCAAGATTTTTTCCTACAAAGAATGAGTGCCATTTAACTCAACAGATATTTTTGATCAATATCAGAAGACGTGAAAAAAAGTGAACAGATTTCATGTCATTTTAGGTGTAATAAACCTGGTTTGATATTTGTCGTTGACACAGGGACAGTGGTGTGTGAGTGAAGTGTAATGTGTGAAAAGGGAGGCAGTCTTTCTGTCTATATCAGTACCAATTGCATGCTGTCACACTGTTCCTCATCTTCAGCAATCCCATTAATCTCTCTCTCTGTCCATTTTACTGCCTGCTTGGACCCCTCCTTCACATATTTACACCACAGAGAAAAAATAAGAAAAAAACTCTGTGTTCCTCCTTATGAGCCTCGGGACAAATTTAACTCTGCTCTAATTCTCAATGTGTCTGATGACACTGGCTCGCCCGGAGCCCAATGTGAAAGAAGAGCCCCTGTGTGAAAAGAAAAGGCTTGAATAATGGCCCAAATGGATGAGACCATTTACAGTGAGACAAACTAACACTAATGCCTTGTGACTGGATTGGGTTTACATACAGAGTGTTTTGGGAAAGTGCTGTCAAACAATAACCAGTGTTAACACAAGATCTAACCCAAACCTGTAATCATGACATTATGGTGCATTTGTTTATCTAGGGCACACCAAAGAACATCCTGTATCGAAGATGGTTAAAGATTTAATATGGCTGTTTTTTATAGATGTATATATTTTTTTTTACAATAAAGGCATCATTTACTCACCCTGGTGTTGTTCTAATGTTCTAAAAAGGTATGCCCTTTCTTTCTTTTATCGACCACAAAATGAAACTTTTCAAAAAAGTATCACAGAATGGACCCAAGCTACACGTGTCTTATATCCCACATGTTCTGGGGGTATACAACAGGGTTTGGTGAAAAACAAACTGAAATCCAATGTATTATTTTACAAAAAGCCTGACCTTGGCCGTTGTTCTTTTGTGTACGGCTGCATGAGATGCATGTTTGTAGGCGTGTTTCCATTACAGATTTGCGCAAAACTTTTGCGATATTTTCCAAATGTCGATAAAAAAACTATTGCGGAATGACAGTGTTTCCATTAACCGATGTTGTGCGACTAAAATGTCTTTTTTTCCTCTCGCGATAAGTCATTCCAAAAATCATGGCAACGGACTTTGGTAGGTTTATAACCTATTTCACAGCCATGCACCGCACTAGACGTTATTATTATTAATGGAAGGAGTCGTGGTGTGTTATCCAAGCATTAATGGCAGGGAAAGACACGGAGTTCCAGGCTGTTTCTACCTTATTTCTGCTTCGATGTCTTGATGGCATTTCTTTGAGGTTTAGAGAGGCTATTCCTGTAATTATTGTTTTTTTTTTTAAATGAATTTAATAAAGAACTAAAAAACGAAAAATGAACGGTTGTTGTATTTTTAAAATGCAAAGTTGAACACCAACATTTTAGTTTGACCACACCAATTCTGTGCTATATAGACGCTTTCAGCAGTGACAACATAAACAAACGGTACTGCGCATGCGCATTAAACTGGCCCAAACTTAACTTCCGGCAAACTTGCGCAGACGATCCATAACAAATAACCATAGTAGCTGGTATTTCTTGCCAGTCAAAGAAAATAAATGTTACCTGGCCAAACTGAAATGAGAGAGAGGGGGGAGCGTGCGAATATGTGCTGCACGCAACTCTGCAGTCAAATACAACTTTTCCCATCTTAAATTGTAAAAAAAAAACACGGAAATCAATATGTGGCGGTCAGCACTGATAATGTGGTGGGCTGCCACTAATAAATGTATGGGAAACACTGTACCGGATACTCAGATAAACCTAGCTATTTTAATACCGCCGTCTCCCTCTTTGTTAGGAAACCTTAACATTTTTATTTTTAAAAATTGCGTTTGCTCCCAAGGTCAGGTTGCATCCCACAGCTCAACAACCTGCTCATCACCTTAACTTTCACTGCATTTGCAGTCAATGCCATATTATCCAGTAAACAGTATAAACAAACAGAACGGAAGTTAACTTCGGGCCAGCTCATCACCATGGCAAGACGTCTGATGAAAGCGTCTATACATCTCAACGAATTTTCAGATATTTGTTTATGACTTTTGCCCCCTTTAAAACATTTAAAATATTCACAAATGAATATGTGTCTGCCATCCAGTGCGTGCTCTAAACTCCGCACACACTTTTGGATATTGGTCAAAATCGAGTGTTTATTGTGATAAACTTAGCCCTATTATTATTATTGTCCAACCTGTACTATGAATGAGATGTGACGAATTGCTTTGTTCCTTTTTTGGATAAAAGCATCTTCTACATAGCCTATGTAGCCTAATAAATGTTATAATTAGGCTAATGCTACGTGCTAATGGCGATAATTATTATTATTATTATTATTATTTGTGGACACGGACCTAAAACACACTCTCGTCTTCTAAGCCAGGTGACTGTAAATGGCCAAAAAAATTTTCCATTACAGTTTTGCAAAAAAAAAAAAAAAAAAAAAAAAATTATTTTTCGAATTGCCTGAAAAACGTCCTCATGCGAGCGTAAAAACTTTTTTGCAATAAATGGGAGTTTTTGTGAAATTGACGTGTTTTCCATTGAGCGTTTTCATTTCGCAATTTCAATTTGCGCAAATTGAAGGGTAATGGAAACGCAGCTAGTGAGACTCTATTAGAAAGCTCAGAAAAAGCACACAGGTTGTGAGAAATCAAGATGAACAAAAACATGACATGAAATACAACGCCTAGAAATCCCGATAAAGTATTTCGAGTCAAATATGACCAGACCAGAACTCCGTCTTCTACATAGCCTATGTAGCCTAATAAATGTTATAATTAGGCTAATGCTAAATGCTAATGACGATAATAATTATTATTATTATTATTTGCAGACACGGACCTAAAACACACTCCGTCTTCTAAGTCAGGTGACTGTAAATGCCCAAAATGTATTTCCATTACAGTTTTGCAAAAAAAAAAAAAATCATTTTTCGAATTGCCTGAAAAACGTCCTCATGCGAAGCGTTAAAACTTTTTTGCAATAAATGGGAGTTCTTTGTATGCGTTTCTTAGAGGTTAAAATTCATATCAAAATCTGCCAAACTTCCCATACTACTTCTGAATAGGATAACTACTTCATAAATTTAATGAAAATTATGTAATGGTTCATATTACTCAAAACACATATGGAAATTGAGGTGCCCTTATATGGGCAGTAATGGAATCTGGTTGTGCCCTAGTGAAAAAGTTTGGTACTGCGCCCAAACAAAATCTTACTGAAAGCTAATTTTTTGAGATATCATATCAACTTAAAATTTTTAACACAATTGGTTCAGATGTTTGCATTTGATTTTTCTGCAGTTTTAGAGTAGCCCAGGTTTTGAAAATATATATTTTATATAAAATATGAATAATTATTTTTTTTACATTGTACATTTCCATAAACTCAAACTTCTATAACTTTTTTCTGTTTTACTTTCTTAATTTATTTCACTTTGACAAAAATCTGACAAATGTTTTCTTTAAAACAAGACCAATCTTAAGTCTATATTCCAATTATTATATATTCTATATTCTTGAATTACAACCATTTAAGTTTGAAATGTGCATTTCCTATTCAAAAAAGGGGGGTGACAGTTAACAGGATAATGCCTGTTAAAATGAATAACATTTATTAATCTCGTTTAGTAATAAAAATGTCATTAATTTAGTTAATTAATATTAAATTATATAGTTAATAAGTTACTTTTAGGTTACCTTCTGTATACATTTTATAAAAAAAATACCTTAAAGGTATTGTTCACCCAATTTTTTTTTTTTAAACAAACAAACAAATCATCTTTTGTGTTCCACAGTCATACTTGGATGGAACAATATGAGGGTGAGTATGAGGTGAGGGTGAATGACATCTTTTCGAGTGTCCTCATTTTTTACTATCCCCTTAACATTAGTTAATTATTATGATCAAACATGAATGAACAATATAAAACAATAATAATCAATAAACAATCTTAAATCTTAAAATTTGAAAGAATTTTAGTTTTAATTTGACTTGTAAAGTTACTGCATATTTCATACACCTCACTTCTACAAAGTAACAAATAAAGTGTCATACTTTCTGATAGAGTACAGGGCGTATGTGCATATAAGCATGTGTTTATATATGTCAAGTGTAGCCTGATTCAATTGGCATTAATTCAAGACTGTCCTGGTTCATCTGGGTGTGCCTTTCTCACAATACTCTATGGTGTATACACTATGTACATCTATAAATAGTCAACACTCAACAGAACGCACTCAACTGGTTTGGACCAGGTGTCATTTAGGAATTCAGAGTACTACACATTCTTCAGCATTCTGAGTTAAAACCCTTATTGTCCCAGGTATCACTTTCAGTATTTAGCTTCAGGTTTCCACAGAACATTGGAACATTTCTACAGGCAACTGAGCATTGTTATCAGGACGGCATGAGAAATCATCTGAATCTTGAGCGCTATTGATTGTAACTTGATATGAATAATGCTCCTTGGCTGGTGCCATAATTCTGATGGACAGTTTATTAGTGTGGGAGAGTTTGTGATTGGTGGAGGGTTACCTGAACAACGGACGCCCTGGGCGATGAGACCCCACATAAAGTTAGCACAGTATTCACACCAGTGCGGCCCTCTGAAGGTGTGCACCTACACCAAAGACAAAGATGTCATCATGAGTCACACACACACACACAATTTGAAAACTCATGCACACATTTATACAATGTCAGTGATTTGTTTGAATATTTCTCACTGTACCTGACAGCTAACATTGCCTGCATCAAACATAAAGATCAAAAGCACAACACATTTATAACTTTAGACCTATAATGTACAAAGAACCACTGACATTATTATTTTAGAAACTTTGGCAGGGTACTGTTCAAAATTGTTCATGTTCAGTATTTTATTCAATACATCACCAATACTGCTTTCAAAACACTGGTTTGTCTAACCTTGATTCACTATGGTAAGCATATTGCAAGTGTTTATATTTTAGACTTATATTTAATATATTTTAAACATCACCAATACTGCTTCCAAAACACATTTTTGTCTAACCTTGATTCACTATAGTAAGTATACAGAGTGCCGAAGTTACGCCGTCACTCTGTACGGCAAAACGCGGAAGTGAGTTAGCATTTTAGCACTACCAGTTCCCTCCATAGACAATATAAGAAGTGGACAGAGCGATCTCATTGGAACTCCATTGAGACAAGTGAAGCCCGCTTTTGGCAATTTTTTAGCACTTCCGTTCCTGACGCGCAGACTCAAACAGAGCTTGATGACGTAGATGTGACGTGAGCAACCTGTCTGTCTTCTAGTGGCTGTGGCATGAGCAATCTGAAACATTCCCTTCCGAAACTTGCAGAGGCGAAGAGAAACTTTTGCTAGGTATTCTGATTAATTATTTTGTTATTTTGCCTCCACGTTTCCCCGATTGCTCGCGAGCTTCTCCTCCTGTCCATACGGTAATCTCTCTACTGTGCGACAGAGAGTTCGCGTGGTTATGACGTAATCGTTCAGCCTACTTTTACAAAAAACTGCTTCTACGGGGCCATAACATAAACTACAAGGTAATGGAGAATTTTATACATTGTCGTGTTTCTTTAGAAATAAATCATGGACACATGGAGTCTTCAAACGCCTCAGATGTAAAGTTATTCGCAGTTAAAGTGACACCAAAATGAATGGGAGTCAATGGGAATGCTAACTCAAGTGAAGTTCTGCTACAAGATGGCAGCTCCCGCGAGGCTTCAACTTCTGGTCGATGGATTACCCCTTGGTTCCCTCGCTCTAAAGTCTATGGGATTTTTGAATGGGTTATTGCTAAATCACCTGAAACAAACCCTCTAAATATTTTCACATTTTGATCTATGAAATAGAACACACAGTTTTAACCTGCTTGTGGTTTTTAAAAACTTTACATAGGCTTCAAAATGTATACATTTTGGATTAACTTTTTATTAATCAAGGATTAATTTGGAGTAATCAAGATTATCTTGATAGACAAAACGTGTAAGGGTCAAAAACTCTTTGTTAAACACAGATCTTATTTTTTGCGATTTTCCAAGTCTATGGGGAAAATGCATTGCTTTTCAATCGAGGGAACCCATGCGCCGCTAGCTTCCGAGTTGTCCTACAAAGTGACGTCCTCACTTTCGGCACTCTATTGCAAAGTGTTTATATTTTAGACCTGACACAAGGGTTTTCACAAAAAATTGTGCACGTCACTCGCCCGTGCATGTCTCGTCGAATCTGTAAATAAAGAAAAGTTGATCCAGCTACTTTGTGTATGGAGTGGGAGTGGCATGTTAATTGTCACAGCGAGCAAGAAAGGTTGACATGGAGCAGCTAAAACAGAGGAGCAGAGGAGAATCTGTTAGCAAAAAGAGAAAGCGACATAGCTTGTAATAAAACAAGAATCAACATGGACTTGGCTTGGAAATGGCGCAAACTGAGGGATTTGAAATGTAAAAGCGATGCAGAGATTGCAGGTGCAACAGGTGAGTACAGTATTTTATTGAACATATTAATTGCCATCTATAGCTCTCTTACAAATTTCATTGTAAAGCATTATCTATTGTGAAGGGTCATTTCATTGTGGTTGTTGTAGTGCTGTGCTGTAATTTATTCTCAAGTATTGTGTCTATTAATGGGTAAAGCTACAGTAATGTCTTCAGCTTAGCTTGAGATCCACCATGCAATGATCAAAAAATGTGAGTCAGATTACAGGATTGCTAGGGAAAATAATGTGTCTGGCATCTGTTACCAAGCTGCTGAAAGTCACACGCAAAGCATGTTCCCATGCACGCCCTTGTGCTGTCAAAACACAAATCAAAGACTGACAAAGAGAACACGCAACACGCAGGGTTTGAGGAACAAAGCCCAGGTTTGTGAATGCTGAAATATAAATATAATGAGAATACCCTTCATCTGTGTCCTCAACCACTGGCTGTTCTCCAAAACATAGAGAGCTGTCTACATTCTAACTGAAATACTACCCTGTTTGAACCCTAAATAGGGCAGAAACTGCACTGAACTGCGCATCAAACAAACAGCACTCAATATGCATAGCATACATGACATTTGGGCACAATTATCAATTTGTTTGATTTTATTTTTGTGTAATGAAGCTAGCCCTATTTTTTGGTAACAATTACATTTTATTATATTACTTCTAAACAAAGTTTTTATGAATTATTTTTAGGCATTAAAGGGACAGTTCACTTTGAAATTAATTTTTGATATGTTTTAGCTTACCTCAAGGACATCCAAGATGTAGGTGTCTTAGTTTCCACAGTTTTTCAATTTTTATATTTTTCCGTCAGAACCGTTGTTATCTATCAGTCATATAATGCAGGTTTAGAGGGTCCTCCCTCGGTTCACCTCAAAGAGCATGCACAGAGAAGTCAAAATTAAACATGATTTAATGACTCGTAAATGTAAGTACACATTGATGGCCTAAGACAAAAAACGAGCGGTTTGTGAGAGAAATCGTCACTCATTGTTTACACAGAGATTTCGGAAGTTTTACCTTTCACTTAACCTGGCCCTAGCCAGATGAATATCGCTCCGCCTAGCTCCACTCACATCCATCTGGAACCTCTCCCATTGAGAGTGATTTCTCCAAGCAATTTTATGGCCTAGCCAATCAGGACGCAGGGTGGGAGTATCACAGATGTGACGTAGTGGAGAAGCGACCGTGCGTCAGTGCGTGAGACTGTTTTGATTCAGACAACAATGGCGGCTCGCATCGAGGAAGCAAGCGTTAACATTGATGCTGCTATTTCATCCGTGTTGTCCAATTTACATAACATTGTTTCATTAAAAGAACACCAGAGAACGGCATCTTCGAGTCTGCCGATAAAGCGAAAGCACCGACTGCATATCCGACATGATCTTACCTGAACTTGTAACAATGTTAAACCGAGTTCTGTAAGTCGTTCGTGTATACTTTTTTGGTTGGCTTCTTTGTTAAAAATAAGTTTGCTGTGCATAATGTTGCCTTTTATCCGCACATTTTCATGGCACAGACGGCATTGATCGTTTACCGACATTGCGCTGATTGATGGCTATTCTGTTTTGTTTTTTCCTGCGTCGCTCCCATCAGCGTCACGGGTTGGCTTCGGTGTGAGTGGTTGAAATAGCACGTCGATCAAGATGACAGACACGTGGCTTATCCAATCGTATGCAAGAATTTTTGATAAGGCCCAGCCTTCTGAAACGCCATTTCAATGGATCGGTTCCAGATGGATGAGTGGAGCTAGGCGGAGCGATATTCATCTGGCTAGGGCCAGGTTACCTTTCACTGTGAAGATCTAAACATTTAGATATACGGAAATCGCAATGGAAGACAATTTCGATATACTGTATCGAAAATATGTTTAGTGAAAGGTATAACTTCCGAAATCTCTGTGTAAACAATGAGTGACGTCAGACACACAAGCGATCACTTCCGGTGCATGAGCAGACTGAAGCTCCCATGCCGTCAGATCAGTTAGACATGGCTGTGGTTACACAAGGTAAAAACGATATAAACACTGTTCGTTTTCTTACACAAACCGCTCGTTTTGTGTCTTAGGCCATCAATGTGGACTTACATTTACGTGCCATTAAATCATGTTTAACTTCTCTGTGCATGCTCTTTGACGTGGACCCCTGAAACCTGCATTATATGACTGATAGACAACAATGGTTTGACTGAAAAATATCAAAACTGAAAAATACTGTGGAAACAAAGACACCTACATCTTGGATGCCCTTGAGGTAAGCTAAAACATTTCAAAAATGTATTTCAAAGTGAACCATCCCTTTAAGATGTGTTTCGGTTATTCGAATCTAAGTAGACGAGGGAGACACATTTCCTTTTACAACTGGTGTTTTTAACTCTCTCTTTTGTCCACTTTCAATCACTTCTGTCCTGATTTCTTCGAGGGGAGGGTCTATGGGCGGGTAAATGTATAGTTTTTTTCAGATCTTTCGATCTAATGGACAAAATAAGCTTGCACAGTTTACATATGAATGCGACCAAAGATGATGCCAAATCATACAGAGAGAGTCAACTTTTATTTCTGCTCTGGCAGCCGCAAAACCACGCTCAACTCTGTGAGTGTGTGTGTTAGAAATCAGGAATGGTGAGAGAATATTGGGCTTGGACAGTTTTACGTCTTCAAACCAAAATTGGTTCTCCAGCCAACACAGATTAAAACCCGTCTGGCTTGCGTGTCTGTAATGTTTACGCATTAGGTAAGTAGGCGGAGAGTAGTCGTCTTTAAATGGCTGTTTCTTCGAAACAACAACATGGCATCATGACTTTTGCGACACTTTATGCGACACTTTATGACACTTATGACACTTTCAAGTCAAGTGGCGTGTTATCTATACACATTTTGAGCTAACCGCATGTATGCGTGTAAGTCTACGCCGTTAGAGGTCCACGCCGTTAAATGTCTGAGTGTGTATGCACACGCCTTTTAGCCTGGCTAACGCCAGACCACATATCATTTAGAATGAAACGTGGTCTGGAAACATGTTCAATTTCTCGTATTTGAGGCGTGGTTTACGAATACCCAGAGCCGTATAATTGGGTGCTACGAATGTCTATCAAATGCGCCTGTACATCTATCAAATGCGCCTGTGCTCCCTCCCCGTTCAGTGATTGGTTCCCTATTTCAGGGGAAAATTTGGTTCATGGTATCCAGACTGCCTAGCTGCGCGAATTAAATCGCGCTCGCGCAAGGCAGAATGGGGAAACCCATGCTACACGCCGTTAAATATCCGAGCGAACGCAGCAAAACGTAGATCTACATCTGGGGAGCGATGATTTTTTTCCTAGGATGGTAGGGGAAGACTCATAAATGCTATTAACCCCAGTGACAGGTAGGTTTGGGGATGGGGTTGGGGTAGGTCCTATATTTATATATACAGTATTGTAACGTTAAGTCAACAGCGTTCATAAACACGCTAAAAAGCGATTATGTGTGTTGATAGCACATCAAAAATGGAAATACAAATTGGCGTGTCATACATACGCCATTTCATGAGATCAGTCTGGAAACAAAAAAAATCTCAGGAGCCAAAATAAATGACAAAAAACACTACGCACTGAGTGTGCTCACTAGGTTTTGCAACACAGCCTGTGTGAGAACACTTCTGGGGGAGGTGGGCACTGAATAACCATGATGCTCTTATGACTGTAGGTGACATCATGAGGAAGCATCCAAGTGACACGTTCGAAGTCAGATGATTGCTTCGTTTTGCTTTCTTTGAGTTTTAAAAAGTCAGAAGACGATACACTAAGCTCATTCTCAGCCTCAGTCATTTATCAGAAACTGAAAAGGCATAAAATGGGAGACTCCATTCAGCAGCGAGAGGTTATTGATTTGTGCGATCAATCTAATCAGTCAATAACGCTGTTAATGGATTAAAAGCCTAGGCAATTAGGCTCATAGGATAGATTTAGGCTTATTGATATAAGGCTCAAAGTACTGTGCATTTAAACACTGTCAGCACATAAACATTTGAACGAGACATTGGTAAACATTCAAACAACCTCATAGTAGCGGCACATTAAGAGTGTAACAAGAGTGAAGTATTTCATCAGGCTCAAAATCAACATTTCAAGTTTTGGTAGTTTTAAAATGAATTAACCATCCAATCAGAACATTTGAGAAATCACAAACATATAAACACAGGACATATTCAGTGTGTGCAATATCAACATTTAAAGGAATATTTCACTTAAAAATGAAAATTCTGTAATCATTTACTCACCCTTAAGTTGTTTCAAACCGGTATGAAATTCTTTCTTTTGGCTGAACACAAAGGAAGATATTTTGAGGAATGTCGGAAACAGGTTTGAAACAACTTAACGATGAGTAGATGCTGACAGAATTTTCATTTTAAAGTAAACTATTCCTTTAATACAGGCTGCTGAGTAAAATAACTGATAATTCTGCATGAAACATATGTGTTTACATTAAAATGTTCAACATGTAAAAATGATCTCAGTAATATCCACAGTAATATTGGTACAATTGTAACAATTTAAATAATAGCCATTACTCCAGGTTTCAGTCACATGACCCTTCAGAAATCATTAGAATATGCTGAATTGGTGCTCAAGAAACATCAATTTAATGAATCTTTGCCGAATTTATTTATTTTTTAATCTTACTTTACAACTACTCCTGACCATAATTCTGACATGACGTACAGTAGTCACAACACAACCAGTACTTACCTTAAAGTTGTGGATCTTCTCGTAGTTGCAGTGTTTCTCTGGTCCATCCTTGAGTGTGGTGCGTCTACTCAGCGGTGGCGGGGTGATCTGTGAATAAGCCAAAATCTTTAGAGGCTTCCAGAGGAGGGCACCTTTACTGCCCAGATTCACCCCCAGAGCTAACGCCAACAACTCCTGGTGCTTACGGTCCTTCTGCTTAGCTTTGTGAGGGGCTAATTCACCTTTTGCTGACCCCTTAGTGCCAACAACCAGGGCTCTGGTCCTCAGAAGATCCTGCATCTCCTCTGTAGAGGAAGATGACAATGATGTGGAATGGGGGATAACGGAATGGGGGATAACAGAGGCAACTGTCGTCTTCACTCTTTGGAAATCTGGGTCGAATGAGAAGAGGGACAGCCTGATCCTGCATGAGCACAGCAGAGCTGGGCTGGGGGTGGGTGGGTGGGCTGCCTGGGGGCAGGAGTGTGTCTCAAACAATAGCACACATTCAGCACTCTGGGAGAGTGGCAACACAAGAGAGGGGAGACATTGGGAGGAGGGAATGTGTCATCTTGTAGATGCATCTCAACAGGTTTCTACAGTAGGATAAATGGAATCCAGAACACAGCAGGACTATTATTGTTAACTACTACGGAGCCTCACACATGACAGGCGAAAACTAATATACAGTATATATATACACATACACACACACACACACACACACACGCACACACACACACACACACACACACACACACACACACACACACACACACACACACACACACACACACACACACACACACACACACACACACACACACATTAGTGCTGTCAGCTGTCAAATTGCATCTAGCATAAATCGTTTTGTTTACATGTGTGTACACTCACCTAAAGGATTATTAGGAGAATCTGTTCAATTTCTCATTAATGCAATTATCTAATCAACATGGCATTTGCTTCAATCAATTTAGGGGTGTGGTCGTGGTCAAGACAATCTCCTGAACTCCAAACTGAATGTCAGAATAGGAAAGAAATGTGATTTAAGCAGTTTTGAGCGTGTCATGGTTATTGGTGCCAGACGGGCCGGTCTGAGTATTTCACAATCTGCTCAGTTACTGGGATTTTCATGCACAACCATTTCTAGGGTTTACAAAGAATGGTGTGAAATCGAAAAAAACATCCAGTATGCGGCAGTCCTGTGGGCGAAAATGCCTTGTTGATGCTAGAGGTCAGAGGAGAATGGGCCGACTGATTCAAGCTGATAGAAGAGCAACTTTGACTGAAATAACCACTCGTTCCAACCGAGGTATGCAGCAAAGCATTTGTGAAGCCACAACACGCACAACCTTGAGGCGGATGGGCTACAACAGCAGAAGACCCCACCGGGTACCACTCATCTCCACTACAAATAGGAAAAAAGGCTACAATTTGCAAGACCTCACCAAAATTGGACAGTTGAAGACTGGAAAAATGTTGCCTGGTCTGATGAGTCTCAATTTCTGTTGAGACATTCAGATGGTAGAGTCAGAATTTGGCGTAAACAGAATGAGAACATGGATCCATCATGCCTTGTTACCACTGTGCAGGCTGGTGGTGGTGGTGTAATGGTGTGGGGGATGTATTCTTGGCACACTTTAGGCCCCTTAGTGCCAATTGGGCATCGTTTAAATGCCACGGCCTACCTGAGCATTGTTTCTGTCCATGTCCATCCCTTTATGGCCACCATGTACCTATCCTCTGATGGCTACTTCCAGCAGGATAATGCACCATGTCACAAAGCTCGAATCATTTCAAATTGGTTTCTTGAACATGACAATGAGTTCACTGTATTAAAACGGCCCCCACAGTCACCAGATCTCAACCCAATAGAGCATCTTTGGGATGTGGTGGAGCGTAAGCTTCGTGCCCTGGATGTACATCCCACAAATCTCCATCAACTGCAAGATGCTATCCTATCAATATGGGCCAATATTTCTAAAGAATGCTTTCAGCACCTTGTTGAATCAACGCCACGTAGAATTAAGGCAGTTTTGAAGGTGAAAGGGGATCAAACACAGTAGTATGGTATATGGTGTGTGAGAGAGAGAGACTGTGAATGTTCCCCCTTGGTGCCGACCATGACTGGAACATAGCACTTCCAGACACGATTCCACTGCAATTCCCTTGAGTGAGTACAATCCTACATCTTAAAGCCAAAGAGCTCAGCTTTACATGCTTTAAATAAGAGATTTACACTGAGAAGAGTAGGTTCTCTCTCTCTCAAAAAAAATGAGGTCTAGTCTCTTTATCAGGTCTAGTCTCTGCCTAGTATGTACACTTTTATGGGGTTTAGCCTTCTAGTCTCTTCACTTCTGATCGTAACTTCGGTTACAAATCGGAATCAGGATTTAGGCAGCTTACAGTCGTAATCCTGCATCACGGACAGAAATCCTGTAGTGCCAGAACCCTTTGTTTAGACCCCATTTAAACCTAATCTTATCATTCATTTCGGGTAATCTAATAAAAAGTGGGTAGTGCAAGACAGGATTAAAAATATTTTGTGATCTGGACCACTCAAACCATATTTGGGAGTCACTGAAAAACAATTGGTGTAGGGTTTGCTTTAGCCTTTTCACATACAGTATAGAGCTCACTACAAGTGAACAACTATTCAAAAAGCCATTTTCTTGCATATGCATGGGCTTTTATGGCATTTTCAGCTTTACAGTCTATGGGATCATTGTGGTTTAGGCACCTAGACTTTTTTAGGTGCTGTGAATTGTTGGTGTTTTCTTCTGTAGAGAAACTGAAACAAGAAAAAAAACCTCATTTGTTATCACGCATCAAGCAAGCACGTTTGAGCTTCTGTAAATTAAAACCTACATTAAATCTGTTCATCATATAACGTGAACATGTCTCTTCAGAAGGCTAAACTGATCAATTCATATGGATTACTTTTTATAGATTTTTGAAGCATAAAACTTTTGGTTGCATCAACTTGAATTTTTCAGGTTTCATTAAAAAAATATCTTAATTTGTCTTTCTGAAGATGAACAAAAGTCCTTTCGCTTTAAGTACTGCCTACTTACAGAACCTGTCAATTATCCACTATGTTAAAACAAGCGTTTTAAACTTTTTAAACATGCATTTTAATCAAGTGAATAAACATGTCTTTAAAAGAAATAAAACTTCCGATCTCAGTACCATCAACCCTTGTGACCAGATCACCTAGACGGATGTTACCGAGTACTAGGTGTAAGTAAGGACTCATGAGCTGCATTTCCACTGTCGTAACACAACTGAGCGAGACTCATTTTTCAGGGTGGGGGACCGTGACCCTTCTCAGCAGGAGGCTGATGCCGAATCCAGCAACATTGTCTGGGTATTTGCTGAAACATCCTGGGAACACACATGAGACTTGCTGACCTCACACATCTTAGGGCTTAGTATGGGTGGCCGGTCATTTGCATGATTACATCAATTAACAAAATGGTGAGATTAGGAAAGAATAATGGAGATCTGATGAGTAAAAAAGAAAGAATTTTGAAGAGGAAGAAAATCAACCTGGCTACGTCTCACATATTCAAGATATGCCGCATTCAGGGACATGATGTACCTGATTTCTCAGAGAGTGAGGTGGAGATGACTGGAGGCTTGTCAGGGTTGTTTTAAGTAAAAGTATGTGCACAGCTTAAAAAGCGCTGGTTTGGTTTTTATTGCTGCTGACCTCCACAGTGACGCAAATTTTTGTGTGCTGGGGGTACAGGGCTAACATGTGCTCTAGTGGTCGACCAGTATGGGTTTTTCATGGCCGATTCCAATATCTAGGGCACAAGGCACTGAGGCAGCTGATGGCCAATATAATAGCAATTTTATAATCAATATAGAGCTGTTCAGTTTGTAGACCTAGAATGGATTCCCTCTGGAATTTCCTATGTTTTTTTGTTTTGTTTTGTTTTTTTCAATAGCAATTTTCCCTTTTGGTTTATGAGTAAAATAAGGTTTTTTAAATGACATTGCTTGCTTAAATGTTGCTAAATAAGGTGTGCACACAACATTTAAAACAAGAAAGTCTCTTAAGGTAATGTTAAGCACAGAATCATGAAAAAAATTACACTTTAGAATACTTTTAAAAGCAATACTTATTACGGAAATGATATACCAATATAAAAGTACATAACGAGGGCTTGGAGCCAGAGGGGCATAAGTGGCATTTTGGGCGAAAATGAGTTCTTTATATCAAAATAAAGGTCTCAATGAGCTCTATGCCTATCTGAGATCAAACTGTATTGAATAAAGCAACAAAAGCAACAAAAAGGTGTATCTGACGTATATGATATTTTGTTTTATTTTAAATTGTGTTAGAATATGTTCATTTTGTTAATATGCCATACATTTTTTACTTAAATACTCATTCATGTAAGTATGCCTGTGGTTGCAATATTTGTGGTTTAAGGTTAATAATACAGGTTATTGAAGTGTGGTCAAAATTTAGTTTTGTCTCTCCTGTAAAGTTTGTCAAAAGCCACTTACGCCCCTCTGGCTCCAAGGCAAGCCCTAAGTGCAAACTAAATGTAATGTTTTCAGAAACTTGAACACTTACGTGTTTTTTATTTCATTAATATTATTTTATCTCCAATACAGTTTAATTAAACTATCATTTTAAAATTAAAAATTTGAACAAGTGCATATATAATACAATTAAGTGCACTTTTTCATAAAGTTAAAAAAATAAGATATACAACATTGCTAAATTACAACAAATGAACTATTACTATTTTTTATTTTATTTTTTTAAATGTGCATTTCCAACAAGAGGATTGGCAAGGTCAGCACAGTTATGCACAGCCAATGATCTCAAAAATTCAAACTGAAAACCAACATCCAGTTGCAATACCAGTAAAAACAGTAACTTACTAAGGGTCACACGTTTAAGATATACACTCAAAAGAAAAGATAAAGGGATGTTGGCGAGTCACATACAGTGACACAGGGGAAGAGGGAGATGGGGCGCACAGAAAGTCTGAGTGAATGAGCAAGACTTGCACTTTTTGTCCTAAGGCAAATGACTTCTTGTCTCCTGAATGAAAGCGGCTCAAAAGCCAAACACAAAAGGGAGACAATAAGGCCTAGTCTCTTTTTAGAGACCCCACAGATGAGGAGACAGACAGAACTAGGGCACATAAAGTATGTACAGTACAAAAACACATCCTATGCAATACATTCATTTCATACACTATTCAAAATACTGTCTATCACAGCTGTAATATTAGGGAATATCTCCATCAATACTTGATCTTGGAGACCATGTGGCTGTAAATGACATAATAGATTCTCATTTAAAAATGAAGGACAAAAAAAATATTTTGTCAAACTGGCCAAATAATGAAACCACCAATACACTGTGGCTGTAAGAGACTAATTTGTAAGACAACCGCAAGAAAGTAAAAAAAAGGATATTTCCAATCCTTCATTTTAAAAGCTGCAGTGCTGAAATATAATCTAAACAACAATGATAAATCACCACAAAAGCTCAGCGCTAATTCTAATAACTCCGATCCATCATCAGCGAGTGGTTTTAGGTGGAACTTGCCAGGCCAGCAAAACATTTCAGCGATTACTGTTATTAAAGGAAGAGAGCCATGTGAACCCTGAGCTGCGTAGACAACCAAACAGGCAAGGTGAACAATTCATAAAAGGTCATCACTCAAGAAAACTGCCGTCATAGAACGACACACCCTGATTCTGGTCCCTAAATGACATCGGTAAATGGTCAGGCACACGTAAATCGAGACAGTGAAGTTAAAGGGATTTCAGGGTGTGTGAGGTCACTGTAATTTCAAGAGAAAAAATTCCTTTATAATAAATGGATCATTAGGTTGATGATGGTTACCATTTATCCATTGTAACAAATTGGCTAAGGCATCTAGGGTGAGCTAATTATCAAGAAAAGCTTTAAATATAGATCCATAACAATTACATTGTTAAAACACAATGGTAGCTTGTTAAGAGTTGTTATTGCTGATTAAAACAAAACGAAAACTACTAAAACATTTAAATAAAGAGGTCACATTCATATAATATTTAAATAAAGCTGAAATAAATGTATTGAAAAAATTGGCAACTAACTGAAATAAAATAAGTTGAAGTTCTAAAATGACTAGAACTGAAACAGAAATAAATTTTAGCTATTTAAAAGAAGACAAAAATATAAAAATTAGGGCTGTCAAACGATTAATCGCATTCCAAAATAAAAGTTTGGGTTTACATAATATAAGTGGGTGCACTGTGTATAATTATATATATATATATATATATAAATACACACACATGCTTGTATATATTTAAGAAATATTTTCATGTATATACTGTACATAGATTTATATAGAATTTATATAATATAAATATAAATATTTTATATATAGATAATATTTTTTTCCTAAATATACATGCATGTGTGTGTATATATATACACAAAATAATTATACACAGTGGACCCACATATATTTTGTAAACACAAACTTTTAATTTGGATGTAATTAATCGTGATTAATTGTTTGACAGCCCTAATAAAAATTAAACAGAAAAAAAACTGATGAAATATAAATGCTAATTAAAAATATTAATAAATCCTATAGTAGTATATAAATAATGCTAAAACAACACTGATAAAGACACTTTTAATGGGAAGATTCTAGTCTGCAAGAATTGTAGTCACACTGTAACACAGCAGCAGTAATCACAACCAAAATTTAAATTATAACTACAAAGTTATTATCATGAATCCCAGCATTATAAGTCTAAAGATACTGAAATACTGTGAATACCAGGCTGCAACAAAGCAGATCTTCTGATGTATATACTGTATACAACTCCATATTCAGTTTAACAGGCTTGTTGAGGCTGCCCTCTAGTGGACATCTGAACAAAACTGTAAGATGAAAAGACTCCACTTCTTGAAGTGTGTTGAGTTCATCGTTATGAATTCAAATCCTTAAGCCAATTAAAATTCTTTGTCTGGTGACAGTAAACAAAAACAAATGCTCTCTATGTAACATGATTGTTTGAACACTTCCGTTGACTAATTCAAGAATGGTTTGATCATCGCTTTCATAGAGCTCATATGAAGAGCTTTTTCACCTCAATAGTGAGGCAACAGAATTCATAAAGGCAGCAGTAGACCTGACTGAATCGATAAAACTCTCCTGTCAGTGAACCAGACAGTGTGTCTGATGAACGAGAGAGGAGACAACACATTCATTTCATCAAAGATCTACACTCTGATGCTGAAACACTCTCCAACTCTTCTAATCTTGCAAATGCACACAAAGAAACGCTCCTTCTCATTTATCAAAAGACCATTCTAACAACGATTTGTGAAAGGATAGTGCCTGACACCATGATTTGGTCAAAAGAAAATGTGTGAATAATATTTAAATTTAAAAAAACTAAATAATGGATACGGTGCCTGTGTAAACTCTTGTCAATAAAACCTTGATAGCATCTATGGGCAAATGCATAATGAACCAGTGCTAGTGTCAATGTCCTGTTATCACTAAACAGAGACAAAGAGATGACGTCTATTTACGATTACTTTAACTCCCTCACTGAATTCTGCATGTAAATGTCATCTCAAATACCAATGACGAGTCAGATAAAGAAGAAAGAATTTACAGCATTACTGCAGGTTAGTGTTGAGGGCTGAAATGTTCAATAAAAAGCGTAACATGGCAAATGTATCCCAAGTCTACTGATAAGCCTATAATTAACATATACAATGAAAACAACAGAGGTCCTAAAACAAAGCCCTGTGGGATTCCACAAAAAACAGTGCACTTTTATGATTGATTTCAACAAAAATGGTCACAAATTTCCTCATGAGCTTTATTTGGCACACAATGACCAAGGATTTATTATAATGTCTTGTGATTATGCAGTATATTATATATCTGTATTTATATTTCATACATTGCTGATACAGTCTATAACCTAGTAACACGTTAAGAACATTATAATCTATATCTGAAGAGTTATGTACCTTACCTTGTCATTCTGTTGGAAAGTCACTTTTTTGGGCTCAGAGCGGGTTCGGTTGAGTCGGTGAGTGATTTTGTCCCTCAGAAGAGAAGTATAGCCCAGGTGCTGGTAGATGGGGTTTGTGGTCATCTTGGCAATGTACTCGGCTGCCTTGGTCTCAATATAGAGAGTGATGAGACCGTCTGTAACCAGATCATGAACCGACTCGAAACGTTTTTCTCCCACAAAGTGCTTTCCATCATAAAACAGTCGGTAATTCAGAGTCTGGCCACCAAATCTGAATGATAGACAAGTAGTACTGCATATTATATTACTGTATTTTATAATGAAGTATAAAATAATATTATAATTATACTATACATTGTAAAACACAATATTTTATTTATTGTTTTTATAATATGATTTAACGGGATAGTTCACTTTGAAATTAATTTTTGGTATGTTTTAGCTTACTTCAAGGGGCATCCAAGATGCAGGCGTCTTTGTTTCCGCAGTATTTTCAATTTTGATATTTTAGGTCAAACCGCTCTTGTTGCCAATCATATAATGCAAGTCTATGGTCACCACCTTCAGAGCATGCACAGAGAAGTCCAAATTAAACATGATTTAATGACTTGTAAATGTAAGCACACATTGATGGCCTAAGACACCCGAAACGAGCGGTTTGTGTGAAAAACGAACAGTATTTATATAGTTTCTACCTCTTGTAACCACAGCCACAAAGCACCCACGCTCTCAGATACAGTTGGACGTGGCTGTCGTTACAAGAGGTTAGAAACTATACAAATACTGTTAGTTTTCTCACACAAACCGCTCGTTTTGTGTCTTAGGCCATCAATGTGTACTTACATTTACGAGTCATTAAATCAAGGTTAATTTGGACTTCTCTGTGCATGCTCTTTGAGGTGGTGACCATAGACCTCCATTATACGACTGACAGACAAGAAGCGGTTTGACCTAAAAATATCAAAATTGAAAATACTGTGGAAACAAAGACACCTACATCTTGGATGCCCTTGAGGTAAGCTAAAACATATCAAATTAATTTCAAAGTGAACTATCCCTTTAATACACGCAACATAACATAACATTGGATGGATGGACAGATGGACGGACATGTAGAGAAAGGATAAAGAATAGATGGCACATACCTCAAAGCAAGTGTATAAGTTCCTGGTTGTCTCTGGCTCTCTCTGATGAGATAAGCACCTTCTGTCCCCGCCAGCAGTTCATCTGCACGCTCTCTGGAAATCAGACCATGGAACCTGTACAGAGACACCACGATTTACCCTGGTGTACACACACATACATATTCACATGCACAAACACGCCTTGACACACACATAAATCACAGTCTCTTCCTCATACATTCATATTAGCACCCTCACTACACAAAATCAATGTGCACCACCACTCGTCTTAAATAATAAATTCTGCTAACTCACAGGAAATTTTCACATGCAAGGGAGGAAAAAGTAACTAGACAGCTAGAAGAAGTCATTAGAGGAATAGTAATACTGATGCTTTGCTTTCAAAGACACTACCAATAAAATTAGACACTCACTCTCTACCCATAGTATTTGGGTCTGCTTTCCATCTGCAAGCCAGAGAGAAGAACGTAAGAGAGAGAAATACAGTTTTAACACAAATCACTTTGTCAAACGGGTCATGAGGTTATTAAACAAGCTTTTCTAATAGTTAGTCTTTCTAACAAGATGTGCATTTTGTGAACAAGGAGACAGTCTAAACATAAGCTCCAGTGTTTCAGTAAAGAGATACACAGACTGAATCAATATGAGTCATGTTTGAAAAACCTTGGGAGTGTTTACACACATTTTTCTGTACTTACCTCCTGAGGACATGTGATCCTCTTGGGTCTTGATGCATCTTGTTGTAATTGGTACACTGATGAACAATAAAGAAATATATTTCTACATTTTTTATAAAATTATTATTTCTATATTTTGAAAATAAGAAAAGGTTACATTGATAGCGAGTCTTTTGGCATGAGAAGCAGCTCAATTCTACAGTTTATTTTACCTCTGATCTTTATAACGCTGTGGTGAGATGTTGGTATATATAGAGCGTGTCAAAACACAGCATTCTCTCTTAGGCATTAATCCATTAGGTCTGAGCTTGAGGACACACACCCACTTACACTGCTGTCAGGCTAAAGCTACACCGCATTATAAAAGTGGATTGGGTAATATTGGTAAAGCTATTGAAAAATGAAGACTGCGCAAGAGGCAAACGGATAAATCAACACCAACAGTTGGTCAATATGGGAAAGGAGTGCATGAAGTGCCAGTATTCAGCTCAAATGGGTTTAAGAACAGATGTTTTGTTTGTGCCTGTTTGTGTCAAAATGTAGTACAGAGAACAGGTTAATGCCAGGAATTCCTCAGGTTATCAATTTGTGGTCAGTTCGCACAATATTCCTTTAATGGTGAGTTCATTCTCAAATATAATAATGGGTATTGAATTCCAAGCCATCACACCTCTACTGAAAACTTTTCATAAGGGAAAATACACCTGTTTCTCCTATTCAAATAAACAGACCATGACAAGATGCTAAAGTGCCCCTCCAAATCTCTCTGCATTTGCAGTGGGGTTTAAAAGTTATTTTTATTTAAACCCGGAAAGAATCATAAAGTTTTTGGATTTTGAACACTGCAAAACAGAAACATTTAAGTAAATTGAATTAGAAATACTGTTTATGGAACTGTCAAAATTATTGAATGCATCTCTTTTATGATGAACATTTTTAATATTCTAAATTAAAATATTTTGATATTATTATTTATTATTAATTATAAATTATTATTAATATTATTTATTGTGGCGGATTAAGTAAAAAAATACAACTAATGCGACTGTACTGATATAATTAAGGGAGTTTTTTAAAAAAATTCTTGTAAAGAAAACACACTGTAAAAATGAATATGCTTTATCTAATCAATAGAATTGTAGTGACAGATTACAAGCAATATTATTAATTAAATTTAACAAATTAGAATTGAGTAATAATTAATCAAATTATTCCTTAAAAGCGAACCATTTAAAATGAGTAAAGTTTACACCAAATAAATTAACAAAAATATCTACAGATGTCAAAAAATAATTAAGAACTCTTTATTTTATATTGCCAACATTGAAGACACCTGATGTTAACAAGCTGAATCACTGAAGGAGAAAAACAATTTAAAAACAAACCTAAAACAAACACCGATCACCATAATGGTGACTTCAATTTACGTTTTTTTGGTTGTTGTTGTAAGGTTTACTCATTTTAAATGGTTAACTTTTAAGGAATTAATTTGATAAATTCTAATTTGTTAAATTGAATAAATAATATTGCTTGTAATCTGTTGCCACATTTTTTTTTAGATAAAGCATATTTATTTTTACAGTGCATTTGGTAGTTTGGCATAATCTTTTATTATTATTATTATTATTATTTATTAGAGGAAAAAATAAAACTGCATTACTGCTTATTATTTGCAAAACTTTTGTCAAAGTATTGTGGTGCAACAAGATCACTGTGGATTTTGCCAAGTAAGACTTGGATCAACATATTTTGTTGATCCTGGAACAACATTCACAGCCGAAAATCTGAACCGTACTCCCACATCACATCCCTGCTCCTAAACCTAATCCTACCCATAAGTTATCCCTAAAATCAGAGGGAAAAGATAGGTGAATGAGGACAAAATGCTGGTTGTAAGCCTAAATTTGACATAAACTGTAAACCTGTCCCTCAAATCTGATTGGTTGTTTGGAAGTGTTGTTCCAGGATCAACAAAGATGAACATGTTGGTTCACCCTCTTGGGAATATCAGATAATTTGACCTTTTAAATGTCAAGGCAAGATTAGTTCAAGTTGTAAAACGTCATGTGCATGGGTTGAGTCCCTTAAACGATAGCAATAAGATACGAGAGGCTGTGCTGTATCGTGAATAAGTAACGGCTCAAGGGCGTTGTTAGGCACCGACACGCGAAGCGGAGTGCCGGCAACCCTCTGAGCCGTTACTTATTCACGATACAGCACTTGCCTCGAGTATCTGATTGCTTCTCATAAAACGGTTGCCACACAAATATTTAGTAGTAAAAGACAATGTTAGTGCAACTTTCTTGAAGTAAAATCATAAAAGCCTACCTTCCGCTGGAAAAAATAGTACCCGAGTGTGAACAGCAACAACGTTCCAATGTGTAAAATGCATGAAAGCTCAAATAAAAACAACATAGAACCGCAGTGTTGCGCAGCGATCAATGAAACCGTTGGGTGAAAGCGGTCGCAGCCGTGTTTTATCGTGAATAAAGCACAGCTCTTGACCAATCAGAATCAAGGATTCGAACTAACCGTTTTATAAAACGTATTAATAAATCATACTAGTAAAAAAAGTCTTATATTCCAATTACATTTTCAATTAAACATTTTCTCTTTATAATTCAAATTGAATTACTGATAATCAAATTTGTAGTTCAAAAAAATTATTACATGAAAGCATAATGAATAGTGGACTTTTGGCAGTACATTATCAATCTGAACCATTTAAGTTTTTTTCTGTGAGGAAAAAAGTTTAATAATGGGATTTAGATCATTGTGAAGAAATCAGCGGTAGTGAAATGATCAATACTGGCTCAAAAACAGCAACAGATGTTCAGGGGTACTTCAGCTCGACATGAACGTGACCTTCTCTTGATGACTTCATTAAAAGCTGCTCATTGTGCAGAGCAGCGATTGGCCGGCGCAGTTCGAGCACAGGCAGAATCTGGACTCAGCACTTAGATTTTTCCTCCCAGAGAGCAGGAAGGCATCTGACAGCGATGCCAAGATCTTGTCAAAAGAAGCTCAGATCGAGCAGTGGGTTCTGGACAACGTCCACCAGAATGACAAGGACGCGGCCTGCTCTAAAAAATACTGCACAGTGGGAGTGAATGCGAGGGAAAATGAGTTGAAATGTGGGACGGAGCTCGAAAAATAGGAGATAATGCTCACAGGCCAGGAAAACCTTGACAAGTGAATCACTCCTGTCGGGGTCGGAAATTTACAGGCAAAAATGCCACCAAGATGAACATAAATGCCATCACATTCAAGATAAAGGGGAAAAGGGTAACTGTGCACAATTAAACTAAATCGATTATGGCTGTTGCGATTTAGATTTAGATTAGCAACCACTGAAACTGAATAAACAACAAAGTTCAGATATGATGTAAGAGATTCATTTTGCAGTGTAGACAGCTTGAGTGATTGTAGCAAGAGTTTTTGTGAAAGTCAAGGACCAGGGATTGGGAATGTTCTTTGCTCACTTTCTGTATTAATTCTCAGTTCGAATTACCATTTTGTTTTTTCATGCTCCTAAAAAAACAATGTCACAGTTTTGAGATTCTAATGCATAAAAAGCAGTAAACTAAATCATAAAGGTTCTCAGCTTATGTTTGTGTAGCCAGAATATGACGTGCAACAATTTTACAGATAAAAATTCTAATGGTACGTTCACACCGGACGCGATAGCGCGTCAGACGCGAATGATTTCAATGTTAAGTCAATGCAAAGACGCGCGTTACGCGCGTGAAAAATTCCTGTGGCGACGAATGAGGCGTGGAGCGCGGCGCGAAAGACGCGATACGCCTGGCGTCAATCGCGTGTAAGTTAGCACGATAGGCGCGAATTGAGCGTCTGGCGCATTAAGCGTGAATTTTTTAGTTAGTGCCATTTGTGCATTCACGAGTTTGACGCGAATTGCCGTCTGCCGCCTCGAGTTGAAAAATCTGAACTTTGCCGTGAATTCGCGCGCGTTAACCAATCAGGAGCCTAGCTGCTTGCTCACGATGGTGAAGTGTCTGGATGCTTCAATAAATTATTTTGTATGACTAAATACATGGTGGGATTATGCACAACAAAGCAAATATTTTATCACTTAAAACATTATTTCTATATACGAGACATGTTCATTTTGTATTGAATGTTATTCATTCCATATCTAGATTATATGAAATATTATTATGATGTAACAATCAACATAATATGTGCATAAGTTCGTGTCTGGACATGAGAGAGAAAAAAAAATCACAGGACAGGTTAATAACTTTTGGAAGCTGGCTCTATTTATCATCAAAACAAAGATAAATGACAGCTAGATTAGGTGGATGAGGGCGAGGGTGATCCTCGCTCCGATGCGGGACAACAGGTCATCAAACTGGGCGCGGGACAGGCGGAAGTACCGCTGACAGCGGCCGTCATCCAGGCGCATCTCCTGGAGCGAGCAAATGGTGAAACTAGCCAAACAGTTCGCCTACGAAGGGTCCGGTGGACACAAATACGGCGACGATGATCCCCACGCCGCTGTTCTAGCTCTCCAGAGCAAATACAGTGCGGTGAATCTCTCGATTAATGCTAGATCAACATAAACAAAGATGGCCGTCAACAGGTTTCGGTTTTGACGCCGCGTAAATTTCACTTCCAACTTTTTATTTTACCCGCGTCAGTTTCGCTCTCTGACGCGCGAATGAACACAAAGTGGTCAAGCGTCAAACTAGGCGCGGTAGACGCGAATTCGACGCGCGATTCGCGTCCGGTGTGAACGTAGCATAAAGCATTTTGATTGAATGAAGTAATTGGTTAAATATTTATAAATTGGTTAAATATTGGTCAAGTATATGATATAAAAAGACAAGTATAAAAATTGCTCTTACAAAGGTGAAAAAGTTCCTATAGTAACAGGGGCGGAGTGGGACCAAAAAATCTACCGGGAAATTTCGTAGACCACCGGCCCTCGTTGCCGGCAAGATTTTAATAGCCGATAGCATTTACAGTTTTACTGATTTAAAAGGAACTTTGTTATACTATGCTGGAGTAAAGTTCATAAATGGTTGTTCTTTCCCATAGGAATGTCTAAAAGTTATGTTGGGTGGACTTTGTGCCTCTAGGGGGGTTCGGGGGCATGTTCCCCGCAAGAAATTTTGGACATTTTAAGGTTAAATGCATCAATCTCGTGCTCTCTGAGAGATCAAAATTAAGAGCTTCAACCCATGAACTGCTCGTTGAACAAAGAAAAAGCATTAATTTGTACCAGGACAATAAAGAGGGCTCAAACATCTTTTTAGTTATGAGAGTCTCAGTCTGCATTACATTATCAATGGTGTTTTAGGATGCCAAACAATTATTATAATAATGTAATAATGATTTATAATTATTCCTATGACGTACTGTAAAATCCATTTAGCCTATAAATGTACTATGTAAATGAAAATGAGTATTTCAAAAGTATATTTTAACCTACATTACACTATAATATAGGAAAATTAAAATACTTTTGTCCTAATTTCTTCACTTGCAAGAAATAAACCCTTGAGCTTTTATTTATAGGAGAAAACACCAGATGACCATGATCGCGTGAGCAAAGTAATTCACGCAGCACAAACAGGATGCTATTCTAATGTCAGTTATTATAATGGCACAACGCCATATCATGGTTTCAATTTTAGTTCGTTGGCAAAATATAACGCTAGAGACCTTAATGTTAGGTTTTACATTTTACATCTTTACATATGTGTTGAACGCGAGTTCGAATCCGCCTTTAAAATGTATTTATTTCGCGGATTCGCAACTCGCGTCAGCGCATCAAAAGCTGCTTTCAAGCACTTCACGTCCTACGACCTACGCCACAGAAGCTGTTTCATGACGGGCGTCTTTATGCTGTAAAGACAGGCACTTAGTGCAAATATATGCTCCGTTATAGAAAATGTAAAAAAAATAATAAAATGTTTTCTTCCCCTAGCTTGGGCCCCAAGTGCACATGGCGAACTTCCAATAAATACATTTTATCAGACCGGCCTCGCGGCCTCCGAAACACTACCGGCCCACCGGAAAACTCCCGACTCTCCCGACTGCCACTCCGCTACTGTCAGAGTAATCAATTCCAATTTGCTCTATAATGGAAATGAACTTTTTCATTTCTGGCCCTGATTTCTGTTCCCTTCGCTCTATGCCAAACCACATTTCCCATGATGCAATGTTCTCATGTTTAAAGCCCAGATTACTGTATTTCTCCAGTCGATTGTGTTTTATTCTTGTTGTTAGTGAAGTACAGTCTGTCAACTGGATCTAACTTAAGACATTAAAATGATGTCTGTACATGTATAATGTTAAAATAATACTTACAGTAGGATTTCCATATCGGTGGCTGATAATCTTCAGGATCTACAACAAAGAAATCATAAAAGAATGTCAGGATGTCTTCTGTTCTGTGCTAAATTAACACATGTCAAAATAATTGTCTCATCTACATGTTCTCACTTAACACGGTCTATAAAACTTGCTGTCAGGTTAGAGAGCGGCTGTTATCCAAGGTTATTATATTGTTTACTTAATGTTAAGTTATTCTGTAAGATGTGATGCGTAATGTGCATGGCACTGATAATATAATCCGTCCCCTACAATGCCTTCGGGGTACACATCTTTTAACACTTCTTTCATTTAGTTCCCCAGCTCAAAGACAAAACATACTGTATATGTGTTTGTTTAACACACCCGTACAGCTAAAGCACACACACACAGGATTTTCTCATTTTTCTAATGGGCTGTCAATCGATTAAACACTTCAAACCAAATTAATTACATTCTATGCAAAATGCATATTAATTAATAAAATAAATCACAATTAATTACATTTTGCATATTTAAATTTAATTTGAGAAAGCCCCCACACAAAGGGAATTCAAGGATGTTGACATTTTTTGTTGCAGACAAAAAAACATTGAATAAAAATTCAAAAATGGATTGTTACAGTTTGTTGCGTTACATCTGAGTTGATTTTGAACTTGGGCAGACTCAAAAGAGAGCAATAATCTGTTTCACTTATTAATACGGTAATTCAAGTGGGATGAAGGTTAACTGATTTTGGTTTGCAGCCCACCCAGGATGACTTACTAAATGACAGAAATGAATAGAAATGAGGTGGAGTTGGGGTTGTGGAAGGGTGACAGAAAAATTCCCAAAGAAATTAGATAAGAAACTATATATATTAGGGGTTTCACAACTACTGATTTTTGCTAGTCGACTAAGTTTTGCATAACAGTCGACGACTGAGTCGTTAAATGGTTTATTCTAGGGGTGTGCGATATCACGAATAGCAAATGTCTCCACGATCTGCTTTTGAAAGAAATATCGTAGTATTGTGTTACAGTGTTATCGTGTTCAGTTCTGGCAGCCTCTGGCTCAACTGTATAACGCGACGTAACGTGCATATCACTCGTTAATGAATAGGTACGGGACACAATTCACAAAAGTTTATTATTTGCATTGCCGGTTAAACATTTAACTCAGGTGATGATGCGCTGTTCTAACATGCGCTTCCTGAGCGCATATCCCCGACGCTCACACAATGTTTAAACAGAATTGGCTATGTCTAAAGTGAAAGCAAATTTTTGAGAAAAAAATCTGGCGTAATATGCGTCTATATTAAACGCGTCTGCGTGCTGGTCTAAAAGTGACAGTAGTAAATAGTACTGCCGCTTGTACTTAAAGGGATAGTTCACAAAAAATATATAGTATATGTCATAATTTTTTTTCGACTAGTTCGATTAAGGCCGACAAGCGCCAACTAGTGGTTGTGACAGTCGACTGAGTTGACTAGTATATATATATATATATATATATATATATATATATATATATATATATATATATACTGGGGCTGTCAGTTTAACGCGTTATTAACGGCGTTAACGCAAACCCATTTTAACAGGCGTTATTTTTTTATTGACGCGAATAACGGTCTTTTTGTCCTAGCAAACTTTGTAGTTTTTTCACATGCTTTTGCAAAAGGACGCGGCATGCGTCCTGATCCATTTCGGCGTCTCGCACTCGTCATCCACTCAAAGCCGGCTCGCAAGCCCAAACAAGTGTGTGCGGCGTGCCTGTTGTTTTGTTTCCGTCTGAGCTAGATCCGCTTGCGCTTTGGTTGAAGAAGCAACAAAACGTCCTCGCGCAGCGCAAGCCATTGAAATGAATGGGTTTCAGAGCGCAGCGCGAGGACGTTTTGTGCCGCACACACTCGTTACGGCTTGCGGCCCGGCCAAATAGTAACGTTACGTTTTGAGTGGATGACGAGCGCGAGACGCCGACATGGATGCCCTAAGATTCTGAATGGAAAGTTTACTTTTAAAAAGTTGCCAAATTGTCCCATTAACAAGACCAAAGTGATCTGTGTGTTTTGTCGTTGTGAACTGAGCTATCATCATCGCAGCACGTCCAGTCTGAAACACCACTTGATGATGGCCAAGCAAACACACACACACACACACACAACACAGATGATGCGAATTCTCCACCCCCTCGTCAATATAGCCTAAGGACCTCGTCAGTATTTCTCTTCACCCTTTTATTGATAGACACTGTTACATTGTGTGAGAGATTAGTTAGTGTGAAATTGAACACTATGCTTATTTTCAATAATAATAAAAAAAACATTTGCACAAAGCAAGCCAATCCACTTTTCCATGTTGATAAGAGCATTAAAATGAGAAAAAAATAATGTAACAAAAAGAAATCAAAAGAAATTTAGAATAGATAAAAATGTGTGATTAATCAAGAGTTAACTATGACATTAATGCGATTAATCGCGATTAAATATTTTAATCGTTTGACAGCACTAATATATACTCATCTAGTAATGTTACTGGCATGCATCCTCCTGAATAGAGCTCCATTTTATGTTTCTACCACAGAATAAATAAGAAAAAAGGTAATAGCTACTTCTTATCTCTTAAGTCAGTCTGTTTATATCTCTGCAATTTTGACTTTATTTTTCTCAATTGTGATATATAAACTTGCATTTCTGACTTTTTCTTGCAATTGCAAGTTTTATAACTCACAATTCTGGCTTTTTGTCACCCATCCTGCGAATTATAAATTCCGGAATAGTTAACTGCGGTGAAAAATTCTGAGTGACGATATAAAAAGTCACAATTAGCTTTCAAGCTTCCTGATAAAGCTTTGGGTGACTATCTAACTTCAAACAACATTATGGTAAATACTTTCAAAACTAGGATGAAATAAATGAACGGGGAAGCAGCACCTCTAGTAAGCAAGTAATTTCTCAAAGGAACACAAGTCAGAGCCTGACATGTTTAATATGGCTGTCAAGCACAGACAGCCTGGATATGGAGGTTCATTAGCATACATTATAATGAGAAAGGCAGTCCTGTCCGTCTAAAACACAACACCTTATTCAAATATCTCAATTACTGTTTAACATGTTCATTTAATACAGTAAATTACTTTTAAAAAATGAGATACAAAAATTAACACATTTAATCATGCCCTCCTGACCTGTAACTGTAAACTTGTAACTTGTGCCACCTTTAAAAATTACAGTTAAAATGCAATTAAGTGTCTGATAACTTGACACATAGTACACTCTTAGTACACCAAGTCAAAAACAAAACTGTGGTGCTGATTAAGCATTTCCTCATCCAGAAAAGAACCTGAATCTCTAGATCATTCATATAAAGATTACCCCAAAAAAAAAAAAAAAAAAACACATTGCATCATAAACAATGACTCACTCATTGGGTCTCATTCATGAAACACGAGCAGAATGAATTTGTGTGTAAATCGTGTGTAAAGCGGTTCTGGGGTAAATTTTCGGATTCATTAAAATGTTCGTATTTTCCAAATGTTAGTTGGTACACATGAAATCTACACCTGCTCCCAGCCACGCGTAAATGGTGCGCTTAACATCCAAACGTTTTGCTCATTAATAAGGCTGCATTTTAATTCACCTTAATCGGGTACATTTTTAAACAGCATTTTGAAAAAATATTTTATATGGTAATTATACATTTTTTCTTTTTACTTCGATTTTGAGAGCCAGTAATTTATGGAAGCTTGTTTCCGACACTGAATTTAAAAAAAATAAAAAAAATAATTGCGACTTTTTATCACACAATTGCGTGTTATAAAGTCAGAATTACGAGATTTAAAGACAGAATTGCGTGATATAAAGTCAGAACTGTGTAATATAAAGTCACAGTTCTATGAAATAAGACAGAAGACTTTTTAAATCACAATTCTGACTTTTTTCTAAACAATGTGAGTTTACATTCGCAATTCCGAACTTTATAGAGACATAATGCTGAGTTTATATGTCGAAATTCTGACATCTTTTCTCAGAATTGTGAGATACAAACTCGCAATTTGAGAGTTGGCTAATTGTAAGGGAAAAATTACTAACTTTTTTCCCCCTATGAATAGTTCAAATCTCACAATTCTGACTTTATATCATGCATTTCTGACTTCATATCTCGCAATTCTGAGAAATAAAGTCAGGAATTGCAAGATGTAAACTCTGCAATTGTGAGAGTCAGAATTGTGAGATAAAAAGTCGCAATTACCTTTTTTATTTTTCATTCTATGGCGGAAATAAGCTTCCATAAGTAATGGCAGTATCTAGTGATCCAATGGTGGTCCTTCTCCAGTTTGAATACGCATTTTTGCTAACCCTTTTCCGAAGTGAACTAATTTGTTTTTTGCTGTCAAGCTTAATGTCGAACCATTTTCTTCTCACTTCTGGGACTGGGACTGTTCGATTAACAGATGAAACTCCATTAGGCCACTATGTAGGCTACTCTTGAAAATAAAATTGGCGTTTTAAATGAACTTCTGATAATAAAACTTAAATTTCTGCATCAGAGAAATCTTTCTTTTTCATTTCGCATTCATGTTATTATATGCCTATATATAGATGTTAGTCGGATATAATGGGCGGGAATTATGGTAATTGAGAATGAACGTGAACGCGCATCCCATTTACAGACTGATTCAAATTCATTAACACACACACACATTTCACTATCATATTTGACGTTTACGAAGTATTTGTGAATCAGGAGAAGAGTTTTCGGGAAGGTCTCTTTACGCGCAAATCACTCTCATATTTACTCGTATATTTACGAATGTTTCATGAATGAGACCCATTGTGTGTGTCTGAAATGAGAATAGTAATATACAGCCCTGGAAAGTGTGTGAAAGTTCAATATGACTGCATGATCTTGTGTCTGTGTGAGAGAGAAAAGACAGAAGTAGATCGAATAAGAAAGATAGAGTGGAAAGTAGTAGCCCTTGTTTTCTTTTAGTGAAACAATCTCTTTGAACGTATAAATCAATGTGTGTTTTCTTCTCTTCCCTTAATACGTACTGGTCTCTATGGATCCATGTCTTATTTCAGGCACTGTCTCTTTTAATGTCAGCACTTTACTGTGGCCAGTCAGCATTTCCTCCCTGCCTACACACTCACAACTAAACACAAGCTCAAAGTCCAAACCACAAACACACCATCCAAACCCACAGTCAAACATACAACAACTGTTATTCAACATGGGCTTGCTCTGTATATGTCTCTGACTAAGTTGTAAACATTTTGTCAGATTTATTTATAAAGCCACAGGTAAAAAGCAACACAAAAAACTGAGCTACCAAGCTAAGATACTCATGATGCCTTGACTTGGCAATAGCTATGCTGAGCCAGAATGAAAGGATTGTATGGTTTGAGACTTGGCATGTGCTTGCAAAGAGAATATTTAGCAAGAACATCAAGCGATTTAGTCCTTTTCTTTCTGGAAGATGATGATATAACGAGAATTAAATGTTGGCTGAGGTTTAGGTTTGTGTTTTCTGGTCTGAATCCTTTGTAATTTATGATGACGTGTGTAGCAAACCATTTTACATACAGGCAGCAGTGCAGCACTGAATATGGAGGAAAGAACAAATTAGACATTTTTTGTTCTGTGGAACACAAAAAAAAGACATTTAGAAGACATTTAGGGGGGATTGTGATTTTTCGCATTCAGCATAAATATTAGCCTGGCAAACCAGACCTATCAAGATGTTAGGTCTGGGAACTCACAATTGGAATACCTCAATCTGGGGGCGGGATAAAAGTTTGTCTTTCAATATCCCTCTGCACGCCATAGGATAGCGCGAACCAACCAGAGCGATGATGGCTGTGGCTGAGCGAGTCCCATGCGTTTTCCCCATGGTTTTCCCTCCAGCAGAGCAAGTTGATATATTAAACTTTTGCCTTATCCGGTCATCAAAACTCTGAACACATCTTCCTTTTTAAGAATGACTTAAGTTACGTTCTTAACTCCAAGTCATCCGAGTCGCGGCCAAAGCCGAATCGAAAGACCGCTGTTCGCAGCTGCGTCTTGTTTGTTTTTAAGTAGCAGGGAAATCACCTATGGAAATCACGCCGCAGAACCGTCACAACTCTGCCGTCATTGTGTTAAGCCCGCCCACCAACTCTATACACGATGTGATTGGCCAGACCAGAGTTTGGATTTTCCACTTCGAAAGTCAACGGAGAGTTGCTAGACCACACTTTGCAGCAAAATAATTTTTGCTGCCGCTAGGGTGCGTCTAGATTTCTAGGCTACATAAATATGGCTGTTATTAATGATTAATTTTCAAATGTTAAACCAAATTGCAGGGGGCCCTTAAACCTTCTCTTTTGTTGACAATATTGCTGTTAGCGGAGCTCATGTGGAGCGGCATTTAAAGTGAACTGAGCCACTCTAACGGTGCAGATCCACTTGTCCGTGTGATACTTCTGTCGCACCGTGCACCGCTTTATTCCTATGGGTGACGTCACAAGACTTTAACACCCCCGCAAAGCATCCCGGGAAGGCAGCGTTTCATTTGGAAAAATGCTGTGTGACAAAAAGCTGGCCGATGCCCATCTTTATGCAAATGAATTGAGTTGAACGCGCCGCGACTATCCAATAGAAGTAGAGCATATAGAGACGGGGGAAGTCTCGCAAGTCCTCTGTTCTAGACTGGCCGCTGGTTCAAAACCACGCCCATACGGTAAGACTTGAGGAACGCCCATCAAACTACAAATGTGGGGAGGCGTTGCGTCAACACGCGACTGTCGTGTCGGACAAGTGGATCTCCACCGTAAGGGTGCGTTCACACTGGGCAGGTTTGCTTTGACAAAAACTGAACACTTGTGCGATTGCTCTGCTTCAGTTTGGTTCATTTGAATTAGCAATGCTGCCATCCGGGCACTGATGCGCCCCAATCAAGCAGACTGATACCCCTGAAAAGATTGATTTCAGATGGCTACCGAAACAAACAAACTCTGGTGAAATATGAACACAACAGGGACAAAGACATCTAACCGACCTGGACATACAGTATGTATAATACATTTTGCATACCCCTACCCCTGTAGCGGAAGATGGCGGCGCGCACGGACGCAGCGGCTCGAGGCTCCCAGCTACTTTGCACCCTTTTTTATTCTTTATGTGCGTTTTGTCTTCTTTTGACACATTTATGCATAATTAAGTCGATTTACAACCATCAAAAAGTAATGAGCATCAGTTTCGAAATTTTCGAAAATGGAAATTACAAGTGCCAAAATCACAGACTTACAACATTCCGCCGGAGATAGTGAGACCACCGGGTGCCCCATGGACTCTTATCGGGCCCAGTCAGGCGCCGAGGAGCCGCAAGGAGAGAAAGCAGAAACGCGGATGTTGGGCAGGCCTGCTAGCCTGGCTAAGGAAACAGCCACACCGACCTCCGCTACCATCTATCCTTCTCATGAATGCCAGATCACTGGCGAATAAGATGGATGAGCTGCAGTCACGGATCGCTTACGATCGCCTTATTCGTGAGTGTTGTCTGCTGATTGTTATCGAAACTTGGCCGCACTCGCTAATCCCTGATGCTACAGTGGAGCTCAGCGGGCCACACCATCTACCACCATGACCCGGCCGAAGCCTCCGGTAAGATCAGGAGGGGGGTGGATTATGTGTTTATGTACATGAGGATTGGTGCTCAGACAGTAGAGTAACTGACACTTACTGCTCGCGAACCTAGAGGCCATATCCGTCCAGTGCCGACCCTTCTACTTGCCACGGGAGCTAACTATAGTCACTGTAACTGCTATTTACATTCACCCCAATGCTAACGTTAGCTCAGCTCTTGCCCAGCTTCAGCTCATAATAACCAAACAACAGAGAGCTCCCGCCGGTGAGACACCGGTATTACTGGTGTTGTCACACGTTGATTAACCGGTGAGAAAATATCCTACACCGTCACAACACTACTACAGAGCAAACCGGTCTACGGAGAGATGCCATCGCCTTCACACTCCACACAGCGCTAAGCCACCTGAAAACAAAAAGAGCTATGTGAGGATGCTCTTCGTGGACTACAGCTGTTACATTAAAAAATGTGAGCTGTTACATTTACAGATCCCCCTTCCCACCTGTACCTGGATTAAAAACTTTCTGACAAGCCGTCCACAATCTGTGAGACTGGGCCCCCACCAGTCCTCCACACTCGATTGCACTCCAACCTACCCAACTAACCACTTTATAAAATATGCGGATGACACTACTGTAGTTGGATGTATTTACGGAGGGATGAGACAGCATACAGGGCAGAGGTGAAGGATCTGTTACACTGGCGCTCAGACAATAACCTAACCCTTAATATCCTTAAAACAAAAGAATTCATTTTGGATTTTAGGAAGCACAGACAGGACTACACCCCTCTCCTCATAAATGGAGAACGGGTGGAAATTGTCACCACCTTCAGGTTTCTGGGCACCTACCTCTCTGCTGACCATTCCTGGACCTACAACATCAGGGCCCTGGTCAAAAAAGCCCAGCAGCGTCCACACTTCCTGCGTGTCCTCAGGAAGAACAATCTGGACACAAAGCTGCTGCTCGCATTCTATCACTCCTCACTCCGCTGTGGTGAGTGTACTAACATACAGTTTAAACATATGGTATGCAGGCTCCACAGCTGAGGTCAGGAAGGCGGTGCAGAGGGTCATAAACACTGCCCAAAAGATTATAGGCTGCCCTCTGCCCAGTCTGGAAAACATCTCTACATCCTGCTGTCTCAGGAGAACCAAGGCCATCACAAGAGACCCCTTACACCCTGCCTATCCCTGTTTGATCTGTTGCCTTCTGGGAGACGTTTTAGGTCAATCAAATCCCACACTAGCAGGCTGACGAACAGTTTTTTTCCCTGGGCTATACGAACTGCCAATAGGAGGATCTTTTGTGACGTCATTGTTTGACGTTTGTTAGCTGTTGCATCATGGGAATCGTGTGGCAATCGGTACCCACGGAGATACGAATCAAGCTGTGACACTGCTTGGCCAGGTCTAACCTCTGCTTTAACAGACTGATCTCATGAAATGGCGCATGTATGAACACCAATTCGGTGTTATCAACACGCATAATCGCTTTTCAGCGTGTTTATGAACGCCGTTGACTTAATGTTAGATTACTGTATAATAATATGACCTACCCCAACCCCATCCCTAAACCTACCCGTCACTGTGGTTAATACCATTTATGAGTCTTCCCCTACCATCCTAGGAAAAAATATCGCTCCCCAGATGTAGATCTACATTTTGCATCGCATAGCTCAAAATGCATATAGAAAACACGCCACTTGATTCGAAAAGTGTCGTGTATGTTTACGCAAAAGTCATGATGTCATGTTGCTTTTAGCACTATCACTGCTTTCTGTTTGGCAAGAAAAGATCGGCCCAACTTTTCGAGAAACAAATTAATAATAGGCCTCCAGACTTTTGAAAGCCTTTAATCTTTCATGAGTGAAGGGTCCAGGGGTTTCTATTAAATAAGAATAAATGTCTCCCCAGCAGATTAGTGGCCAAGACACGGGCGAGTTGGACCAACGTTTTTTGACATTCCAAATCCCATATGGGCTTTGAATAACTTCAATTTTGTCACCAATACAAATTTTGAGCTTCTCTCCAAACCTCTTCCGGTCATCAGATATTAAAGTGCTTATATATTGTAGAATTTGCCTGGTAACTCTCTTGAAAGTGCATGTCGCGTCTTCACAGCCAGCCATTCTATTTGTTTTCTTGCCACACAATGACTCGCGCATGCGTACAAAGATGTCAACAAAGATCCTCCTATACCCATGGACATTCATACACATAAGCCCCCTCTCCATCAATCACTCAAATAGTGCCCCGTAGGGCAGATAATCAGCACACCTCCCTCCACCTGCACTCTGTTCAGTAGACAGTAGACACTTCCAATTTTTTTTTTATTTAATTTATTTTAAATGTTTTTTTTTATTTGATCTCATATGTATGTATTTATGTATGTGTTTGTGCATGTGTGTGTGTGTATGTATACTCACATTATATTACTGTGTTTCTATTTTAATGAGAACTTTGTCTGTTTTAGCCATGTCTTGTCTTTTGTTTCTGATGCTGTTTTTGTTTGTTGTGGTGCAAGGGTGGCTACGGGTGAGCACCCTAAATTTCGTTGTACCTTCACAGTGCAATGACAATAAAGGCTATTCTATTCTTATTCATATCTGGCAGCATAATGTCTTAAGACCCTTCAAGCAAAATCGAAGAACGAACTAACGGGACATCATTTAAATAAAAAATGAGGCCAAAACTAAGTTCGTTTTGGGAATTTTGAAATACCTTACCAATGCAAACTTTCGGGAAAAAGTTCCCTTCAGCTGGTATATACACATTCGTACTATCATTGGTCTGTGGCGATTACATACAAGAAAAAGTGTGCTCTGAGGCATTGCCTTCTTTGACATGGATATCTTCTCTGGTAAATTTCTTCTGTTCAGTCCGTTGATGTCAGACGTCTGCGAGTGAAAACATGCACACTGGAAAGCCACTTTATAGTCGAAAATGGCTATAATCCTAAAGAAATTAGACATTGGCACTGGTTTAAATGTGTAAAGCTGCTTGCTTTTAAGCGATCTATTGTAAAAAGTGCTATGTAAGTAAACATGACTTAATGCAAGTTTACTGAGTATTGCTGAATTTCAGAGCCCAGATAGATGATCTATTTCTTATGATCAGATGTTTCTAATGCTTTTTTTAAAATGCTTGCATTTCTCTCATTTTGTTGTGTGATTATTTTGTTATTGAGAGGAAAGCGTGTAGCACATATTTACATATTTATCGTAAACGCCACTCTCCATCAGTGTCGGCAGTGGCGGGAATGTTCGCTAACAGTATATCGCCATTCACATATCTTCCAAACATCTTTTTACAATATTTGTAAAAATGTATTAAAGGTGCATTGCGCCTTTAGTCTTTAGCACAGTTTTTGCAGCAACGATGCCCCTCTGGCGCACAAGCAACATTGCAACCAGAGGTGTGCACGCTCATGGACGCACACGCACGCTTTTTGAACTGTTTTGTGTGCTTACTGTATCCACTTATGATTGTATATGGAAACACGTTCATGAACAATATATTATTACTTTGTATAGGATCCGTTCTTAAGCCCTAGAGCAGATCCGGAGATTCTCCCATTTGTTGAATGCTTTCCAATGTTGACTCTTGTCTTATTCCGATGCCTGGCACTAGACAAAAGTTTTTTTTTTGTTTGCATTGGGGTTTGGAATGGACTACAAGCCAGCCTCTTTGAATCCATCTTCTTCTTTTGTCGAAAGTTGACTATAGTTGTTTCGCTCTAGTAGTAATACGCTGATACGGAGAATGGCGGCGAACACACAGACCTGCCAGACATAGTCAGGTGAGCGTGAACACGCATGACGTCATGCTCAGTCTCAAATTCGGTCTCTGAATCCTCTCATTTACTGTACAGGATTATAGAGGCAATCGCAGTGTTTAGAGAAGGGCTCGTTCAGGCCATCAGACAATTGTTTAAGCATGTATGGGTTAGCATGAATTGTTGCGCAATGCAAATGTAATTTATGTATTAAATGGATTAATTGTGCTTGGATTAATACACTTTGAAGAGTGTATCAGCTGTTTTGTCCATGCATGGAAAGTCAATGGGTTCAAAAACAACACTGATTGAACTCATTTGACTTTCATTGTATGAACAAAGAACAAGACATTTTTCAAAATATCTTCGTGTTCCACAAAAGAAAAGAAAGTTATACAGGTTTGGAACAACATGGGGTGAGTATTTTCATTTTTGTGAGAATCATTTCTTCATGTGGGCAGCCCAGTATCCACTTTACAGTAGTCAAGCGAGATAGATTAGCTTTCAATCAGTGTTTATGTGAGCGTATGTTTGGATTAGTATGAAGCTGTATTGTTTGTTGGAGCTCAGGAGTACGGCAAAGCAAACAATAATATATATATATATATATATATATATATATATATGTATTCTTCCAGTGGCTCATTTGAAAAATGTATGATTTCTTTTGGTGATCTGCCAGGTGCTTTCTTTCCTCTATCGCTGGATCTAATAGAGAAGCTGGAGAACAGGAAACCTGGGGGTCAGGAGGTACAGGCTGCCTATTCACAAAACACTCCCTTCTACTACCAGTGAGTCAATTAACAATGAACAAAGCTTTTGAAAGCCTGAATAGGAAGAATATTAAAGTCAGAGGAATTAGAATGGCGAAGGTTGGGCTTTGTGAAGACAATGAAAAGAAGTGACTGAAAGATTCAGTACAAAATCTTGCAAAATACAGCATCTTTCTTGATTAGACACCAGATTTGCTGCGGTCCTCGGGAGAAAAGGCTTTTAATTAATAAAATGTCCTTCCCTGAATGCTACAGGCAATCTGTGAGAAGTGTTTACCATTACTGAAAAAGGAGACTAGATGAATCTGATTAAAATGTTCCAACCAAGGACAAATTGCTGGAGATATGCTGTAAAAGCTCTTATTATATTCAACTTCTCCCTTAGCTCTAAAGCACAGCCATCCATTTGAGGTAGTATTTTACAGGCTGCTTTGAGATGGAAAGTTGGGCGACTGATCTGCATCTCACACACACCCTCACAGCTCCCACTTTCTTGGGCAGACTCTTATCTCTCACACAAATTAAAGCTCAGCGGATGAGAGGGAACAGGCATCCTTAGGGCAGAACATAGAAATGCAAACACAGACTAGCAGTCTGTACTTCAAACGAACGGCCCGTCTGAAATATCTGCATGTGGAGGAACACAGCCTTAGTAAAACTTGACTATCTAATCCCAACACCTTCGCATATACACACAACACTATTTTTATCATTGTGGGGACTAACACGAATTTAATTATTTGCGCAAGTAGATTACATACAAAGTCAATGCAAAGACGCAAATAGATGCATCATTCGCGCCGGGTGTTGCGAATGGTCGCGAATTAGGCGACGCGCTTGCTGCGAATGTCTTCCGCGCAAGTTGAACAATTTGAACTCGAGCGAATGTTCAAGCATCTAACTAGACGCGATAGATCGCGTATTCGATGCTCTATTTGCGTTCGGTGTGAACACACCATTAGACTCCAACTGTTTTTATACTGAGCTAATTAGTGATGCAAGATATATCGGCCACCATATCGGTATCAGCCGATATTAGGGATGTCCCGATCCGATACTCAGGATCGGTATCGCTCCGATCCTGCCATTTTTTGCGGGATCGGGTATCGATCAGACGAGGCCGATCCACATCCGATATTGTGCGTATACTATTATGTTATTGTTAAGCCCCACAGAAGGCACAAAAACATTCTTAAGTACCATAACGTTTTCGTACACTCTATTATAAGTGTTCTGAAGCCATTATGTGAGAGAGAAATTAATATTTAAGTCATTAAATTCAAGATCACGTAAACTTTTCCCTCTCGTGGCTGTCAGTCATTCTCCATTCAGCACTCAAACAGCGCGTCGCGTTCGGTTACAGTCAATGATGAAACTATCTTCAAGATGATTCAATGTTAATACTATTATACTTTATCTGTAGATAAAGGTCTATGTTTTCGCATAAAACAACATTATCTTGCTGGACTTAATTGCTGTAACTTAATCGTGTTACTTTCTACCAGGTGTCGGACGCTGTCGGTTAGATCACAACACTAGAGTCAGAGCACTATTGTTCTTCACGCGCACAGTAACTGAAATTTAAAACTGTTAAAAGAAAAGGCTCAATAAACTATTGTATAGATAGATACTGTATAATACACTGTCCATCAAAATGCATTTCCTTTGTGCTTTGCACTTTTCAAAGCGGACTTGACGCGCAGCGTGCATAACATAGGGTTCATACTCGGCTGCGCCGCGCTGTAACTCCACGTGGTTTCAAGCGCATCATTCTGCGCTCGGGATGCGCATAAACGCTTTGTGCCGCACTGTGTTTGAGTGATTAATATCATAATGCAGTGACGCAATTAAAGCTTCTTAACATTAATAATTATGAATGTTGCTGCCTCATTAAATAGCTGTGCTATACACTTAGAACATGTCTCAATTTTAAAATAATTATCTTTTTCATTTTTGTTATATTGTTTTTCATGAATGTATTTTACAACAAGACAAAGAGCAATATGTATTATTCACTAATCTAGTTTATAATAGCATTTTTTGTCATAGATTATGATCATATATTTTGGGGATTTGTTGTTTATCTTATAATGAAGCTGTCTGTATTAAGTAGATAGTGTTAATTAATACACACAAGAGTGATAATCAGTTTAACACACCGTTATAGAAATTATACTTGCTTTAAAAAAATGGTACTGGTATTTACAATGTAGAATACTGCTGTTTAAATTGTTTTAACATTAAATCTGTTGGTAGCTAGCTAGCTTTAAGTAGCCTACTGAAGTACCAGTATTTTCTTATATATATATATATATATATATATATATATATATATATATATATATATATATATATATATATATATATATATATATATATATATATATAGTAGTGTTTGGGTGGCAATCTTTCATAATCAACTGTTGTTGTGGACTATATACTGAAGGTATATTTTAAGGGGCTAATTGAGAAAATTGCTATATTTTTATTAGTTTAAAAATAAAATAAAAATATCAGATTAATATCGGTATCGGCAAAAGCCAAAGCTGCGGCATCAGTTCGGTATCAGAAAGTGAAAAAGTGGTAAATCGGGGATCTCCCTAGCCGATATTTGTTCATTTTTATGTTATCGTTATCTGGCCCGATAATAAAATTTGGCTGATATATTAAAGCTGATAAATAATTAATTATTTTCTTCAACACTTGACACTTGAGACACTTAACACTGTTCAACATGATTGATCTTAATTGCTTGAAATATGATTGGAATCAAAAAGGAAAATATAGTTAAGTGCAAAATGTGCTGTCATATCGGCTACATGAAATTAAAAGAACATTATAATTGTGTGATTGGGAAATGGATTTTAATTTGTCAGACTTTTGTTTTTGCAATCAGGCTCTCAAAAATTATACAAAAAAAATTGGATTTATTGGCCAATATATCGGTTATCAGCTTTCAAATATAAAGAATTGTCGGTTATCGGTATAGGCAAAAATGTTCATATTGGTGCATCCCTAGAAGCTAATTATTGGTAATGCTTACTGCTCGTCCCCACAATGTGTGCTTACAGGTTTACTATCCATTATGGGCAGTGTTTACTTGCTCAAGCATCTTCAGGGCCATGGCCATTTTTTTGTTGTGAATGTGTGTTTGCCTTATGTCTTTTTTGAATGTGAGGCAATTAAAAGATATTCTGGGAAGAAACATCTTTCCATTGAGATGGAATGGTGCAATGCCAACAATGATATTTGACGTACAAACATGACTCATGAATAGGCTGAATTCAGAACAATATACTATACTCGGTAACACTTTACAATAAGGTTCATTTATTAAACATTAGTTCATGCATTAACTAACATGAACTAACCATTTGTTACTGTATTTGTTATTCTTTGTTAACGTTAGTTAATACAAATCTAGCTGTTCATTGTTTGTTCATGTTAGTTCACAGTGCATTAACTAATGTTAGCAAGATTTTAATAAAGTATTAGTAAATGTTGAAATTAACATTACCAAAGATTAACAAATGCGGAAGAAGTATTGTTCATTCTTTGTTAATGTTAACTAATGTAGTAACTAATGAACCTTATTGTAAGGTGTTACCCTATACTCTTAATGTCTGGCACATAAACTAAATGCAGAAATCTTTCAAATTCTATGACACTAGGAAAGTCAGAATTACGATATTATTGAAATCATTTTCAACAAGATTTGTTTTCCAGCTAAAGAACAATATAAATAGTGACAGCCAATCAGAAACCACCACTTTAAAGAGCTTGCACACTTAACAACATAACTGTGTGCATGCTTATTATAAACAGAAAGTTATCATGCATTGGTATGAAGCTAATATACACAGTTATCGTTATATTTACCTTTATGGTTTTCGGTTCTGGGTGTAAACGAATCAGTGTGAATCCTTCAATCACCTGAATCTATCAGAGCTGATTACTGAATCACCATCTTTCTTATTAATATTTAACTGTTTTACATGATTATTTTTTTTTGTATCAATACAGTCTGCTTGTCCATATGACAACGTTGAAGGTACTCATAAAAGGCTAAAAGTACAGTCACATATAATGTTGTTCAATTTTTTTCAAAGCAAAATCCAGTGATCTCAATAGAAATCAACATGATCAGGGATTTCATGTGAGGCCAAAAGATTTTCCCCAAGTGGATTTCACATCAGGTTCAGTTGGTCATAATTTCGCCACAATGAAAGTGCATGTCCACGGCTTTTTCTGCAATTAATTCCTATGGAAGCTGAGCTTCACGCATGCACATTGGATTGTGGGATTGACAGCTGGTCGGAGAAAGCATTGAGAGCAGCCAAAATTTGAGAGAAGCTCAACTCTATGCAAATGTCAAGGGAAAAACATCAGATGACATCCTATTCTAAGTTACTTTAGTTTGTTATGGTTATTGTTGTGTTATATTAAGTGAGGTTTGGATGTGCAAAACCTCCAAAGAATTCTGAAGAAATCATTGCTTGTAGAGATATTTGGTCCAAAAATGTCAGTAAAAGCAAATCCACACACACACAGCAGTCTGTTTCAGCCAACACACATATGTGAATATGCGATACGCACACATTTAGTGCTGATCCAGTGTTTTTGGGGACAGGTTCCAGCTCCTGCGGGGAGGCCATCTGTACAGTATGCTGCTCTAAGAGCTAGGGTACATTATACAGACTCTACAGTACATCTCTCTGAGGCACAGAAAGCAAAGCCACACATTACTTCCACTTCACACAATGAGCCTAAAGAGTGTGGGGATCTTCAGGAACAGAACTGGCAAGAAATGTGGAGAATTCTGTGACTATGTGCGAGACAAGGCATCAAGACAGAGTATATGTGAGGAAAGGCAAGATGAAGTGTGTTTATCCTGTAACACTGAATGCAAGTGAGGGTGGGTTAGGGTATTTTCCTGTATGGCTGTATGCCTTTGTTTAATTGTGCGTGTGTGTGTGTGTGTGTCGCATGTACTGTCTGGAAGCCCCTCACTTCTGATTGGCAAAGGAAACACACAGTCTCACGTAGCCAGACATTTGACTCACAGTATACAATGTCCAGTCTACAATGCAGTTTGTATTTTATATACATATATGTATGTGCTCATGTATCAATCTAAATACCTGTACACAAAATAATTAAATAAAAGTTTTAATAAAAATCCAGGTTGTACACTGTAAAAATTAATATGCTTTATCTAATCAAAAAAATTGTGGCAACAGATTACAAGCAATATTATCAATTAAATTTAACATATTTGTATTGAGTAATAATGAATCAAATTAATTCCTTAAAAGTTAACCATTTAAAATGAGTAAAACTTACAACAACAACCAAAAAAACATACATTTAAGTCACCATTATGGTGATCGGTGTTTGTTTTAGGTTTGTTTTAAATTACGATTTTCTCCTTCAGTGATTCTGCTTGTTAACATCAGGAGTGTTCAATGTTGGCAATATAAAATAAATAGTTCTTAATTAATCTTTGACATCTGTCTGTTAGTGAGATATTTTGTTAAAAGTTTTAATGTCAACTTTACTCATTTTAAATGGTTAACCTTTAAGGAATAATTTGATTAATTATTGCGCTATTCTAACTTGTTAAATTTAATTAAAATGTAATTATCAAAAAAAATTGTGGCAACAGATTACAAGCAATATTATTAATTAAATGTAACAAATTTGTATTGAGTAATAATTAATCAAATTAATTCCTTAAAAGTTAACCATTTAAAATGAGTAAAACTTACAACAACCAAAAAAACTAATTTAAGTCACCATTATGGTGATCGGTGTTTGTTTTAGGTTTGTTTTAAAATTACGATTTTCTCCTTCAGTGATTTTACTTGTTAACATCAGGTGTGTTCAATGTTGGCAATATAAAATAAATAATTCTTAATAAATCTTTGACGTCTGTCTGTTAGTGAGATATTTTTGTTAAAAGTTTTAATGTCAACTTTACTCATTTTAAATGGTTAACTTTTAAGGAATAATTTGATTAGTTATTGCTCTATTTTTAATTTGTTAAATTTAATGAAAATTTAATTATCAAAAAAAAATTGTGGCAACAGACTACAAGCAATATTATTAATTAAATTTAACAAATTTGTATTGAGTAATAATTAATCAAATTAATTCCTTAAAAGTTAACCATTTAAAATAAGTAAAACTTACAACAACAACAACCAAAAAAACTAATTTAAGTCACCATTATGGTGATCGGTGTTTGTTTTAGGTTTGTTTTAAAATGACGGTTTTCTCCTTCAGTGATTCTGCTTGTTAACATCAGGTGTCTTCAATGTTGGCAATATAAAATAAATAGTTCTTAATTAATCTTTGACGTTTGTCTGTTAGTGAGATATTTTTGTTAAATGTTTTAATGTAAACTTTACTCATTTTAAATGGTTAACTTAAGGAATAATTTGATTAATTATTACTCTCATTCTAATTTTTTCAATTTAATTAATAATATTGCAAATTTATAATCTGTTGGCACAATTCTATTGATTAGAAAAGGCATATTCATTTTTACAATGTATACACCAACACCAGAAAGTTCCTTGAGGCCAGTCAATCAGATTAGACCTTGCTAGTTTGAGAAAGTGACTGTTGAGGGTCCGTTGGCCTGCCTCTGAGTTTACACCCATATGCACACACACATGCACAGTACACAAGCACACATCAACAGCAGGGAGATCCATTGTTTGGTAATGTGATTCCATAGGGTGATGGATGACCATGGGAATATCCACAGAGGTGATTAATAATAAATGCAGAGACACAGGAAGAGGTGAGCACTAAAAACTCTCTTCTCTGGTTCTCAGCAACACTATATTCAACCAATAAAACGGCAGTCTTAAATAATCCTCTTATTTCACTCAGACTCACTGACTGTTAAACTACAGCGGGAATCACACAAGAAACCATGAAAACGATTAAGATGACCACTAATGGAGAGACCGTATTACAGTGGCTTCAGTCAGAAGTGAAAGCCTTTAAAAACAAGATTATAAAAATGAGGAGCTTTCCGAAGAGCGAAGGAGAGAAAGTACCATTTTCTGGCCAGTAAGTGATGTGCACGCCTCATTTACCAGCTCTGTCATGACAGGCTGAGCTTCCATTCAATCTTTTGCTCCTTCATTCATGCTTTTTTTAGCTACGTGAAACAGCTTAGAAAAGATCTTGAAAAACCGAGGTTCTTTTACGAGACCACTTCTATGAGTCTTAAAGGGATAGCTGACCTAAAACTGAAAATTACCCGATGATTTGCTCACCCTCAAGCCATCCTAGGTGTATATTCTTTCAGACGAATACAATCTGAGTTATATTAAAAAAAATGTCATGGCTCTTCCAAGCTTTATGAGAGTGAATGGTAATTTTCATTTTTGGGTGAACTATCCTTTTAAGTTAGCATGGATTGATTTGAGTTCTTCTATTTCCTTTTTTTCCATAGCTGTTGACTGGACGGAGGAACAGAGCTTTTACCTCAAACAAGCGGACACGAAACGAGCGGTTTGTGAGAAAATGAACAGTATTTATATAGTTTTTACCTCTTGTAACCACAGCCACGGACCTCATCTGAGGGCGCTTTCGCTTCACCGGAAGTGATATCTCGTGCGTGTACGTCACTCATTGTTTACACAGAAATTTCGGAAGGATTACCTTTCACTGTGAAGATCTAAACAAATTTAGATATACAGGAAATCGCAACGGCAGAAGTCGATTTTGATATATCAACAGACAACGTTGAATTTTTTCCGCAACGCGCGAGAGATCACTTCCTGCGCTTTCCGGCGCTTGCACAGACCCGTAGCGCCGCGGCCTCAGATCACTTGGACGTGGCTGTGGTTACAAGAGGTAAAACTCTATAAATACTGTTCGTTTCTCACAAACCGCTTGTTTCGTGTCTTAGGCCATCATTGTGTACTTACATTTACGAGTCATTAAATCATGTTTAATTTGGACTTCTCTGTGCATGCTCTTTGAGGAAGACCCCTCCATTATATGACAGACAGACAAGAATGGTTTGATCGAAAAATATAAAAATTGAAAATTCTGCAGAAACAAAGACATCTTGGATGCCCTTGAGGTAAGCTATAAACATATCAAAAATGAATTTCAAAGTGAATATCCCTTTAATATATTATAAAAATGTTTTTAAATGTTTTGTCTGCCAAATCAAACTTATATGGTGCAACCAACGTTAAAAAATATAATCAGCAAGGACAGATTTTATTAATCAAAAGTGAAAGTTATAAGTTTATAATGTTGCAAAAGATTTCTTTTTCAAATAAATGCTGTTTTTATATATTTATTTATTATTGCTTATTAATATATAGTTATGTACTAGTTGATAAGTTTAGGTATTGTGAATTAGGGGATTTAGAATATGGTCATTCAGAATAAGTGCATTAATAAGTGCTTTATAAGTACTAATAATCAGCCAACATCCTAGTAATAAGCATGCTAATAAGCAAGTAGTTAATAGTGAGAGTCACATTACGAAAGTAAAATGTGTAAATGCTTGTAAATGCTTTGTAATGTTGACTTTAAAAGAAAAGAAAAAGGGTAACACTTTAGTTTAGGGTCCAATTCTCACTATTAAAGGGGTGATGAACCGAGAAATCAAATTTTCCTTGAGCTTTTGACATCTAAGAGGTCATCATATAATAAGAATATCCTGTAAGTTTCAGAACTAAAATCGTCCTTGTTAGTCCAATAAAAGATTTTATTGACATCAGCCTCTGCAAACGACTCATTTTTCAAAGTGGGGAACTTTGACGTCAAAGAGGTTAAAACACCACTCCCGCAGAAGAAGATCAACGCCTACTTCAACACGGCCGTATTAGCTCCGAATTAATGGAGATTAATAAGATTAATGGAGATTAAATAAGATTAATGGACTCTGGGTTCGAACACGTATGGCGAATCATTCCAGTTGCCATTTTACAACATTGGACATTTTCAAAACAATTTCCCCCCAGTGGATCGACGGGTGAGTTGAAACTAGGGATGTCCCGATCTGATACTCAGGATCGATATCGCTCCGATCCTGCCATTTTTGCGGGATCGGGTATTCGATCAGACGAGGCTGATCCACATCCGATATTGTGCGTATACTATTATGTTATTGTTAAGCCCCACAGAAGGCACAAAAACATTCTTAAGTACCATAACGTTTTCGTGCACTCTATTATAAGTGTTCTGAAGCCATTATGTGAGAGAGAAATTAATATTTAAGTCATTAAATTCAAGATCACGTAAACTTTTCCCTCTCGCGGCTGTCAGTCATTCTCCATTCAGCACTCAAACAGCGCGTCGCGTTCGGTTACAGTCAATGATGAAACTATCTTCAAGATGATTCAATGTTAATACTATTATACTTTATCTGTAGATTAAGGTCTATGTTTTCGCATAAAACAACATTATCTTGCTGGACTTAATTGCTGTAACTTAATCGTGTTACTTTCTACCAGGTGTCGGACGCCCTTGGTTAGATCACAACACTAGAGTCAGAGCGCTATTGTTCTTCACGCGCACAGTAACTGAAATTTAAAACTGTTAAAAGAAAAGGCTCAATAAACTATTGTATAGATAGATACTGTATAATACACTGTCCATCAATATGTATTTCCTTTGTGCTTTGAACTTTTCAAAGCCGACTAGACGCGCAACGTGCATAACATAGGATGCATACTGCATACTCGCTCGGCTGCGTGCTGCTACTCCACGTGGTTTCAAGCGCATCATTCTGCGCTCGGATGCGCATAAGCGCTTTGTGCTGCACTGTGTTGGAGTGATTCATATCATAATGCAGTGACGCAATTAAAGCTTCTTAACATTAGTAATTATTAATGTTGCTGCCTCATTAAATAGCTGTGCTATACACTTAGAACATGTCTCAATTTTAAAATTCTAAAATAATCATCTTTTTCATTTTTGTTATTGTTTTTCATGAATGTATTTTACAACAATACAAAGAGCAATATGTATTATTCACTAATCTAGTTTATAATAGCATTTTTTTTGTCATAGATTATGATCATATATTTTGGGGATTTGTTGTTTATCTTTATAATGAGGCTGTCTGTATTAAGTAGATTGTGTTTAACACACACAAGAGTGATAATCAGTTTAACACACAGTTATAGAAATTATACTTGCTTTAAAAAAACTGTACTGGTATTTACAATGTAGAATACTGCTGTGTTTGAATAAAGGGTGGCAATCTTTCATAATCAACTGTTGTGGACTATATACTGAAGGTATATTTTAAGGGGCTAATTGAGAAAATTACTATATTTTTATTAGTTTAAAAATAAAATAAAAATATCGGATTAATATCGGTATTGGCAAAAGCCAAAGCTGCGGCATCGGTATCGGTATCGGAAGTGAAAAAGTGGTATCGGGACCTCACTAGTTGAAACTCATTACAATATGCAAAACTGTTCTCCACTCACAGCAGTGGGCGTTTACTTCCAAGTCTTCAGTGCGAGACGCCCATAAAAACCTAGCGTTTTTGAGCTGGGCTCATAACTAGGGTACAAAATAGCCTATCACTTACTCATTTTGATGTTTTTGAACGCAAAAACCAAGCGAACGTCATAAGTTGACCTCAGACAACAATATAATAAAATTTAAAAAGCCAGTTCATGACCCCTTTAAATAGCTGCTTATAGCATGCATATTACTAGGATATTGGCTGTTTATTAGTCCTTATCAAGCACATATTACTGCCTTATTCTGCATGAACCTATTCAACATCCCCTAATCCTACAAATACCTAAACTTAACAAGTACTTTACACACTTACCACAAGCAGATTCATAATTACGCAAGTAGTTATTTAGCAGGTTATTTTATCCAAAGTCTCATCCAAGCGACTTACTGAAGTGCACTTATTATCAAGTCAATCCGTCTAGAGCAACCTGGGGTTAAATGTCTTCCTTAAGGGTACAGTGGACAGTTGAGTCCCTCCTCACTGGGATTAATCCAGCAACCTTCTGGTCACATTCCCCAGGCTTAAATCAACACAACCCCTTCAGATTAGAAGCAATCAAATCAGTGCAAAAACCCATGAAATCACCCATAATTTCAACATCGCTCACAAGCTTGTAGTTCTGAGCTGCAGTCCCAGTTTTCCTTTAGGGAAACATCAAAAGCTCAAACTGGCCTTTGAAGTCAGAAGAGCTGAGCAGAGCGCCATCTCAATCTGCCCTGCATTTGTTTACAGCCCTGTCCTTGGTTAATATAAAGCAGAACGTGTGCGCATTGCACCCGCACAAACTCAGACGAAACGAGTTTTCAGCCCAAAAAGTGTTTTTCCAACATAATGATACTCCTGTGACAGACACGGCCAGCCTGGTATTCAGCATCCAATGATTACACCGGGGGCACGGAGCTAATGACAGCTCTCCGTACCGCAGGCACAAAAAGTTCCTCCGCCTTCTCCAGGCCTCACAGCCACAGTGCAGTTCTGCTTCTTCAGCAACACGCATGTGAGATAATCTATTTGGGAATGGATGGCGAACCACGGAGAGTCATGGCTTGGCTTGATCCCTATACTGGATCTCAAGAGCCCGCGGCTTGGCATGGGGAGGAATCGCGGTTCTGCGCCTCTGGATGAAGAGTTACAGCAACACCAAATTGAACGAGGCAAACCCTCTCGTTCTCTCTATTGAGCTTCAATGAAATGAGTGCCTTCTTCTTTACACACCCATTTAACAAAGCTTGATATTTGAACTTGCACTCCCTTGAGACGTGTAACTGTTCCTCTGATCATACACATCCCTCCTTCTGTTGTTACAAACGCAATGCTAAGCAGCTTGAGAACAGGGTGTTAATATGTGGGAGTGATTCTAAGTAAGCTTCCAACCTTATCTCACTCTTGTGATCGGTTTATTTAAACACCTGCAAACCTGTTTGTGCTTCTCACACCTCCGGCCGAACCTCATGCTAGACATTTACTGTGTTTTGTGTCTTACAGGGAATTATGGATTTGTTCCTTCCAACCAATGTGCGTTTCTTCATCTAACCTCACAAAATGTGAATAAGATTTGTTTATTCTTAAAGCTACACTGTGTGATTTTTACCCTCATCTAGCGGTGAAAAGGTATATGACCATCCAGTGAATATTAGTTTCTGTTCCTCTCAATTCCGATTTCGTTTTAACTCCTTACGGTGGCCAATGTAGTCTAAGATTAACATGGCTTCCAGTTCAAGCTCGTCCATGAGTGTTAACTCAGAACGTAAACGTGAAAGGCGAAGCTTGAATTAACGGGTATGTCCCTCTTTGGGTAATGTACTTTAAAGATGGAGGGGCAACATGGCAGACCGACATTAGAACCCCTTACCCGTATGTATTTTCAATGGCATATTATACACTCACGAGAATACTTTATTACTTGAACGAAGTAAATATACATTAACGAGCATATATATTTTTGAAAGAACTAAGTGTTTTTAGCCAAGAATAAACTAAAAGAGTTACACCGTGTAGCTTTAAGAAATAAATCATTTTATTTAGCAAAGACACAATAAATTGCAGTGTTGGGGAGTAGTTAACTACAAGTCAGCGTAGCTACTAACTTAACTACATTTTTCAGTAGCTTGGCAGTAGCTCAGTTGCTTTTTTAAACAGTGTAGCTTTTCCAGTAGCTAACTACTTTTTGCAGCAAGTAGCGGTGTAGCAGCGAGCAAAAGCTACATTGCTACATTGTCGAGCCTGCGCGAATCAGCACCATAGATCAGCACGATGCAAGGATATTCTTCTTCTTGTTGGATTACAAACTCATTTTTTGCCATTACCGCCACATGTTGTTTAATCACGCATCTTGCGACTAATGGTTCACTGACGTACAGAAGTGGGTTGATGCACCCATATTATGATTATATAGCAAGACGGACGGCAGATTTGGAGGATGGAGAAACAACTAACGATAATTACCCACGGCCTTATTTGTCCAAGTTCAATCAGTATTTTTGAGAAAATGTTCTACATGCAATTTACATTGGATGTATATTTCGTTCTTGCAATGCTCTGCTTTTTGTTGCAATTTTGCACTTTTGACAAACAGTCTGAGATATTTGAGAGTTGTGTGTAATAAAACAAAACTCTTTGAAAATCGTAATTGCATTGCCGGTAACGCTTCCTTTTACAGTCCAGTTACCCATGTAAATACTATGTACTTATTTTAGTAACTACAATTACTGGGTAATAACTAGTCCTAACCCTGAACCTACCCCTAAACCTACCCCTGTTCCATGTACTTACCTTATATTAGCCCGTACTTTCTAGGTAAGTACACTGTAAGTACCCTGTAAGTACTGTACTGTAAAAGGAAGCGGTACGCATTGCCTTATTTTAAACACTAAATATTTTACTTAAAACATTTCTCAGAAACTTATTGAGTTATTTATAATATACGTTGTTGAAAAAAGCAAAAGTAGTTTCAATGTAGCTAGCTACTTTTTGATAGTAACATGTAGTGTAGCTAACTACTTTTCTAAACGGGTAGCTTGACTGTAGTTTAACTACTTTAACTTACGAGTACACTCTAAAAAAAATGGTGCTAAATAGCACTAAAAGTGGTTCATTGGCTCGTAATCATAGGGGAACCATTTTAAGTGCCATATAGCACTTACCTTTTCATATGGTGCTATGTAGAACCATAAGAGGTTCCATAGAGCATGTTAACCACCCCAGAGAACCACTGAAGAACCCCTGAAGAACCAAACTGGATTTAGTGGTGCTATATAGCACCATGACCACCGCAAAGAACCCTGAAGAACCTTTTTTTTTTAGAGTGTAGCTTGTAGCTTGTCAAACTACAGTTTCAGAGTAGCTTCCCCAACACTGATAAATTGATCAAAAAAAGGCAAAATATTCAACATTGATAATAATAATAAATGTTTCTTGAGCAGCAAATCAGCATATTTGAATGATTTTTGAAGGATCATGTGACTTTGAAGACTGGCATAATGATACTGAAAATTCAGCTTTGCCATCACATATAATATTCAAACTATAATGTATTTTTCATAAAATAAAGGCAGAAAACATCTTACCAACCCCATACATTTGAACAGAAGTGTGCATGGGTGTAGAGTTTAAATGTGTTGTTGGCAAAAGATGCAGTTTGGTACAAAAATACGGCAAAAGTTTTGAAAATTAACAGGTAATTGTAGGTGGAAGTTAATATCTTGGCAATCACACTTGAGATAATGTAGTTCAATCACCATGACACTCAACTAGGAAGATGACAGGTAATTTTAAAAGCTAATTTTCAACATCAATAATTTCTTGCAGATAATAAGATCAGGGTAATAGAAAATCTTTCAAGTGCATAATACGGAGAGAGGAACAGCTTTTAGGGTAATTCGTTTTCATCACACGCCCATGAAAACATTTGATGACTCATTTAAGATGCAAAAAAAATCTGAAATGTAGGGATTTAGGGTAGGCTAAATGGGTAACACTTTACAATCAGGTTCATTAGTTAACAGACAATGGGCGGAAGTGCATTTGTCCTGGATGTGTCCAAACCAGTTTTTGGTTCCCACGTTACAACATTTCGAAATGGACCGACAAAACCCAAACTTTCCAGTTTTTAAAGTTTAGACGATTTCCTGAGAGCCGTTACTGCAGTGATATATACTTGGGATATCAATAATTGACACAGAAGATCTTAATGTGAGATTGCAGATTGCAAGGTATTTATGTGAACTTGAACATGTCATTTAAATAAAAAGGGCATGTTGTTTTGATAAAAAAAGAAACGAATGCACAGGTGAATCATTGACAAGGTAATAACACTATTTCCACAATATGCTGATACTTCCACAAATATCCAGGTTTCGAATAATATGTTCTTTAATGTATAAAATCATGGTAAAAGGGCTGATTATTTATGATTTGATTTGAAAATATGAGATGATAAAAGTTGTATTATTCATGGACTTGTTATGGGGAACAATAGACTTAAAAATAAAGGTTATTTCTCAGCCATGCCATAGAAGAACCATTTCGGACATTTTTAGTGTGAAGAACATTTTAATAAGTCTTACGTTTTGTCCACTATAAAGATGAATAGATATTAAAGGCTATTTGTAGAACCATCAAAAACTTTTTTTAAAGAGTGTATGGTCATATGGAGAGAAGAAGACAAAATGCTTTTAATTCTATAAAATCAGTGCATACAGTAGCCAATGTTTTTTCACTGACGATTAAAAAATGGGATATTATTTGGAATAACAATATTTATAATTCAGCACATTTTTATTTATTAACCTCCAACCATAATGGTTAACAGTTATCGTGATATCGAGTCATATGCCATATTATCAGATAGAGGTGGCCTGTAAAACTCGTGCACTGTGAATGTGACATTACACAATCTTCTGCCACCGTGTATTGGTTGATATTAAAAACTGCATGCTCTTACATTGGTGAAGGAAGTCAAAGGTGGGTCCTGGATGAAGAAAGGGTATATAGATCTACTGTTTGACACACCTCTTCACCATGTTCTATCCTGTCTGCTTTAAATCCATCCAAAACCACAGAAATGAAACTGCCAACCATATCCTTTCTGCCATAGTCACGTCAAGTGCTTCTTCAGATTCCCAAACAAAATAACAAAATAAGTACTCACCCGAAGAGACGGAGGAACCCGACAGACTGGAGTTACTAGACGCTGCCATCGCGTGTAAATCACTGAATCCACAAGCTTACTGGCGTCTGTTCGGGCTTGACAGCTCTTCCATCTCAGTCTCTGCTCTCCTGACCTGTCTTCAGCTCTCCAGAGTTCCTCCTAAACAGCCGAAAATATCCAGCTGTGAGAGAGTCGGATCAGACGGGAGTCGCCAACGCTGCCGCATTTACAGGCGCGTGTGTGGCAGAAGAGGAACCATGTGGAACTAGTTGATAAATATGACAACTCATCTACACGTCATCGTAATGAAATGCAGAATTCAAAAAAACTTCCAAACCGGTGCGTGTGCTGTCAAAGCCAGTAGGTTTCGCCATGTTTTACTGTATCGTTTCCATGTGCCACTTCAAGGCTCGTAATAAACACACAGGGTGTGCAACGGTGAATCCGCCTTCTTAAAGTGGAAGAGACGCGCGTCACCAGAGCGCGCGCATTCCTCCTGTCTCACCTGACCATGCTGTAATAGTTACATGCCTCTCGACTCTGTGCTGTGTGGCCATATAAGAAAGTTGCATTCTTAGTGCTGTTCAAAAATTATAAATGTACAAAACTCATATTGCTTTCCTGTAGCCTACTTTGACATTACACTAACACTAATACACAGAGTAAGCTAATAATGAGACAGATACTTAAAACATTAGATGCTAAACCCTAGATATGCTCGATAAACTATTAACTTGAAGTTAAATGGGACCTATGTAAGGTTCTATAAAGCCCCTTTCACACAGATTCCGGAAAATACACAGATAACGTGACCCGGCTTTTGTCCCGGGATTGTTTGATTTCGGTTCATTCACACTGTCAGTGATTTGCCGGGATCTATGAGTGCGTTCAGACACAACCCATAAAGATCCTGGAAAGACGCATGACGTCAGGATGAGACGTGTAGCGTACGCGCCGAAAACATGTACACGTTCCAGAAAGCTGGTGAACGATCTCAGCTTCAGCGTGGATAGTGAGGAGCTCCTGGTCTCCTGGTTCACACAGCGCGTGTTCCGGGACTGATTCCGGCAATGTTACTAGGTCCCCAACCTGGCATCAATGCCGGTATCAATCCTGGGTCGTGTTTGCGTTCACACAGAAGGCGTTCTGGTAATTTCCCGGCAATTTCCAGGGATCAAAGCGCTTTGTGAAAGGGGCTTGAGCTGTAAGCCTCAGATGTAACCAGAATGTGTTTGTGAAGTTTCAGCTCAAATCCCACAGATCATTTATTATACAATGTTGTAAATGACCATTTTTGAGTGGCAGGAAAAACATGCTTTTTTTCATGCATGCATCTTTAAAACCAAATGAGCTGCTGCTGGTCCCACCCACATTTCCAGGAGAGGGCGGAGCCTTGAATGCGTGTGACGTCACCGTCCGGTCACGTGCCTGCAGTTTCTCACAGTGAGTGGCAAAAAGTACACTCACCGGCCACTTTATTAGGTACACCTGTCCAACTGCTCGTTAACACTTAATTTCTAAGCAGCCAATCACATGGCGGCAACTCAGTGCATTTAGGCATGTAGACATGGTCAAGACAATCTCCTGCAGTTCAAACCGAGCATCAGTATGGGGAAGAAAGGTGATTTGAGTGACTTTGAACGTGGCATGATTGTTGGTGCCAGAAGGGCTGGTCTGAGTATTTCAGAAACTGCTAATCTACTGGGATTTTCACGCACAACCATCTCTAGGGTTTACAGAGAATGGTCCGAAAGAAAGAAACATCCAGTGAGCGGCAGTTCTGTGGGCGGAAATGCCTTGTTGATGCCAGAGGTCAGAGGAGAATGGCCAGACTGGTTCGAGCTGATAGAAGGGCAACAGTGACTCAAATAACCACCCGTTACAACCAAGGTGGGCAGAAGAGCATCTCTGAACTCACAGTACGTCGAACTTTGAGGCAGATGGGCTACAGCAGCAGAAGACCACACCGGGTGCCACTCCTTTCAGCTAAGAACAGGAAACTGAGGCTACAATTTGCACAAGCTCATCGAAATTGGACAATAGAAGATTGGAAAAACGTTGCCTGGTCTGATGAGTCTCGATTTCTGCTGCGACATTCGGATGGTAGGGTCAGAATTTGGCGTCTACAACATGAAAGCATGGATCCATCCTGCCTTGTATCAACAGTTCAGGCTGGTGGTGGTGGTGTCATGGTTTTGGAACTTTTCTTGGCACTTTTTGGGCCCCTTGGTACCAATTGAGCATCGTTGCAACGCCACAGCCTACCTGAGTATTGTTGCTGACCATGTCCATCCCTTTATGACCACAATGTACCCAACTTCTGATGGCTACTTTCAGCAGGATAATGCGCCATGTCATAAAGCTGGAATCATCTCAGACTGGTTTCTTGAACATGACAATGAGTTCGCTGTACTCAAATGGCCTCCACAGTCACCAGACCTCAATCCAATAGAGCATCTTTGGGATGTGGTGGAACGGGAGATTCGCATCATGGATGTGCAGCCGACAAATCTGCGGCAACTGTGTGATGCCATCATGTCAATATGGACCAAACTCCCTGAGGAATGCTTCCAGCACCTTGTTGAATCTATGCCACGAAGAATTGAGGCAGTTCTGAAGGCAAAGGGGGTCCAACCCATTACCAAATCCAGTCACGCAGCAGATCTTTTGCCACTCAGTCAGGCTGAGGGGGTTGTTCCGGCGGGAAAGTGACGTCAATGCATTCCCTCTATATTCTTTCTGCCAAAAACTTGCAAAAACTCTGTTTGGTTTTGATTATCATCTCTATCACAGTCACGCACACGTGACATTGCAGATCTTCATCAGCATAAAAGTTTATTATCTGAATGTTGGACTGTGTATAGCTCACTCAGGGCGGGGTTTATGCTAAAAGGGTCTAGAAAAATTTGCACATGCCTCCCACAATTGATGATTATTTATTATTTTATTTTTTATTTTATTAGGATCCCCATTTGCTGATGCAACAAAATGTATGTGCTACTCTTCCTGGGGTCCACACAAAACACATAGCACGAATAAAAAAAGCACTACACAATAAATGCACAGATTAACATATTACAAAACATACACAACCAATGCACAGTTATACACTGAAACAACAAATTCTCATGTAATACAAATATAGACACACAAACAAACACACATATGTATGTATATATATATATATACATATGATATGCTCTATCTATTGTTTTTTTAAACCAATATTATTTTGAGTTTTAACAATATGACCTGAGACTTCCATTCAACCTGATGGGCTCTGCCCTATTAGCATAAACCCTATCCTGCAAAAATGCAAATGCTTATTCTGAGACACTGCTTATGATTTAAGTGGACTCGAAAAAGAGTGGGTGTATTTTTGCCATTATAAGGTGGTTGTGTACACTCACTGCCAACAAACGACATGTAAAAGTGAATTTTGCATAATAGATCCCCTTTAACCTAGCATGAAAAGTAACTCATTTTTAAGACATCATTTCACTGTACACTTTAAAACATGTAATTTTGTCACACCCATTTGAAAAGCATGTAGCACTTTCCACGAATGTGGGAGTAGGTCCAGAAAAGAAATTACACTTTTTATGTCTCAACAAATTGTCAGTTACCTTCAGCAAATGTTGATTTTCATCCTCAAGAGGTCAAACTATATATTACACAAGCTGCTTTTTGATACTCATTTTCTATGAGGTTTGCCATTAGTGTATAAATACAGTTTAAACCCCTCATTTGTGTGGTTTTCTAGCAATAACCATCAACATGTGATAGTTTGATGAATGCAATCAACACTACTGTTTGTTCAAAAATTCATTATTTGCTTGCCATAATCTAGAAGGGGCCCAAATTATGTTATTTCTTGGGTATCGCAATGTTAAAGGTGGGGTTTACTGCTTTTTTTCTTTGCATGATTGTGTTTATGGGGTGCAATATAGCATGTATCCGTGGTTGTTCTTTTTTTAAAAGTCGTTATTTTTCATAAATTTCACCTTTATTGTCAGCCGCGCTCTCCTCTGTCCCCTGACGAGCGGTTCACTTCCTGAGTCTATGAAAACACTCCCTCAGAATGACGTTGTGGGCTCAGATTGGTTCGTTTGGGCTGGTGTGTTGTGATTGGCTAAACTGTCGCTCACGTTGTCCGGAAGGTTAACGCCCATTAGCTTTACGGGAGACGCGAGCTCCGGTCCAGAAGTAAATATATGTCGAGACTGCAGTATCAGTTTGAGGCAGAATCGAGACCGAGAAAGCCGCGATGAAGAGAGTCAAGCAGAACCTCACCACACACGGCTCTTAATAAAGGTTTCTGAATGATAATTTGCTATATTTTTAACTTTATGCACGTTTGTTTAACATAATAGCATCTGACTGGCAACAATAGCAACTGACTGGCTACTAATGTTATACTCAAACAGCGTTGGCAGGTTTACGTTCTTGATCAAAATCGAAAATAACGTCATAAAACATATTTAACATGAAAAATACGTTTACAACATTAGTACTTATACAAAATGCAGGTCCATAATGTTTGTACGCGTTTGTCGTTGACACAAAATAGCATAACTGCTAGCCCATAAAGCCTATAAAGCCAGCGCTGGCATTTTAAAAATAATAAAACACAAGGCTACGTCTGGAATTATACATGCAAATACATTTAAAATGATGAAGTCTTAGCCTACTTACAGGTTGTGTCCGGTTGTGTCTGCCTCTTGTTTTAAAGTTGGATCTGCTTCATGTTTAGTAACAGTTTCTTGTTGAATTTTGAACTCGTGGAGATTCTGGAAGCTGTCTTCCGTAAAATGCGCAGCACAGAGAGCTAGATTACGATCGTCACTTTCAGGAACATAATCAAACACAAATTGTATCCATTGTTGTCGAAGTACAGCGTCCGTGGGAAGTTCGAACACAGAAGACCTGACATCTGCGTGAACAACAACACACTCGACGAGGAGCTGCTGAAATATGATCATGGCCTTTCCTGCATATTCCGGAGGGAGGGGTTGATGCAAATGTGTGGGTTAGTGACGTACCATAACCCAGCTGTAGTCCAAAACGAGTCGTTTTTGTAGGCAATTTTTTATCTCTGCTTACACTAAGCTTTCAGTGCTGCAACTTTGCAGATACTGTTCATGCACCAACAGCAACATTACACACTATTTAAAATGTGAATTCAAAAATGTGAACTTGCAGTAAACCCGCCCTTTAAGGAATCTTACATTTAAATAATGGGGAGAAATCATGCAGTAAATCCACTTATGCAAAGTTAGACATAGCTAAAAATTACATTTTGGCCATTACAATTATTTAATATTTTAAATGAATTACTCCAATATTTACCACAATGTATCGGCCTAAACTTATGACATTGTTGCATGATTTTAATTGTTTGATACAGTCGACAATGTCAAGACAGACAGGCCTGTGCTGTGACATTATAAAGTTAGGCTTCGGCTCATCCCAAAGGTTAGGATTACATGCTTCTCAAGTGAACAGTGCCTAGGGTGCTTTGTCATAAATGTCAGGTCAGAGCAAGTTTTTATTGGAGGAAGGCTAGATACATGTATTTTGAATGTTGTGAATTTATTTATTTTGGCCGACAAAATGGTCAAAACATGTTTTTTTTTGTTGTTGTTGTTTTTACTTGGTTAGATTCCCCTCAGAAGTCCATAATAGACATTTTAATGACAGGTTCCATTCTAACACTCTGTTTTTTTGAGGAAAAGTTTAACTTGTGTTTAAAATGACTTTTAAAAATAAATCAACCCTGAGAAATATTAACTTGTGTGAGACTTGGGAATATTTAGGGAAAGCTGGTATTTGTGTTGAGGACTGCTTCTCTCAAATGGACGGTCCTCTAGGGGTCACTGTTCTCGACTGAAGTTCCTGATGCACTGTGATCACATGACACAGCGCCCATATAGTCATGTGACAACAACCTGATCTCTTACTACATGTCAGATTCATGCCGATGCTAACTTAACTGTTTCTGGATTTCTGACTGCCATTTGGATTCAAGGTAACTATTATATTATTGATGATGATGAATAGATGTATTTGAATAGCTATGATTTGTAAACAGCCTATCACATTTACAGTTTCTGCTGCATATTTTCTGTTATGTTCTTTAACTCGTGTCGCATTTGTAAGTTGATCTGACTGGAGATCTGGATTTGTTTCTCTGGTCTGATATGTTTAGACATGTAAAGACCGGTATCAGGTAATATTATCTTTTTAATATCACGCTTGATCATTGTTCCCCGTGTCATATTTCAGTGCGTGTGTCTGCAGTTAAACTTAACTCATCCATAATGCTGAAGCAAACGCTGAGGCTGCTGTTCCTCTGGGCTGTGCTGGAGTCTGTTTGCTCCCGCGGATGCTCCTCATTCTTCTGCCGCAAATCACGTCGTGTGAGCGGGTCACATTTTGGAGTTGACCCGGGCAAACCTCTGATGCTCACCCCCTACCTGGAGCAAGGCAAGATAGAAGAAGGTATGTTTGTTGTTTGCATGGAATTGATTCAATTCCTCGTGAACCTTCATTCACTTTCTGCTAAACAGAATGTTAGAAAGTTTATCATTAACAGAGAAAAATGCAAGAATGTTTTTTTTTCTTATGGTGAGAAATTACGCAGTTTAGTCATGAAACCATGAAACCAACCAAAGTTGTGATTTACTGTATTATTTTATTCCATATTGTGCATATTTGTTGTGAAAGGGCTTCACAAACAAGAACAATTAGGTATTATGAGCAAACCTTTCACGTTTTTTTTAATAAATAATGATTGATTTATATCATGGTGACTAAAAACTGCAATCACAACTCACTGCTTTTTCTGACCTGTATGCTAATATGAATTCATTTATGTTTTGTGTTTGCAGCCAAAAAGCTTAGTTTGGTGGGACCCCTTCCTGGTGCCAATGTCAAGAGTTATTCAGGATATCTCACTGTGAACAAGACCTACAACAGTAACCTTTTCTTCTGGTTCTTTCCTGCCCAGGTAATATAATGTTGTACTCTTAGTTTTGTTACACTGCATATGAACAGTACTAAAGATAAGACAGATCTGCTGACTGTTGGCATCACTCGAGTCAGGTGCTTTCAGGGGTCGATTCACAACGAATTACACCGTCCACAGAATCTTTCCTGATTTAGAGTGATGTTACTGATGTTGTCTAACTGCACACTCATGTATTGCTGAATGTTCTCTGTTTAGGAGAGTCCAGAGACAGCTCCTGTGCTCCTGTGGCTGCAGGAGGACCTGGAGGCACTTCTATGTTCGGATTGTTTGTGAGACACGGCCCATATTTTGTACATAAGAACCTCACATGTGAGTACAAACATATCTGTGTTTGTTCCAATATGTTGGAGGTTAATGGCATGCTGTTTCTGTCTTATGCACATTCAATTATAGATGTTCTCAGGCCATTAAGGTTTGTTTTGCTTAAAGCTGCTGTCCGTAGCTTTTTTAGGGTTAATTATGATCCAAAATACATATTTGAGAAAATACACTACCGGTCAAAAGTTTAAGATCGGTATGATTTTTTATGTTTGTAAAAGAAGTCTCTTCTGCTCACCAAGGCTGCAATTTTTTTATAAAAAATACACAAAAAACACAGTAATATTGTGAAATATTATGACAATTTAAAATGACTTTTTTATGTTAATATATATTAAAATGTAATTTATTCCTCTGAAAAAATGCAGAATTTTCAGCATCATTACTCCAGTCTTCAGAGTCACATGATCCTTCACAAATCACTCTAATATGATGATTTTATGCTCCAAAAACATGTATGATTATTATCCATGTTGAAAACAGTTTTTTACATTTTTATTTCAGGATTCTTTGATGAATAGAAAGTTCAAATAATGGTTATTATTTGAACACAACTGTGACAAGCACCGTACAGTGCTTTAACAACACCTCTAAAGTGCATGTAACTGAGTAGTAGAAAGTATATTTCTTTTTTCCTATACATTCAAGTTATAAAAGAAATGTAAACAGAAGCACAAAATAGGGCTGTAGTCAAGACCACCTTTGTCGAAGTCCAAGACAAGTCAAGGACTAGTAAAGTCCAAATGAAGACCGAGTCCAAAGAGCTTCTAGTCCAAGTCAGAGACTCGAGTCCAAAAAGGTTCGAAGTCTGAGTCAAGACTGAGTTCAGGACAGAGGGAAAAAAGTCTTCAGGGCCTGAATTTCATTTTTGCCAAACAAAATTATTAAATTTATCTTTGCCTAAATGTTTGCGCTCGTTGCATTTTTTTTTTACAATGGGGTAATGTTGTTCTTTACACCACATAAGGCTTGATTTAAATTGTTTAATTAAATAGAAAAAAGTTACACAAATAAATACAATAAAGATACAAATAAAGAGAAACGTTTTTGAATAGGTCTAACACTAGTATTCATAGACAGAAACTGAATGAAGTCATCAAATGGAAAATAACACTGGATAGTATTTTAGTCCTGAATAAATTAAACTCATAGGCTAGTAATCCTGATTCCTTTAATTTAAAGCTCTCTTTTGTTGTTTTGACGACAAAATGAATGACCGACACACGGTCACTTTAAGAGCTAGTGGATGGATTCTCTGTTCATTATACTGGCATGCGTTTTATGCTTATTAAAGACAAAACCGACTATGTTTAGACCATTATACTCACGAAGACCTAAGTTGACAGTTCTGAGTGTTAAAGCAATATAGCTAATCCGTGAAAAATAACTTTTGTTACTGGCCAGCTGTTCTTGAGGCGGATTTTCTATGAATGTGCGCATAGTCATCCCAGAGAGCGCACGAGGACTGATAGTTTAAAATTGCTTTAATGTTAAACTGGTAAGACTTTAAAAAGACGTGCAAATGGTAAGCATTATTTCCGATGCACTACTGGCCCGAATGCAAGTGAATATTTCGTCATGGCCCGACTCCTGAACGTGAGTGTGTATTTTTGCGGCAGCGCTTGATGCACCTACCACAACACATGAGAGAAGAGAAGACACGGCACCAATGAACACTCACGCGGTTTGTGAAATTACGTCTGGGCTGGCAGATAGTTATTAAAAGAATGATTTGATTTTATAATCTGTGTGGATTACGATTGCGTGAATATCCCACATTATAAATGGGAGACCAGCGGTAATCATTAGAATTGTGCGCAACACCCAGTAACTATAGTAACAGCATGAGAAGACGCGTCTCCGTTGTAGTAATAAATGAACACACATACAAAAATGTTGGACTTGAGTTGGAGACCAAAAGCCATATTTGGCAAGACCAGTGGCCGAAGACCGAGACAAGTCCGAGTCCAAATACCAGCGAGTCCGAGACAAGTCCGAGACCATAGAAAAACGGTCTCGAGATCCGAACTCGTTGAGTCCGAAGCTGGACTTGACTACTACAGCCCTGGCACAAAATGTGCATACTCAAAAAAAGTGCAATACTATATTATAATTTTGTAAACAATAAAACTTAACAGCTGGTCACACTTAACAGCAATTGCGAGTTATCAGGCCAATTCTAAGGGGGGAAAGACTAACATTTTCCCTCTCAGAATAGTTTATATCTCACAATTCCGACTTTATATCATGCATTTCTGACTTTATATCATGCAATTCTGACTTTATATCTAGCAATTCTAAGAAACAAAGTCAGAATTGCGAGATGTAAACTCCCAATTGTGAGAAAAAACGTCAGAATTGTAAGATAAAAGTCGCAATTACCTTTTTATTTTCCATTCTGTGGCGGAAACAAGCTTCCATAGTTCCCGGCTTACAGTGGAATCCAAAATGAGCCCAAACGTCGGCTTTTAATGTTGGCGGTGCAGGCTTGAATCAGGTTTGAACGGAGTGCAGCTGCTGTCCGTCATTTTGCCAAAGCGCGACTTGTACAGTACGACACTGAACGCTCTCACTAGAGTGTAGCCCACAGCGCCGCCACTGGCCTGGATGGCTGAATCGATTCATAGGATTTGATGAATCGATATTGAATTAAGAAGCAAAAAATTGCAATGCATTGATCAATCGGATATTTTTACCCAGCCCTAGTGTGTGTTCGGAATGAAACATTCATTACCATGTCTGAATTTCAGCTCCAGAGGTTTCCTCAGCATAATGAATGACTCATTTCAGGCAGTTCAGAATCAGTTCTTTCTTTTGGGAGACTTCTTTAACTCAATTTATCTTGCAGTTTGACCTTTGATACTTTGCAGACCTTTTACATTCACAAACCGCTATATAACACACTAGACGAAATGTTCTATAACAAAAAAGCATTATAGGGGCGCTTTAGTAAATAAACCCTGTTCGTTTTATGTTTTAAAATCACTCCTGATTTCGATTATATTAAATTTCCTTCTACAAATGAAATGGTCTAACCGTTTACTGTCTTTCTGCAGTGGGTTATAGAGATTTCCCCTGGACATCACGGTACTCGGTTCTCTACATCGACAACCCAGTGAGTTCAGTGTATTTATTTTAGACAGACTCAAATAGATATGTCTGTTAATTAGGGCTGTCACAATTTATACGTTTTAGATATCTATTTATGCATTTATAAGTGTTATTCTGTTCTGTGTGGTTTTTATGAAAGATTTCTTTTGATAATGTATTCATAAATTAAAATGGGATGGGATGTTTAACAAACGGAGCTCTTTTTAAGTCATTTTCTCTTTTTATATATATATATATATATATATATATATATATATATATATATATATATATATATATATATATATATATAAATTATATATAATTAATTATAATAAATATATATAAATTATATATAAATTATATAAATTATATATTATATATATATATAATATTTTATTTATTTATATTATTATTATTTTTTTATTTGTATATTTTTTAATATGTATATTTATTTAATATTTATATATTATATATATATATATATATATATATATATATATATATATATATATATATATAAAAATGTATTATTTTTAATTTTTTTCTGAAAGTGAGATGATTAAAGACCATTGATGCATAAATCTGTATTTATATAGGATACACATTCTGTCCTCAGTGTTATCCACACATAATCTAATGAACACAATTTGTTCTTTCAAGATGGATCTGATTAAACTAGATGAATCACATTTTAGTTTCAGTTAAAACTATTGGTTTCAGTTAGATTATTGCTCTGAAATGCTTGTTTGTGGTTTATTTCTCAGGTTGGGACAGGATGGAGTTTCACTGAGGATGACCGTAGGATTTGCCCAAAACCAGGATGATGTGGGCAGAGACTTGTACAGGTACAATGGCAAAAATTGTACTGTATACATCTAAGAGAACATGAGATGCATGTGATATATTACAGTGTCTTCCCTCCTCAGTGCCCTGACTCAGTTCTTCCAGATATTCAGTGAGTTCCAGTCTAATCCGATTCTACGCTACCGGCAGAGAGTGAGGAAAATGACCTCATATTGGATTGTAACAATTAAAATCCTCTAACTTATACAGTCAAAACAGTGTGTTTTACATTAACATTTTAAACCCATAGTCATATGCAGGAAAGTATGTTCCTGCGATTGGCTACTACATCCACAAGAACAATCCCTCTGCTAAAGTGCAGATCAACTTCAAAGGAGTGGCCATTGGAGATGGTCTGTGTGACCCTGAGCTGGTAAATGGAAAGGATATTTTCTTTAAAACACATCACATTCCTGATCATTATGATGTGACAGAAGAACTATTGCACTGAACTTGCTCTAGAGGCATTATAAACATAACGGGAGCCACGTACACACTATAAAGTTCCAGGAGTGACAATCGCATTTAAATGTGGGAGTGTGTACCCTAAATTAACAATCCATGAGTGTACAGAACACGACTCACTCCCAAAGTTATGATGATTGGAAGGTTGCTTTGCATATCGCTCTTTTGAAGTGATGCCATGTCCTCTTATTATAAGCGTTTTAGGGCTCATAAAGCTCATAGAGTTATGGACAAATGCGGATCATGAAATTTTAGTCTTATTATTTTCAATACAAAGCATTTAAATTTAGTTTTTTTTGTGGGATTGTTCTTATTTGCTGTTTTTTTTGTTTTCTTGCAAGATCTTAGCAACACGAATGAGTCAAGCATTGTACTGAAACTCTTTCACTGTGATTTTCTTGCACTGCGCTACAGAGAGACGCACACTGAACGTACACTTAAAAGTGTCATTAAGAACTAGTTTGTTTTTGTAAATGTGGCTGTCACTACTTGTATTTTTAAATTGGAGAACTGACAAACAAAATTAACTGCAGTGTGTACATGACTTTTGGTAAAGCTGCTTTAAAACAGTGTGTATTGTGAAATATGCTATACAAATAAATTTGACTTTGACTGTTGTTCATGTACAGACTTTAATCTCGTCAATCCTCTCTGTCTCAGATGCTGGGAGGCTATGCAGATTTCCTCTATCAGACGGGTCTCGTGGATGAACTGCAGAGGCAGCATGTGAAGATGCAGACGGATGCAGGAGTCAAACTCATCCAGGAGCAGAGATGGGTGGAGGCCTTTGAGGTGAGAGTCAGTGTTTAGTATATGACCAAAACCATAATTCACCATATGAGAGCTATATTAAAATATTCTTAAAAATATTAAGAATAAGAATTTATTTAAAGGGGTGATGAACTGAGAAATACAATTTTCCTTGAGTATTTGACATCTAAGAGGTCATCATATTATAAGAATATCCTGGTTTCAGAACTGAAAACGTCCTTGTTAGTCCAATAAAAGCTTTCATTGACACCAGCCTCAACAAACGACTCGTTTTTAAAAGTGGGGAACTATGACCTCAAAGAGGATAAAACACCACCCCCGCAGAAGAAGATCAACGCCAACTTCAACACGGCCGGTTTAGCCCCGCCCACCGATTCGCGTATTACACGCATATCTAAATAACATAGACCTCAGCGTGTTGACAAACCGGATTGAGCAACCAAGCAATACAAAATGTTCCAGCTGATGAGGTTAAACATTGTCCGTCTATTCGCTTCATTTTACTGAGGATTGTTTTGTAAACAAGACTAGATTTGCAGACTGATTAAGAGTAAAGAACGGTGCTGTGCCGTCTATGTTGGATCTGACAGGAATGGTGCAACACACGGACTCTGGGTCGAACATGTATGGGTGAATCATTCCGGTTGCCATTTTACAACATTGGATGTTTTTTTCAAAACAATTTTCCCCACGTGCACTGATGAGTAGGGTTGGGTATCGAAATCGAGTATTCGATTGGAACCGGGACTAAGCTTTTCGTTTTCCTAAGTAATCGTTCAAAAGTTAAAAATTCGATTCCTAGTTTCGATATTAACAGTCCGCTGATCGGAAGAAGAAACCGCTGAACAACACCAACGAAGAAGCGTCTACCGGAAGTGTTGGCATAACCGTCGAGTCGAACATGGAGTAGCTTACGTCGGCAGTCCAAAGTGTGGCTTCACTTTCTAAAAGTAATGAAATCTCGGCAAAATGCTAAATTTGTGACAAAAGGAGTATTTGTGACAGAAGGAGTATTTCCTTCAGAAAGACCGTTGGTTAGCAAGGTTAGCTAAACTTTTTTGACCCTGCCTCTTAAAAGAATCGAAATCGAGAATCGTTAGGAACCGAAATCGAAAACAAGGAATCGGAATCGGAATCAGAATCTTAAATTCAAACGATACCCAACCCTACTGATGAGTGAGTTGAAACTCATTATAATATGCAAAACTGTTCTCCACTCACAGCAGTGGGCATTTACTTCCAAGTCTTCAGTGCGAGACTTCCATAAAAACCAAAGTTTTTGAGCTAGGCTTAAAATTAGGGTTGAAATAGCCTATTACTTATTCATTTTGATGTTTTTGAATGTAAAAACCAAGCAAATGTCGTAAGTTGACCTCAGACAACAATATAATAAAATTTAAAAAGCCAGTTCATGACCCCTTTAACATAATAGTAAGAAATAAAACAGAAATTGGTAACACTTTACAATAAGGTTCATTTATTAAACATTAGTTCATGCATTAACTAACATGAACTAACCATTTGTTACTGTATTTGTTATTCTTTGTTAACGTTAGTTAATACAAATCTAGCTGTTCATTGTTTGTTCATGTTAGTTCACAGTGCATTAACTAATGTTAACAAGATTTTAATAAAGTATTAGTAAATGTTGAAATGAACATTACCAAAGATTAACAAATGTGGAAGAAGTATTGTTCATTCTTTGTTAATGTTAACTAATGTAGTAACTAATGAACCTTATTGTAAAGTGTTACCCAGAAATTGAATACACTGTACAGTCTTCACAGCCAAGAGCAGTGATTTACATTGATTTTCCACCCTTTATTTCTTTTGTGTTCATGAAGCTGTTTCACTTGGATATATGTCACAATAGGGAAAGAAAAGACTTCCCTATTGTGACTTTTGTTTTATGCCGACTGTGTGACAGTCAGTGAGTAACACGTTGAGTTAGTTTTTCATGGCGTATTGCACTTAAAGGAATAGTTCACTTAAAAAACGAATATAATGTCATCATTTACTCACCTTCAAGTTGTTTCAAATCTGTATGAATTTCCTTCTTCTGCTGAACACAAAAGATATTTCGGAGAATGTCTGTAACCAAACGGTTGATGGACCTGTGATGGAATAAAAATAGTGAACTGTAGATCAAAACTAATCATAACTCTTAACATCTAACCAAACTTCTCCTTTAGGCCTAAAATTCTACCACTTGAACAAAATGTACTCTAAAGTTCGAGTAAAAACAAGTGGAAAATCCTGAGATCCTGACTAGACAATATCAAAAATATAACAGTCTAGAATAGTTTCATGACATATTGAGTAATCAACTGAACTTCTAACCTTTTCCATTTTTTTTAAATCAATGTGTTCAGCTGGTTTGAAACAACTTGACGGTGAGTAAATGATGACAGAATATTCATTTTTAAGTGAACACTTTTTAGCGTCATGCACTTCCCACTATTTATTTTATCATTTATGCAAGTTTCTTTGTCACTATACAGTGTCAAGGGCTACGCTGATAATTTACGTGCCATGATATAAACAATATATCAAAATAATCTAATGATAGACACTTTAAATCTCCATTATATTTCGTCATACCGCCCAGCCCTATTCAGGACAAGCACTGGGGCTTCTAATACATCAGTTGTGAAAGCATCTCATCTGTCCTCCAGGTGTTTGACAGCTTACTGAATGGTGATCTTGTTCCTTATCCTTCATACTTCCAAAACGTCACTGGCTGCACCAACTACTTCAACTACATGCAGTGTCAGGTACCAGCATATTTTATTACAAGCAAACGGTGGGAATTGGGTGGTCTGGTTTTGAATGGCTAGTTAATGTCTCATTCTGTGTTTTTCTTTTCCAAATAGGAACCTCCAGATCAGGAGTATTTTTCTGCATTTGTGACTCTATCAGATGTTCGACGTTCCATCCATGTCGGAAATCTTACGTTTCATGACGGCTCAGAGGTTGAGAAGCACCTGCTTCAGGATGTCATGAAGTCCATCAAGCCCTGGTTGGGTGTCCTCATGGACAACTATAGAGTGAGGGAACCATTTGGTTTGGAAGTTTTATATTATATAAAGTTTGCATATGCATTGATTTTTTGTTGAATATCATATTTGATACATTAAGCTTTTGATATAGGATAATATGAGGATCAAAGTTATTTGGTGGCCCACAATTAGGAAATGTTACTAGCAATATACAAAATAGTTTTGCTTTTACTACAACATTTGGAAGGGGGTCAAAAAGTTAAAGTTGTCCTAAGACAAGAACGGTTATTCTTCAAAATTCATGTTTAACTTCATGGGCCCTATTTTAACGATCTGAAACGCAAGTGTCAAAGCGCAAAGCGCAATTAACTTTGTGGGCGATACCAGCACTGTTGCTATTTTCCAGGCGGGATAAATGCCTACTTGCGCCTGCGCAAATCTAAAAGGGGTTGGTCTGGAGTAGCTTCATTATTCATAGGTGTGGTTTGGGCGTAACGGAAATAAACCAATAAGAGCGTCATATCACATTCCCTTTAAGAGCATGATGAACGAGGTGCGCTTGTTCCATGGCGCAATTCTAGTTTAACATCGCATTTACCAGGCGCGCTTCAGCATCGGTTCACAGCCGTGGAGATGGATGTTCTGATCAGGGCCGTAAAAGAAAGAAAGGGACACTGAGGATGGACAAACCCACCAAATTAGCTTTGGGTTAAACATGCATATGATAATTTGGGTAAATGTGTAAGCTTTATGCCTGTTTTTCCCATCATCATGGACACAATAATGATTTCCCTCATGTTTGTATATTTTCCGTATAATAATGTATCATTTGCAAAAGTAAAATGCATCTGTGTTGATGAGAGAATCATCTACAGTGTATCCGCATTGTTCACACTCTGTATTATGGCCAAGCATGCACGCTTAAAATAGCATCTGAATATACTGCAATGCGCCACTGACTTTCAGACCAGGGTTTTTTCTGGTCATTGGCGCAATTGTTTTCTGGAACTGCAAAATAGCACCAGGGATTGTTTGCGCCGACACACGACCTCCTTTTTGCGCAACCCGCCAGGAAGCGCAAGTTCATTGTTAGTTTTCGACGTATGTACTGTGGAGGAAAAAAGCCCGCTTGAGCGCAAGTGCAAAATAGGAATGATAAATGCGTCAGTGTATAAAGTCATTTGCACAGGATGCAAGATAGAGCCCCAAATGTTGACTACTGTTTGTGTTCAACTCTAAAATCAGTAAAAGATTTCACAGCAAAAAGACACGTGTACTATGACCTGAAGATCAACATTTTTACTACCACATTTTTTCTACTACTGAACTACATAAATTTAAGTTGATTTGACAAAAGGAAAAAAATTTGTGATTACAAATCATGAAAATGATTTTTTACAGTGAAGTTTAATGAGTCATAGTTTGTTAATAGTGAGAATTGGACCCTAATCTAAAGCGTAATCATAATTTTAATTTCGACTTTAAAATGAGCATAACAATCAGATTATCATTATTAGGCAGATTTTTATATTAGTGCATGCCTACATAGTTTGAAGTATTTCACAGGGGGAATCATTTTGTTTAAGTGGATTTAATATTTCTAATGGAAATATAAAACCACACCATATGATCCAACTGCCTGTGTAAAGTTGGTAATTTTTTTGTTGCCCTGTGTTTGGTTAATTAAATTACGTGTATTGGTAATGTAGTGTCCCTTGAAATCAAATTCAGGAGACCCTATATCTGTAAAAAGGTCAAGCTTTTTGATGCACCCTGTCTATATCATACTTGTTAAATCATTTTGTGGGTTTAAATAGCATTGTGGTCTTCATACGTCTGCCTTTTCCGGACTAATTCCCACTTTGGATTAAACTGTGGGACTGGTTTGTTTGTGTGCTCAGGTGTTGATCTATAGTGGACAGCTTGATGTCATCGTTGCAGCCCCTCTGACTGAGCGCTTCTTGCCCACCGTGAACTGGACTGGAGCGGACGAGTACAAAAAAACCATGCGCTTCCCCTGGAAGGTCCAGCCCAGTGATACTGAAGTGGCCGGTTACGTACGGACAAGTGAATGAGTTCTTTCAGGTGAGGTTTTTGCAGTATTCCTATATAATTTGCTGATTAATTTTGTAATTATTGGCATTGGCTGAAAGCCATACCCATGTAAGTTTCAAAATCTGCTTACAGCTTTATTTATTTAAAAACAGTATATTGTTTTTAAATATTGCGTAAATATGTGCTGTTCAATTCGGCAATGATTATTACTTGTTACAATTAAATTATATTCCTGTAATTATTTGGCATCGGCTAATGTTGTACAAATTAGGGATGGGCATTTTTCTAAAATATTGCATTCGAATATTCAGGCTCATAAAAATCGAATATTAGAATATTCGTTTATTTAAATTATGTTTAACAAAAAAGACGTTGATTTTTTTTTTTTTACGTTTTTGTCACCATTTCTGGACAAGCTTACAATTAGGCAATACACAACAAGCGTACAATAGTAATTAAAGTTTTTTTTTAGTTGAACATTAAACAGTAGGTAGGTATGTGACAAACTGACTTATATACGCGCGAGCGCTTGTTCCCGCGGCTGTGTTCCCAGCAGGTATTCAGCGCAATGCGCGTTGGTGACTAAAGACATCTGTAGTATCTTTGCTTTGTGAATACCTCTAAAGCCCATATACTAGTAACGTAAATTACATAATCACGTTGATTCTGACGTTCAAATTTCCAGGATGGCTGTAGTAAGAAGAAAGTTATAAGCAAAGCAACATTTCTCTCGTGTTTGGCATCAAAATCAGCTATGAAGGGGAGTATTTTTTGTTTCAAACCCAATACTTTTGAAAGATTATACATTTAACTTGAATTAGGTGAAGTTTGGGATTGATTGTAACATTCGCATGTGTTTTTTTACGATCCGCAAGTGACGTTGTTGTCAGCCATCAGAATCAGCCATTCGATAATATTGGCTTCCAAAACTTCTCCCAGTTTTTAAAATAATCGTCAACTATTTTAGTAATCGTTTTGTTTGACAGAAATCTCTATCTAACATATGTAAGTAGATTAAAATGAATAAATAATATTTCACTATTTAAATTGCTTGCCAGCATTAAGTCAAGAAATGCCCTACAAAAGAAACAATGAAATGCATGTGTCGATGCCAACTGACTAAAAATGTGAATAAAGATTTTATTTGAGAGGATTTTGATTTCATATGGAAATATATGTGTAGATTGATGCTCTCGGTTTCATCAGAGGAAGGGGTTAATAGAAATAATAAATGTGTATCTATTCCTTTTAAAAAGAGGTCATCTTAATCTTGTTGGGCTTTTAATTACCTACACTGTGGTGTTTGAATTATACAAATAGACCAAGAAATGTGGAAGTTATGATATTTTGAAGTGTTTGTTCAAGCAGAAGAGGTCACAGTTTTTCATTGTTTTATTGTTTTAATTAGGTACAAAAATGACCCCTAATTTCGGAATTTAAAAATTCCATAACTTTCTTAAATATTATCCGATTTTAATCATTTAAAAAACATTTTAAGGTATTTTTTATTATCTATCATATGGTAATGATTATATATGAATTTTCTCATTTTTTATTTTTTTTGTCGCATACCTACATTCTCAAGCAGCGCGAGCGGAAACCCTACTAAAGCAGATTGCGTCAGATATCGTACAGAACGTACACCTATACACACGAGTCAGCAAATGATTGATTATCGTGTTTATATTGTTTCACGTTTATGTTGAGAAAAACAATAATATCTAACGTTACATGCAGGGGCGTCGCCAGCACTTTATGCTCGAGTGAGAAAAGAAGCCGCGCTGACAGACGTTTCAGAGACTCAAAGAGAACGGTGTTTCTAACAGCACTTTGCATTTTCTGTTCTTAAAACGGTCTCCACCAACGAAACTTAAAATAAGTGTGTCTCAAAATCATTTTGCTATTAGATAAGTTATCATCTTTGATCACGCGGGGTCCAGCTGCGCTTACCTGCAGTTGTGATGCAGTGATGAACAGCTGTCTTTCCTCACTTCGACTGTTTGGATTTCATGTGATTTCTCATGGTGATGATATCATAACTCAGATTAATTAATTAATTTGATCAAAAGTAATTCCGTTTAGTAAGATCCTTTTCAAGTAACGTTAATTCCAAACTTCGTGAGGAGACGACAACATTATGTGATCAAATACAGACAACTTGTTAACACACTCAACAGCGCCATCCAGAGCATTTAATTGTAACTGCGAGTTAGTTCTTTAGGATTTATCATGGACTCTCTGCATTTACGGCCAGCAAAGCAACGTATTCAAAATTCGAATAGCATTTTATTTTTCGAATAATAATTACATATCGAATATTCGTGCACATCCCTAGTAGAAATACAACATGATTGTGTTTCAGAAATACAATGGAAAGCTGTCTGATAATGAATTCCTCTGTTTTTTTCTCTTCAGGTAATTGTCAGAGGAGGCGGGCACATTTTGCCTTATGACCAACCAGAGAGAGCATTTATCATGATTGACAGATTCCTTTCTACAGACGGATTCTCATCACTCTGACACACTAAGATCAACTGGAATGTAAAGTGATCACTGAATGAATCCATGTTCAGTGTGTAATTTTAATGCAATAGTTTGTGTGCTATGATCAGACTGTTAAATATATAATGAAGAAAGATTCAGGGGTTATTTTATTGGTCTGTGTGTAAAGTGCATGTTTTTATTGTACATGGTCTTTTTTTTTTGATTAAAGTATGATTTTGAGTATAGTTTACTACTTTTTGTCTTGTCGTTTTTGAACCCACATGGATGTTTTTATCTATACTGTGTGATCAGTAGCCTACTTATACAGTAGTTGATGCTATCTAGCTGTACTTTTCTGATGCTTCATATTCAAACTCGCCATCCATCGTATTCTACGTAACTAAAAAATATTAATAATGGTTAGACTATTTCAGTAGCTTTATGTTCATAGTGTTATTTTTCTGATAATACGTGCAAAGATGCACTGTAGAAAGTCGTATGCGCTTTCAGTGCACACAGGAGAGAGAACGAAACCATCAAGAGGAAATGGCACAGAGGTAAACATTCGAGAAAGGTATGACCTACTTCCACAGGAAACCAATTCATTTTGTTTTAGGAGTGGTGTTAAAAATATAAGTTAAATATATTTGCCAATAGCACAATATTCCATAAAATGAATTGTATGTTTAATTGTCTGTGTAAAACATTTTCTCTGCCATTTGTTTCATTCGTATTTTTGACAGCATTTCCTCTGTTTGTCCTACAGGGGGCGACAGCTGACTATAAAGCGAAACGTGTCTGACTGGTATTTAATTAGATGGTGAATGCGGCTACAAATGTAAATGACGCTTGTATTAGCCTATACTTCATGCGATATTTTATGTCAAATTTATGTTTTGAGTTCTTTTATGTCAATTTGTACATACCTGGTTGTTGAGGTTTTTCAGAGTGTGGATAAAAACATTTTTGCAACCATCCAGTTCAATTCAAACATTACTATATTGAGTATTTTGTATAATTAAACATTGATTAAACATTTTGTATAATTAAACAATAAACATATTTTGTATAAATAAACATTAAAAATTAAAATTTTTTATAATTTTATAATATAAAACAATTACAACAATAATAATTATTATTATATAAAAAATGCATAAATAAAGTTGTTACTGTAAAACCCAAAAAGTTAAGCTAACTCATTTCATTTGAGGAAACCAATTGCCTCAATTCATTTAAGTTATAAAAACAATAGTTATGAGTACTCTGAACTTATTTTATTTAGTTAACTAGAACAATATTTCTTAACAAAATTAAACTTTACACTGCATTTAATACTGTACATAGCTGACGCTTCACTTTATTGAGTAAAAACATTGTACATTACAATAAGTAAATGCACACTCATAAATTGGAATAATGTTATTGTCTCTAGCTTTTGCAATCTATATATAAATTGTAATCTGCATATAAATTGTAATTTGCACCAGTATGTGTTACTGTCGTAGGCCTACACAGCCCGATTTAACATCACTGGTGTCATCGTCCTATTTTTCCATATTAAAATATTTCTCATCCTAGGAATAATAGCATTTTAAGGCTTAATTTATAATAATTATGCATGTAATTTAATATATTTGCATAATTCTGCCCTCACTCACAATAGGGCTTCATTTCATGTTTGCTTTGACCCATCAAAGGTGGAATATCTAAGATTTTTGCATTAAAATATCCCAAAATCACAAAGCCAATGTTATATATTTAGTTAAGATGATAACTTACAATATTCCAAATGTTTCAAGCAATGTTTAAATCGCGAGAAAATTGAGATTTTAACCAAGGAAACGGGGCGTGTGAGCAGGGGTGAGCTGGGAGTCGCCAGTCAATCACGTCATATCCGCGTTACCTCGGTTTCCGCTCGTACTACGTGTAGTCCTGGATAAATGCGGAAGTTGTAGTTGTGCGTTAGCGTCTATCAAGCAACAAACGTCAGCTTGTTTCGCGCATTTGTTATGGAATGGTGCACAATTATTCTTTTCAATTATTCTCGGAATGTGAACTGTTGGCTGTAAAGGGGTCGCACATCGGACGAGAAGAGCCGCGCCACGTCTAGGACAAAGTCCAGTATCGCACACCGGACGCGCACTTTCTCATCAGTATATGGCCAGCAATATTATTATGTTTAATGACATGAAAGGAAGATAATGTCTGTTCTATGTTATGATTGCACTGTACAATTAAATACAATCGTTGCTGAGTCTGCAGTCTGAAAACTTTACCTCAGAACATCCGTTAACTGAATGAATTGAGAATCTCACCTGAAAAATCTAATAACATCAGTAATTGTCATTCAAGCAGCTGATTTCTGTAAATGAATGCAAAACTAAATGCATATTGCAGCATAGGGCGAAGTCAGGATGTAACATTAGCAACGATTTGACTTCAAACCCTTTCCACCATAGCTTGGTCCAGTGACTCGTACAGTAACATCTGTGATAACTAATTTACTTTTAAACCTGACTTTTCTTGTGGCTATTTCAGTTTAATGAAAAAACAAGCATGTCATTAAACGCAACATTTATAGAAATTGAACTTTACCTCATCCTTGACAACCAATTTTCGATTCCCGTCTGACTGATTTATCCACGGTGGAGTTGAAAACAACAGTTCCCATCATTCCGCGTTCCTCCACGTCGTCATCAAGCAAAGCCGGTGTTGTTGTTTTGAATGTAGCGCCCTCTAGAAACAAGTATTTTATATTCACCAAAACTGTCAACCAGAGGTCTATATTAAATGGCCAAAACATTTTTAGTGCATAAACATTGAATAAAATATTTTTGTATGTTATTTGCTTCTTTAAATTGCAATATGTAATGTAGATACAGTAAAAAATTGGAATAATTAAGAATATGACAAATGCTGTGCAATTGAAAATTATGACTGTGTGTGTGTGTACACAAGCTGCAGTTTTTTTCGTTAGTGCATGACAAAATCATGAATTGGCTTTGTTACAGAACAAGTGCTTTATTTTCATATTGTAATATAGTTGTTGCTGATCTCACATCTGTACATTTGCATAAACACAAACTGTTCAAGGCATTAATAAACATATAAAATATACAAAGTTATGCAAGCGTGTGTGAATTCATGAATTCAATATGCGTAACACACATTACAATGCTTCAGCTCCGAAAATGAACAGGCGAACATTTGAAGACGGCAAGTGCTATGCAAACATTATTTACAAACAAGTACCAAACATGTACTCCTTTCAAAAAGAAAGGTGGTTGCATTACAGGAACAAGATTACAAAAATTAATGAGAATTTATACAATATTTATAGTTTTGTTGCAATGATACAATTATAGTTTTATTAATGTGTATTCATTGTCCTCCACCTAAAAAAAAAACTATGCACACAAAAGCACACATATACCCAGGCACACACACACAAATCTCCCTCCTTTTTATAAGAATGCTATTACAAAAGTCATCCATCCACCCATCCTAACAAGGACTGGTGCCAAATCAACAATTTGAGATTAATGTCTGTTACTCAATGAGAGCAACTGAAACATTTCCAGTTCAATGTGATGTTATGTTGCTTGGGTAAGAGATGACGTGGCCCTCGCTCCTCACCACCATGCTTTGAAATGTAAAGACGCAGGAGATGAAATATACTATAACTGTTTTCAGTCCTCTGAAGATGCAAACTGCTGTTTAGCAGGCCCCTCCCACCATATTATTACATCATAATGTTGCCCAAACAATGCAAAACTTGTGAGTGTGAGGTCTGAGATGACAATGGGAGTGAAAATGCATGTATACACAAATCTCAAGTCAACCTTCAAGCTCACAATCCAAAAACATTGAAACTCGCACCTCATGTGGTCATCTGAATCCCATTCGAAACCAGATTATGATGCACAAAAGAACATTGAATGTTGGCTTGTGTTACTTAAAGGATAGTTCACCCCCTGAACATCTGAGAAATTTTGTGGGAAAAAAGGTCCATTGTTTATTGACTTCTGTATGACTTGTGCTTCATACATCTCTAGGCTATTGACAATTTCAATCCAAGCGGCTTTGTGTTGCAAAATCAAAATCAGTGCGGGGAATTCCAGAACACATGCAAAATTACTATAGATGGAAATAACAATTTAGCCTGCAAAAAATTGTGGCCGCACCATTACACACGCTTGTGCTCTTCCAGACTTAATTACTTTTATCTGCAGAAGACAAATGAAAAAATTTAGTAGAATGTCTCAGTGGTTTTTGTCAATGTAAGTCAATGGGGTCCAAATGTTTTAAAGCTTTAAAAAGGGCATAAAGGTAGTAAATATCAAATAATTTATTAAATATGTTAAAACATCAAACCTCATTGGTTCTTGTGAACCACATGATGTCATGACACAAGAACCAATGAGGTTTGATGTTACTGACATGTCACGATATTTGTTTTGGGCTCTGTACAGTACACTGTAAAAATGAATATGCTTTATCTAATCAATAGAATTGTGGCAACAGATTACAAGCAATATTATAAATTAAATTGAACAAATTAGAATTGAGTAATAATCAAATTATTCCTTAAAAGTTAACCATTTAAAATTTCCTTTAAAGTTAAACCATTTACATTTACGCCAAAAAAAAAATATCTCACTAACAGACAGACGTCAAAGATTAATTAAGAACTATTTATTTTATATTGCCAACATTGAAGACACCTGATGTTAACAAGCAGAATCACTAATGAGAAAACCGTAATTTTGAAACAAACCTAAAACAAACACCAATCACCATAATGGTGACTTAAATTTATGTTTTTGTTTGTTTTTTTGGTTGTTGTTGTAAGTTTGACTCATTTTAAATGGTTAACTTTTAAGGAATTAATTTGATTAATTATTACTCAATTTGAATTTGTTACATTTAATTAATAATATTGCTTGTAATCTGTTGCCACAATTTTCTTTGATTAGATAAAGCATATTCATTTTTACAGTATATATGAATTGATCAATGTATTGATTTGATTTGAAAGTGAATGCACTTTAATGTCATTTAAAGTGTTCATATCGCTAAATTTTGGATTACTTTTACACTACATTTATGTCCTTTTTAAAGTTTGAAACAGTTGGACCCCATTGACTATTATTGTACAGACAAAACAAGAGAATACATTCTAAAAAATGTGTCGTGCAGAATAAAGGTAATTATACGAGTTTTGAAACGAGTAAATGATGAGAGAATGATGCTCATTTTGGGTGAACTATCCTTTTGAGATGTTGGGAATCAACCAATCTCCCGAAAAGGTCCAACAAAATCAACAATAAAATCACAATCATGTTTCCAGTTCACCTTGCCGTCACCCATTTCACAGTGTGAAAAACAGGCTTTCTCTATAGGGACAATTTAAAGTCTTAAAGCTACAGGAGCACCGTACTGAACGCCCGCCAAACCCAAGCCTTCAGGGTTTAAATCGTGTCCTTCTTTCGGGCGGCCCATTCCGGTAGGCCCACACAAGTTGCATTGCTCCATGGATTGACAGTGGCTGGCTCTCGCTGGTGTGGGAACTGGGAATCGCTGAGTCTTCTATATGGCTATTCCATCCTCTACTGCGCAGAGGTCAAAGTGCATAGACAGCTACAAGATTTCCACCTCTCAATGTGGAGGTCGTTTTGCACACTCATGTTCCAAACACAGTGCTGCGAGAAAAGGCGATGGGAATCAATATGTTCCATTTAGGAGGGATGAAATATCCTCTACAAACTGTGAAAAACATGAAACAGAGTTCTGAGCTTAGCTGCTGGAAGAAAGGCCCTTTTTCGGCAGAGGGGAAACATTTTGGTGGATCTCTCCGCATGATGCTAATACATGTCCAGCCGGCCTGTGTCCTCATCACAGGCCTCCTTGGTTGAAGAAGGTAAAAGAGTCCATAAACACCAAAAAGCGTCCAAAAACAAAACAGTGTCGGCATTAAAACACTAGTAATTAGTCATTACAAAAAAGCTACACAACGTCAAGGCCTTAAAGTTCAACCTGAATTGAAATAAATGTACTGATAAAGGTATTACTAAGGGCTGACATTCTTCGCTATGTGAGTATTTAAGACATATTCAGGCACATAGTGACATTTGGAAAGCAGTGTCTAGATCAGTACCTGCAAAGAAATAGTAAAATGCTACATTTTCGCAGCAGAGAAAAACAAAAGTGGACCAAATTGCATCATTATTTGCAGTTAAACAAGAACAACCGAACTAAAGGCCGTGACATACCAAGCCGACACATCTGTCAGCCCGTTTTAAGTTGGACCACATCTGCAGATTTTTGGTCGATTGAGCATGTTGAATCTGTGTAGGGCAGTCGGTGAAATTGATCATTCTAATTGGCTGTTCGGCTTATGGAACCAGTACCCGAGAATTGACAAAGTCAAGAGTGCACACACAGTCATGTAAATTCGCATTCCAATATGCAAATATTTTCATAGAAACATGACCGTCTGGAATGAAGAAAGTGATTTCAAAATGGTAAGGTTTACGGTTTGTATTCCAGCAGTCCTAGTTCTGATTTCCCTTTTGAATGACGAATACAGACTGTCAACTGCTGGTGTGGAAAGTTATTTCGTCTCACAGAACGTATATTCTAGTTGGCCATTGGCTGTAGTCTTTGCGGTGTGTTCAAGCGGCAGACGCAAGACGAAAACAATGTCGGCTGTTTTCGCCCCAGTTCGATTCCAGTTTGGTGTGTGACAGCCTTAAAGGGATTTAAGATTTCATGTAAGTGAAAATCTATCCATCCAAAATCTAATCTTACAGCCATCATACACTCATGAGGTATATGGGATCCCTTAAAATGACACAAAGGACACAAGCACACATTGGAATGTCATTATTAGGGCCGGTTCACACAGAACACGTTTTCACGTTCCACTGCGCAGCATTAATTTGGGTGCATGTTACCCAGACAGCAACATAGTGTCAGCCCACAACTGGTACTCTGGTAACTATGTTGTTGTCTAGGCAATCAGCTCCCTAGGTTGTGAATACGTGTATGTTGTTTGTACAAATTCGTGCACTGCTAAGACCCTGACTCACTACACATTGGGATGTTTCCGGCAACATAACAACTTGCATTTTAAAACACCACCACTGTCATTTATCAACAACAGATTCAAATCTTTTAAGGGTGTACTCACACTAGCCAGTTTGAACCGTGCCCGTGTGCGTTTGACCACCAAAGCGTGGTTCGTTTGACTAGTGTGAGTGCTCCGAACCGTGCCCGGGCGGGGCTCGATTAGCCGGCCCTGGCCCGCTTGGAAGAGGTGGGCCAGAGCACGGTTCAGTTGGACTCGGCGCGGTTCGCATGCAGTGTGAGCGCTAACCGCGCTGGAGCACGGAACAGGACGCGTGACGTGCAAACCTCCTCATACGAGCAGCACGATTTCGTGAAAATTGTAGTTGACAACGCACTACATGGAGATACAACCACGATCGGATGATAAGAGCAAATCATTTTTGACTCTATTGAGAGCTGTTTCAGTACTATGGTACGGTCTAAATCCTGAAAATAATCAAATAAATAACGAGTTCACAACAACGATTTTATCTTGTCTACAAACCACGTTTTGTCACGAAAAACCACGCAATAAAACAAACCAGAAATGAAACAGCACGTGCGCCTATACCCAGCGAAGAAGAGAACACAACACGTGAATGGACGTCAGACAGAAACTAGTGCTGCACACTGTTTGCGCAACGATCTGCTCTGAGAAAAAAATGCAAAAAAATAAATAAAAACTAAGATTTACCTGGTGTCCTCAACCCATGCGTTGCTATGATTGGCTGTACTCATGACATCACTGAGGTTGAGTCGCGTGACGGCTCTGGATATCTAGCAGGCTAGATATTTTTCTAGGCTCGGCGACACGTCTGCAAGGCGTCTGCGAGCGTTTCGCTGCGTTGTTGGCTCTTTCATACTAACAGATTGGCGAGCATTCATCATCCGCTAATCCTCCGCGATTTGCACGCAATAACACCCTGACCTGTCGGCGAGCTTAACGATTTGCAAATCGGGCATAAATCGGGCTTAAAATCCTGTAGTGTGAACTTGGCTTAAAGGACAACTCCGGCGCAAAATGAACCTTTGGTCTAATTACACATTGTTGCCTAGTCAACCGTTATCTGAGATTTGTTTTCATGATTGCCGAATGTAAATAGTTTCATCTCTAAAAACAGTTTAGCTTATAATGCTAGTATAACGCTAGTATATTGGGCATAGAGTAATGACAAATAAAAATCGCTTGTTATTACCACTAACAAGGCTTGGATCGGCGCACTGGATCGGCATTCGTAGATCGACTGGTAGAGACTATATTTCAAAGATGGCTTTTTACTGTATTCGCGAAGTTGACTGTGTGTATAAAATATCTTCTTATTAAACTGTATGGACACTGACAAAGTTCTCAATGCTTCGGTTTGAATGTAGGGACCCTTATTATGCTACCGTGTTACTGTGGGGCTATTTTGAGCCTTGTTAGTGGTAATAACAAGCGATTTTAATTTGTCATTACTCTTATGCCCTATATACTAGCGTTATACTAGCATTATAGGCTAAACTGTATGTATAGATAAAACTATTTACATTCGGCAATCATGAAAACAAATCTCAGATAACGGTTGACTAGGCAACAATGTGTAATTAGACCAAAGGTTCATTTTGCGCCGGAGTTGTCCTTTAAGGGACCATTGATGCTGCCTGGTTTTTGTGCTGCGTTGGGGACTTTTTTTAGGGAGTGAACGTTCCAGTGCACTGGAAGTGGCCCTTAAAAATGGCAGACTCTGTGATCAGTGCCCTGACAACTAAACTTGGGAGCTGATTGAGACACATCCTTTATTTTTCAATGTAATAATCTGCTACACAGATACTCGATGCCGCGTCAAGTTGTAAGCAGTTCAACTTTCAAAAATTAGTCTTAAAGGGTTAGTTCACCTCGTAAGACCTTCGTTCATCTTCGGAACACAAATGAAGATATTTGTGATTAAATTTGAGAGGTGGATCACTGCTATATAGGCTCCTAAGGGAATGAAAATTGATGGCCCAGAAAGTCATTGAAGAAAATGTTTAAATATTCCATGTGGCTCAACTATAAGTTTATCAAGCGACGAGAATACTTTTTGTGCGGAAATAACTTCCTTCTGGGCCTGAGACGAGAGTTCAAGAGATTTCCATGACGTATGCGCGAGAATTGCGTTATTTTTCTACTACTTGTGCAATTCTCGCGCATGCGTCCTGGAAATCTCTTGAACTCTCGGCCCAGAAGGAAGAAAAGGAATAGTCGAATAAAGTCGTTATTTTTGTTTTATTCCCACACAAAAATATTCTCGCCGCTTGATAAACTTATAGTTGAGCCACTGAAGTCACATGGAATATTTAAACATTTTCTTCAATGACTTTCTGGATCGTCAAGTTTCAATCCCTTAGGCAGCCTATGTAGCAGTGATCCACCTCTCAAATGGTCCGAAGATGAACGAAGGTCTTACGGGGTTGGTACAGCATGGGGGTGAGTAATTAACAGCTTAATATTAATTTTTGGGTAAACGAACCCTTTAAAAACCTGCATTCTTTTCCATGCCTTCCGCACTTAATCCAGCGTTTTAATCGCAAGAACGTGTTCTTTTGTGAACGGCCCCTTACATTAAGATGCTGGCTGTATACTAACATCTCCAATTTCACAACACATTTCCAGAACCTTTAGAGGTTTGACAGTTTCGCAGGGACTATACTCAAGTGCAGAATTGACCTTGGTCCATGTCAAGAAGGAAGCCTCATGATTTCCTAGACAGCAAACAAACCAGAACTCCTATCACAATAAATCCTATTAAATTAAATTGATCACACAGTCAGAATGCCTGAGGAAGATCTAAACAATATTTAGAGCCAAAACGAAAGCTGATTTAAAGTAGCGTTTAACAATGCATTTGGCTCACGTGGAAGTTTTCCATAGCCTCAGGTGAAGCAAAATCCTTCCAAAAGTTTTCCATGGCATTATTGTGGTGCAAGACGCACTTGAGGAGCATTTTGGACAGGGTTGGAAGGCCCATCGATGAGTACATTACATATATAAAAATGTACTCAAGAATGTGCATAATACTTAGTCCACTCTCTGATCCGAAACAGATACTGAAATGACTGCCAGTAAAAGAAGTGTGCAAACTAATGAGGACCAGGGGTAAATCTGACCAGAAGTTGCACCAGCTTAAAATGAAACAGCTGATGGCATCTTCTAAAACATTTGGATTTAAACGCCAAGATGTTTTCCTGGTGCTACATGATTGCAGCTGTGATCTCAGCACTTTGGAAATACTCTGAAATCTCACACACGTTCAGCGGGGCATATGCTCACAGGAGCCTGTGTGAGCTTGATAAATGCATTCCATTTACATGATCTGTACCAGCGAAGGAGTCAAAGCTGTTTTGTTTTAAAAAGATAACTTTTGAAATGACATCTGAAATGAAAGGAGCCAATAGGTATCTAAATTCTGGTCAGAATGAGCAAGTGAACATGATTCATATTGCTTCAGGTTACTTTCGTTACGAATTCCCAGTTGGAGACTGGCCTTCCTAATTTATCCTTTTGAATTAGATAAAAAGGGGAATGTGAGAGTAGTTGTTACAATAAACAGAAACGTAAGGACAAGATCTTTTTGGCAATGGGAAATTCATAGCAAAAGCTCTCCAGCTATCTGAATTTTGCAATTTGTAAAGGCAGTTGTCCAGTAGTAATCCAGGAACAAATGAAGCAGTTGTGTTTTCACAACATCCGAGACAAGCGAGATGGTGCCCGATGACTTATGCCGACTCCCTTTTTTTACTCAAATGGTAACGTAAAACAAACAGAACTTAGCAAAATGGTAATCAGTTTACGTTTACAAATTACAGACGAAAAAGCTGCCAAATAGGCACAGAGGTGTGTGTCTGTCCAGAGTTTGCAGTCGGGATGTCCAGCGTGTAAGGGGGGATGGGGTGTCGTCAGGGGTCGAGTCTCTAGTGGATGGGGTTAATATCTGTGCGGTGATTGGGTCCCGTGCTAGAGGTGGTGATGGTATTGTGCTGGATGACTTGCTGCTGGGTTACAGGGGTGGGACTCCCTGCCGGACTGCTCTCTGGACCTGAGGGACAAGAGGAGATATGAAGATGTGTGTGTGCGTCCAGCTGTCTGACATCTGCCCATATCCGTCTGTCTGCCAGTCACATCTGTTCATCACTCAATCCATTCATCTCTCCATCCATATGTCTATCTGTCCATCTGTATTGCTGTCCATCTGTCCTTCCTTCCATCCGTCCATTTGTAGAATTTTCTATCTGTCCATCCATCCATGTCTGTCTATCCATGTATCCATCCATCCATTCATGCGTCTCCAACACTTAATGTATCCATTCATTCTTACATCCATCCATCCTTCCATCCAATCATATGTCTGTCTATCTGACCATCCATCAATCATCCACCCGTATGTCTATCTGTCCATCCATCCGTCTGTCTCCATCCATCCATATGTCTATTTGTCCATCTATCCATCCATCCATCCATCCATCCATCAATCTATCTGTCCATCCATCCATCCATCCATCCATCCATCCATCCATTTGTCTGTCTCCATCCATAGATCCATATGTCTATCTGTCCATCTGTATTGCTGTCCATCTGTCCTTCCTTCCATCTATCTATCTGTAGAATTTTCTATCTGTCCATCCATCCATATGTCTGTCTATCCTAAGGATGGGCATTTTTCAAAAATATTGCATTCGAATTTTCGGGCTCATAAAAATTGAATAGTCGAATATTCGTTTATTTAAATTATGTTTAACGAAAAGACGTTATTTAATTTTTTTAAATTAAAGCTTACAATTAGGCAATACACAACAAGCTTACAATAGTAATAAAAGTTTTCTTTTAGTTGAAAACATTAAACAGTAGGCCTATGTGTAAACAAAATATATATATATACATATATATATATATATATATATATATATATATATATATATATATATATATATATATATAAAACAGCATTATTAAAAGCATGCTCAAGCAGCGCAAGAGAAAAAAAAACCTAATAAAGCAGATTGCGTCAGATATCGTACAGAACGTACACATATACACACACACACGAGTCAGCAAATGACTGATTATCGTGTTTATATTGTTTCACGTTTATGTTGAGAAAAACAATAATATCTAACGTTACATGTAGGGGCGTCGCCAGCAATTTATGCTCGAGTGAGAAAAGACGCCGCGCTGACAGACGTTTCAGAGAACGGTGTTTCTAAAAGCACTTTGCATTTTCTGTTCTTAAACCGGTCTCCCTTAACGAAACTTAAAATAAGTGTGTCTCAAAATCATTTTGCTATTAGATAAGTTAACATCTTTGATCACGCGGGGTCCAGCTGCGCTTACCTGCAGTTGTGATGCAATGATGAACAGCTGTCTTTCCTCACTCGACTGTTTGGATTTCATGTGATTTCTCATGGTGATGATATCATAACTCAGATTCATTAATTAATTTGATCAAAAGTAATTCCGTTTAGTAAGATCCTTTTCAAGTAACGTTAATTCCAAACTGAGCGAGGCAGACGACAACATTATGTGATCAAATACAGACAACTTGTTAACACACTCCACAGCGCCATCCAGTGCATTTAATTATAACTGCGAGTTAGTTCTTAGGATTTATCATGGGCTCGCTGCATTTACGGCCAGCAAAGCAACGTATTCAAAATTCGAATAGCATTTTATTTTTCGAATAATAATTACATATCGAATATTCGAAAATTCGAATATTCGTGCACATCCCTAGTCTATCCATGTATCCTGTCTATCTGACCATCCATCAATTCATCCACCCGTATGTCTATCTATCCATCCATCCATCTGTCTGTCTCCATCCATCCATGTCTGTCTATTTGTCCATCCATCTATCTGTACATCTATCCATCCATCCATCTATTTGTCTGTCTACATCCATACATCCATATGTCTATCTGTCCATCTGTATTGCTGTCCATCTGTCCTTCCTTCCATCCATCCATCTGTAGAATTTTCTATCTGTCCATCCATCCATATGTCTGTCTATCCATGTATCCATCCATCCATCCATCATCCGTCTCCAACACTTAATGTATCCATTCATTCTTACATCCATCCATCCATCTAATCATAATGTCTGTCTATCTGACCATCCATCAATCCATCCAACCGAATGTCAATCCATCCGCCGTATGTCTCATCTGTCCATCCATCCATCCATCTGTCCATCCATCCATCCATCCATCCATCCATCCATCCATCCATCCATCCATCCATCCATCCATCCATCCATCCATCTGTCCATCCATCCATCCATCCATTTGTCCATCCATCTGTCCATCCATCCCTCTATCTGTCCATCTATCCATCCATTCATCCATCTATTTGTCTGTCTCCATCCATACATCCATATGTCTATCTGTCCATCCATCCATCCATCCATCCATCCATCCATCCATCCATCCATCTGTGTGTCTTTCTATTTGCTGTCTAAAAAATAAAAAATAAAACAGATTAAAGACATCTCACTTGTGATTTTTTTTCTCATGAGAAGACTGAGAAAATAATAAACTTGCAAATGCAAGCAATTAAGTCTAAATTATGAGATAAAAAGTCAGTTACCTTGTTTAATGGCAAGTTTATATCTCGCAATTCAGACTGTATTTCTCACAATTGCGAGAGAAAAAAGTCACACAAAAGTGTTTTCCACCCATATGTCTATCTGTCCATCCATCCATTTATCCATCCATCCATGTCTATTTGTCCATCCATTCATCCGTCCATCCATCCATCCATCCATCCATCCATCCATCCATCCATTTGCCTGTCTCCATCCATACATCCATATGTCTATCTGTCCATCCATCCATCTGTATGTCTTTCTATTTGCTGTCTAAAAAATAAAACAGATTCAAGACATCTCTGTTGTGATTTTCTTTCCCATGAGAAGATAAACACCACACTTGGATGATTATTTAAATATTCGGATCTTGTTTTATTAATGAATTTGGAAGTTTAGAAAGACAGGTGGGGCACATTACCTGAGGGCATTTACTGTACTTCAAAGTGTAAATGGAAACAATATCTATTTCCTGCATTATATAAACACCACAACAGGTTGTTCAATGACTGAGGAAATGAGTGTGTTTTCACCTCCCCTATAATCAGGAAGTGACAGCCTCCATACATTTAAAAAATGTCACAAGTATCTATCTCAGTGGGTGTGTACTACAAACAATATACATCTGTTATAACGTAATGTCACCCCTGGGTGTGTGTGTGTGTGTGTGTGTGTGCAGGATAGTACTCACTGAGGTAACCTTGAGACTCTTTCTGCATGGTGGTGATGGGACAGTCCTTATGTGTCAATAAAAGCTGTTTCAGTTGTGTCACCTCATTCTTTAGCATGGTGACCTCGCTCTGCCAAACAAACACAATGATAATATCAAACACACACAAAAAATCCCTCAGTGTTTACAGGAATTCAATAACTTGTTGCTAGTGAAATATCCAATCATACACATTGGCAACAGACATAAAACAAAACTTTTTTTTCTGGTGTGTAGCAACACAAAGTCCAAGCAAAACTAAATGTCCCTCATTATTTCACAGATTAAAAACATGTATATTTCACAAAGCGCACGTTTCCTGGATACAGCCTGGCCTGGATTTGACTGCTTAAGAATTACTGTCCATTGAAATGCCTTCATAGTTTACAATTAAATTCAAGCCGTGATGGAGAAATCATGTTTGTGAGATCTAACCCCTATGGTTCCTTCCTTAGTAAGCAAACAAATCTAAACAAAGGCACACATGTTTATGATGTTTTTTTTTTGTCATAAACCATACAATACTTAACATATTTATGACAAACATGTTGGAAAAAGGTCTCTGGTGGATGTATTGGCAACTTCACGTCAAACCTCCCAGCAGACACACTGAATTAAAGGCCAGATAAGTCTGGGTCTCATTAGAAAACCTCATAATGAACAGGCGGTGAATTCTCTGCAATTACCGTTGTGGGAAACACGAGCATCTGATCACACAGCGTTCTTGAATTTGATTAAACGATTTAGCAGAAGCAATATGAATACATGGCAGCGTTTCAGGGATGCTTGGTGGAGAAGAATCCTCGCTTTGACAGGTACCATGTTTGTGACTGTGGGGTGAATATTTCCCAAAAAACCAAACAAGCCTGAACAGTGGGACTATGGGAGTGCCAGGGTGTCTATGAGGATTCTGTCCCACCTCATCAAACTATGCAATAGCAAAGAAAAACAAACACATTTAACATGTTTTGTTCTATTGTTGCTGGGAACTAGGGCTGGGTGAAATTATATCTCAATATTTTTCAGCCTTTTGACTATATGAAATATATATATATATATTGATATTGAGGTATTTTCTTGGATTACATTTTTTTTTCAGAAGAACCTTCATATTATTTAAAGCTAATTTAATTTGTATTGTTTAGTGCAAGGTGCAAAATACAGAAAAATATATATATATATTTATATAGTAACAAAGACATGTTTTTTTCATGATTGTTTACTAATTAAAATGAAGAAAATGATTTTATGTTTTCATTTATATGCACCAGTAAAGCTACTGTATACATCAGAATAACCAGAAATATTTGCCTACATATTTTTTGCTAAATGTCATCCTACCGTTTAAAAAAAAAAAAAAATATATATATATATATATATATATATATATATATATATATATATATATATTCAGCAAGGATACATTAAACTGATAAAAAATTACATTTATAATAAAAAAAAAATTCCTGAAAAATGTTAAAAGAAGTGATTGCTGAAAAGTCAGCATTACTGTTTTTACTGTACTTTACGGTGCTTTTATTGTAAATATATCAGTAAACATTTCTAAGTCATGAGACCAAGATGAAGCACATGTAATTAAAACTCTTTGCAATATTCCCAAAATTGTCAACAAAATATTTTACATACAGGGTTTCTGCAGGTTTCAGTTAGTCAAATTTAAGACCTTTTTAAGACATTTTAAGACCATAAACATTGAAATTTAAGACCTACACGACGCATTACCAAAAATTTAAATAAGAAATATTCGGAAAAAATGATTTTATATGTGTGTGTGTGTGTGTGTGTGTGTGTGTGTAGGTGAAATTTGTACTTTGCATTTTATTCTGTAAAAACACAATTATAGTTGATTTTAGTTTGTTCATACCCAGAGATGAAATGGCATGAACATTTCATTTCATGATTATTATGAAATCAATTTCCCAAATGTATGTCTAAACCCAGCAAATAAAATTAGCATCAATATGCACTTTTTGTTTACATTAACATTAAAATACCATTAAAAATAATAGGCCAGATTTTAAAGGGGTGTCTTGCAACAGGTTATCTAGTTAAAATAAAGTCCTCACAAAAATAGTTTTATAAACAGAAAAACCTCATGTATTTCAGCCTTTAACTGATGTTTTATAAAAAGATTGAGTCCAAAATTATAAATTACTGACATTCACATCCCCTTATCTTTTATTATTAATAGTAAAAGTTGGGCCGATTTTCCTGTTGTGTCTGTCGTTGCTACGCAATCATGCACTGCGCTCTCCATAACGACAAAGACATTTTAGTAGCTAATGGATTTCCACCACCGAGAAATGCTTGCTGTAACGTTAGGTCTGCTACAAGATTTATTTACGGAGAAGAGAAAACACCGGTAGTGTTTGGGTGCACCGCGATCCTTCATGTTGACTGAGCTTTCAATGTTGTTACGGAAGGGGTCGATTGGTTGGTCTCCTCGGTTCGTTTGCGGCATTCTGAATCTGAAATGGTGAGATTTTTTCAATCTCGCTGTGGATGCGACGCGCCTATATTTGAATGAACTTGAGCGCGCAAACCTGGTGTATGAACGGCCTCTTGGCGAGCTATCTCGTATCAAGCCACAAGCTAATGCTAGCGCGCGAGCGGCATGTTTGAACCGGTTTGAACCCCTGCACTAGAGCTCCGCTTTGTAGGCTACGACTCAATACTTTTTTGCTACTTTGTAATAACTTTCTGCGACCAGAGTTTTGGCAAATGAACGAGGGTAAAATCTTTTTAAGACCTGACTAAATCAAATTTAAGACCTCAGATGAAAATCTAGCCGTTTTTAAGACTTTTTAAGGCCTTAAATTCAAAGTTCAGAATTTTAGACTTTTTAAAGGTACCATCTGGAATTCTAAATCAAAAAATATTAAATTTTCCATAACAGATGGGGGCAGTATACCTCCAGAAATTGAGTTGTAACGCGGCCGCACTCTCACACTCTTTTTCTCACGCATATTATTCAAATCATTTGACACGATAGTAAAAGGTTGGAAGACCGCAGTTTCACGTGGAGCATTTGGATATTTTTAGAGATCAGAGACTCAATGAACAACATCTCAACACTAAATGATGAAGACCGTCTCATAGACGCCTGTCTCAAAAACAAGCTGGTGCATTTCCACGATATGGGAAAATAAAAGCCTGGGCAATTATTTTAAGTTTACGGTATTCGTTTTGTTCATATTACACTTTTATTGTTAGTTTGAATTAATTTGACAGACAGCATTCGCTGATGTTGATCAAGCTAGCGTCATTCAGAGCTGCCAACTCTCACGAATTCACCGTGAGACACGCAATTGACACTTAGCAAGCAGGTTAGTTAAGCTCTCAGATTCTGTCAATTTTATTACGCAATTCAAACAATAAATACCGTTTTGGCGCTTGTACATGTTACACCACAGATCTCTAGCTCACGTGAACCGAGCTAATGGAAAAGAACATGAACACTGTTGAAAAATACAGTATGCTACAACTTACCAAAATGTATTCCTCATGCATGTCGACCAATCATTTTTTGAACTCTTCCTTGAACTGAAATGTAGTAATCGGCTGTATTTCCACACGACTGACTTCAGGTTCAAAGTACAAACATAAGACGCGCGACTTACTCGTGTACTGCAGTGTGCGGCTGGTGTTTATGTTGCCCGCCCGCATACCGCCTCCCATGGCCGAAACTGGTATTACGACACCCAACGGGCCGGGGCTAGTAATTTTAGCATGCTAATTTAGGTTTATATCTCGGCAGCACTATAGCTTTCCAGTTTTCTATAGACATCATTGCACTTATGTCTTCTCATTCTTTTGATGCCTGTAGCTCATTTTTGGGATAGTTTCACCTCAAAAACTCCAGATGGCACCTTTAAGACTTTTTAAGACCCGCGGAAACCCTGAGTATATCAGAAGTATCTACCCTATCTCATGACCAATTCGTATCGAAATTCGATGAATGATTAAAAAGTGGCTAATTCATACGACCTCACTCGTATCGAATTCGTAAAGATTTGTGTAAACCCACGTAATGGTTAGGTTAAGGGGCGGGTAAGGTGTACGTCATTTTGTACGAATTCACATGAATTGGCCAATTCGTAAAATATGTACGATTTAGCAAAATCGGACTAATTCGTACGAGCTGAGGTCGTATGAATTGTTACGAATTAGCCACCTCGTAAAATTCGTACGAATTCCCATGAGATCGGGTTGGAAGTATTCTTAGATCACCTATCCCTAGTAGGAACTTTTAATAAGTTGCGCTGTTGCCTAGTGGTTAAAATTGAAAGACTCAAACCACACAAAAGTGCAACCAGCAAATATTCACTATTTTGTCCCGAGGAAAGACAGGTTACTGCTCAGGTCAGAGGAGAGCAGAGAGTGAATGATGTGGCATGATGGAGAAAGACCACCCAAAGATGGTCAGGCTGTTCTGGTTTCCAGGTTTTAGAGGGGCTTTGGACACGTCATATGGCTAGAATGGGAGACCGGCTGGCAGACCAACTCAAACCACAACATCCATGCTGAAAACCCGTTAGGCTGGTTTAAATTGTGGGCAATGCAAGATATACTCAACACATCCTCTCAAAATAGGCTTACATGAACATCCACATGGCATCAATCTTTCAGGTAAACCTCTATGCAGATTTAAGGTCTATTGAGAGCCTAAATGGACGTGTTCAAATGGAAACCTCAAAATGTGCCGTGATGCTCAGAGGTTTTACTGGCCTACAAACCACACATTCAGCTGCAGCTGGCTGTGCTCTGGTTACTCTATAGACCTCAATAACCCATTGACCCTTCCCTCCTCACAGCCGTCCCAGTCTGCTCTCCATCTACAGTAGCTTCAGCTGTCACATGAAGGGTGTTTATGAGCTTCTGTGGTCTAGAGTAAGCTAATACCGAGTGAAATATGACGCCCGGCGTGAAATACATCTCAGTGTGTGTTCCAAAGTGAAGTGCGCTTTAACGCTTAAAAACCAAGGCCTTCAGCTGAGGAGAAGTGTGCGAATGAGTGATGCTGACCTGCAACTGCATGTTGGTTTGGGTGAGCTCCTCTGCTTTCTTTTCTAGCGACATCACCCACACTTTCCTCTTCTGTCTGCAGCGTGTGGCGGCTGCGCGATTCCTCTCCAGGAACTTCCGTCTGCGCTCGTCTGGGTCTTCATCCATGACCCGCCTGCGACGACCTCCGCTGGGCGGCGGGGATTGAAGGGTCTGCGTCGGCTGCATGTGCTGCGCAGCCGGAGATAACTGTAAAAGAAAAGAAAAGGAGTCTGAAGTTACATTCTCTCCTGAGGCATCATATTCATATCCATAGACCTGGCTGCCAGCCAATCACCTGCCAAACATTCTCCTCTGTTCAGACCTCTCCAGCCAGAAACTTCCTGTCTGGGAGTTTCTTTAAAACAACATGTGCCCTGTACACGTGGCCCTACGGCCTTATGATGGACGTCTGGGTGTGAGAAACAGCAGTCTGATTTACAGGCCGCCCCACCCTCATAAAGAGGTGTCAGGGCCCAGTTTTCCACTCGGACCAATGCTCTACGACACTCTGGGAAACAGGGCCACTACCAGCGCACATGGCCCACAAAAAGCTTCTTTGACATATGCTTGGCAGTTGCCATGTTTGCCGTCTTCAGATCATTACAGGTTTCTGGAGGCGATGGAAAATGCAATGGCTTTGATGGTTTGTATGTATACAGGGCCCCTTCTTTGGCTTAATAATACATTAAGGCAGACTTTCTGAATCGCAAAAAAGATGGATTCTGGTCATGTCCAGACCTGAAGGCTCATATAAATAAGAAAGTCCACGATAAATAAAGAAAAACTCTAGTTTGAACACATGTTTCATGGAAATATGCTCTTGATTTGATATGATTTTTAAAAAACTTTGACACCATTTTCAACAAAAATGTGATGTGGTAAAACACAACATACTGTTTTGAATTACATTAATAAAGGGGACATATCATAACAATCTGATTTATGTTTATTTCTGCTATAATCGGGTCCCCAGTGTTTTCCAGAAAACGTGAAAAGTGACAACCCAGTAACTTTGTTTTGGTAGGTTTTTCTCTGCAAGCATGTCTGAATATAAGCCAATCAGATTTCGCTCCCTTTCTGATGTAGAAAAGGGACCTTATTATAATATTACCGCCCCTTAATCTGCACGCTTCCACCCACGGGCCGCGGCGCCGTCATTTGGTTTTCACAAGTGACAACAGTGTAATTAGTTCTAATGTAAGGGCAACAGTTCGAGCAAAGTGAACTGTTCCTGTCGTTGCTGCACAGACGAGCACAGCTCGTCACAGGTGTCAAATAAAGACCTCAGGGAACTGTGTAACTTGTGTAAAAGTTAAACATGATGGTACATGAAAGTTGATGAGATGAATCAATGTAACTCCACAACAACTACATAAATGTATCCTCTAACCATTCAGAAAGATCCAGGTATGTCTAAAAGTTGCAACCAAGGGGGTAATCCATCGACAGGAAGTTGAAGCCTCGCGGAGCTGCCATCTTGTAGCAGAACTTCACTTGCGTTAGCATTTCCATTGACTCCCATTCATTTTGGCGTCACTTTGACAGTGAATAACTTTACATCTGAGGCGTTTGAAGACCCCATTTGTCCTTTATTTATTTCTAAAGACACACGACAATGTATGAAATGCTCAATTACCTTGTAGCTTATGTTATGGCCCCGTAGAAGCAGTTTTTTGTAAAAGTAGGCTAACGATTGCGTCATGACCACGCGACTCTCTGTCGCATAGTAGAGAGATTACCGTATGGACAGGAGGAGAAGCTCATGGGCAATCTGGGAAATGTGGAGGCAAAATGACAAAATAATGAATCAGAATACCTAGCAAAAGTTTCTCCTGCTCCTAGCTCATGGACAGCTACTACTCACACTCTCCGCCTCTGCAAGTTTCGGAAGGGAATGATTCAGATTTCTCATGCCACAGCCACTAGAAGACAGACGGGTTGCTCTCGTCACATCTACGTCGTCAAGCTCAGTTGGAGTCTGCGCGTCAGGGACGGAAGTGCTAAAAAAATCGCCAAAAACGTGCTTCACTTTGACGTGCTTCATCGCTCTGTCCACTTCTTTTACTGTCTATGGTTGCAACTGAGTCTCTCCTGCACTTTGTTACTGGTTATTTATGAGATATGAGTGAGATATGCATGTTTTGTTATTGACGGAGTATCCGAAGCTTGTGTAAAGGATCGGAGTCTTCTGACGGAGGCGGGAGCAGCAGATCATTTGCATTTAAAGCGACACACACATATTTTTGTGTGTCGCTTTAAATGCAAATGAGCTGCTGCTCCCTGTCTGCTTCAGAGACTCCCGATCCTTTGGATACTAACGACAAGGTATCCGATAAATGACACGGGGGGGCATTTTGAGCAAATAATTTCACAGACGCATTCTGGGGACACCATAGATTTATATTACATCTTGTAAAAAAGGGCCATAATATGTCACCTTTAAATACATTATATTTTAGAATTTAAAAAAAAATACATTTTGCAAGATAAAACTGCTTTTTTAAAACATCTTGAAATATTGATTGATACATATCAATATTATTTGCTCAAAACACGCAAATCTTTTCATGTGATCTACCAGCGTCAGTTGCATCACTATCAGTCATAAATCCTCTCCGTGGCCTCATGGGATTGTAAAGTGTCCATCATATGCATAATCTCTCGGGAAAGAAGTAGCTCATCCAGGTACTTTTTGCCTACTACTTTTGTCACATACTGTTTTTTTTTTGGGAAGTATGCGATTTCAGATGCAGTATGTTGGTCGCACCACATGACTTCGACTTGGCAGACAAAGTTTTTGCTAACTTTTTAATAACAAACACACTTGTTTTTAATAAATACATTTTAAAAAATTCTAAACTTCTTTTAATTACGTCAGTATTTTTTTTAATTATGATATCAAGACAATTGTACCACCCAGAAGTTATAAATAAATTTTATAAGTATACAGTACTTATACTGGTGTATTCAAGTAATGGTATTTTTAATGTACAGTATTTTCAAAGTAAAATGTATAATATAAAAAACACACATATTCATTTTACGCCAGATGTTCACAACTTGGCCCTAGTTTAACTTTTTTTTATATAATTATTTATTAGACATGACTCTGAAATCAGTTCATCCCAACTCAATTCAAATAAATTCGAGTAAGTTCAATTTAGCTGAACTCATCAATCCCCACATAACTAGTACTTGTAAATATTACAGAATTAAAACCTCAACAAATGCATTTCAACCCAGTTCAGTACCTGTGAAGCAGCGGAGTGCATGGGTTGGTGCGGAGAGGTCTGGTGTCCGTGTGCAGGGTGCAGGTGGGGCGGGTGGGAGTTGGTGGTGTCCGTGGTTCTGGGGGTGGTGATGGGCGCTCTGTGCGTGGCTGGGGTGGTGGTGGTGGGCATGGTGTGGGTATCCGTGAGGCGGGCCCTGCATGTGCTGGTGAGGGTGAGAGTGCAGGTGGTGGTGACCGGCCTGATCCTGCCGCGATGGCATCATCTCCATCATATGACCCATGGAGTTCATGCTGCCGTTCGCCATGCCCCCTGGATGGTGGGCAAGTGCAGCTTTCAGTCTCTGCATAGAAAAATGGCGGGAAATGGTATTTGTTAGCAATATGACTAGCAAGTTTCAAATGTTCCATTAAAAAATGTCCCATTGGTCCATTGTACGAAAACCAAAGGCACCTGTTACTAAGATTAGCACCTGGGGGAGGGGGTCATGTGAATGTGAACACTGCATTAACCCTCTGATGGTCCTCAGTCACTTCTGACCAAATAATTTTCATTTGGCATGTGGATACAAAACAAAAATCGAGGTCATGATCCGAGCATGCTAAGTGGTCGTAAAAAAATAGTCTCGATTTTGGTCTTTGGTCAAAAATGACCATAGGAAATGAATGGGAAATTGACAAAAACTCAAAAATTCACAATTTTTAATGTAGTTTTATAAAAAAAAAAAATAAAAACTGTTTTTGAGATTGTTTTAATTATATATTCAAATCCACCAAAAAAAAAATCTGTTCATAAACAGCTGGGGAATTCACATGCCTCTCCATAGAGAGCTGTACATGCCATCTAGTGATTCTACGCTTTTTCTTTATACTGATGGTGAAACCAGATGGTGCTAATTTTCTTCAAATTTTATATTTTTTCTAAAGGCCTAGACTCAAAAAAATACAAAAATATTTTGTATGTACAAAATACTAAAATACTGCATTCATATATTTTTTTAAAAATTATATATATATAGAAAAATATATATAGATTTCCATTGAAAAAAAATAGACAAAAAATATTGCATAAATATTAATAAATTCAATCAAATTATCTCAAAATACTAAATTAAAAAGAATAAATATTATAGAACAAAAATAAATTGCATTGTTTTTACTGGGATGGAATAAGTTTCATTTTAAGGCCTCCGGTCACTTCTGACTGGGAAGGCCCAGGACGTGACTCATAAAGAAAGACCATCAGAGGGTTAAATGTTTTTAGTATTTTTATCTATAAACCAAAATTCTGATTCATTTGAACTTCAGTTAACATGACAAAAACATGGCTGTCTTTTGAGTCGACAAGTGAGCGATTACATTTTTCCGAAAGATTATATGTGACCGCTCGCCCACATTTTGACGTACATGAATGTCCGAAACTAAGCCTGTCACTCCCATTTACCCTCTCACCCACACACCTACACACCCTCTTACACACCCAAACACACTATTCCACTATCTGTCGTCACTGTCTAAGAGCTTCATCTGAAGACCGAGCCCAGCGCAGTGCAGTTCTGGCAGCGAGAGGCCCCTGAGGACTCGATTTGCCCATTTCCCCTTCGGCCTACGCACTGTTGCTTCAACCGTGTGGTCTACTTAAGCTTTCACCCAGGGCTGGTCTTGGAGTCTATGACTCTAGAGACGCTCAAAGCGCGTCTGTGTTTGGAACATGTTTACCTGACTGCTCTCTCTCTCACAGAGCTGTTTTTCTGGGCAGCTCAATAAGAAAACTTAGGGGTCTGAAAAAAGACACAAGAATAAACACGCCTCCCGCCAAAATATGTTTGATCTGTTGACGGCACATGTAGACAAAATGAAAAAAAAAATGAAAGCACATAAGCATGTGCATATATACTTGTATGTCTGTGTACATTCAGTGTCACTTTTGAGCCAAGGCAAAAACTCAGAAGAGTATTTTTAGAGAGTGTTGAGACTACGGTATATATTTCCACAAGAGCTGAGCAGGTAGACTGATTTTATAAGAAATGGGTCTGAGGATTGAAAAAAACAAACCAAACACAAAAAAACTCAAATAAAAAGAAAACATTAAATGAAGTCAAGCAAGGATAATCTCTTCATGGAAAGGAAGACTTACAAAAAAATTGAACAAAATGACACTAAAGTGCACGCAGTAGTTTTTATTTAGGTGCAATGGCCAATGGCTTCTTGGACGTATATTGACACCTAGTGGTGTGGATGCAGCATCATGCAAAAGCAAAAATATTACGCCTCAAATGCTATTGTAGAAAAACTTTTCTTACTTGTAGCCGAGAGTTGAAAAATTTTCAACTTTGGATAAAACACAGCGCTCATCACTGACACTTATTATCCACCTGTCCAATCACAGTGGAGGAGGGGCGGGACTAATACCACACCGACCAACTGTCACAACATTTTTTCTGTACAACGGCATCAGCTGGCAGAGCTAAACCGAACAAAATGGATGAAAAATATTTTTTTAAGTATGAAACAAATTATCTGCGAAATCAGTAATAAGTAAACTGTGCTGCGGATATTCTGTATCACAGCAACAAAACGTCTCAACTGAAAAAACGATGCGCTGCCAAAAGCGCTGAAAGCACGGCGTCTTCAGCAGAGCGTCTAGCGTTTTCAGCTGGCTTGGTGGACACACGGCCTAGGAATCCAATGAAATGAGGGGTTACTAAGTTACTTTATATTTACATTTATTCATTTAGCAGACAATTTTATCCAAAGCGACTTACAATTGCTATATATGTCAGAGGTCGCATGCCTCTGGAGCAACTAGGGGTTAGATGTCTTGCTCAGGAACACATTGGTGTCTCACAGTAGACTCGAACCTGGATCTCTCACACCAAAGGCATGTGTCTTATCCACTGCGCCACCACCACTTTAAAGTACAGGGCTGTTAAATAGTGATGTATGTCTCGAGACCGGTCCGGTCTCGAGACCACTTTACATGGTCTCGGTCTTGTCACGGTTTTGGTCTTGTCTTGGTCTCGGACCTCTCGGTCTTGTCTTGGTCTCGCTGTCTCAGACACGACATAGTGACCGGGGATTAGCAATACAATACTACAATATTCATGACGATATTCGCAACAGATTGAGGCGCATCCAAGTGCAAGGACACGTCTGCGCGAAACGAGCACTTTGATCACTTGATGCAAAACAAAATCTTACAAGTTATTGCTTAGCTTTCAACAACACTAGTCTGTTTTTTGGTCTCGGTCTTGGTCTCCATTTGGTCTGTCTTGGTCTTGGTAGTGTCTTGGTTCTGGTTTAGGCAGTCTGACTACAGATCAAGTTTTCAGTTATTTCAAAGTTCCACACAGCCTACAACAGCAAAAGAACCAAATCCCACTAAAACACTGATCAAGCAAATAATAGAACAAACAATAGGATAAAAATTACAAACTATTTCCACGTTTTCCCCACAAAATTACGTTTTATTATTTATGGAAAGGCACATTCTCTTTCAGACACAAACTCACACACACATGGAAACAGACGTGCACACAACTGGGCCAGTTGTTCAAAGGTAAGCTGATCGGATTTTGGTTATCGGATTGGATCAAATCTTGAAAATGGGTTGTTCAAAAGGGAAAGAGGAGTCTGAAATCAGATTGGATCAGGGAATCCAATCCTAGTTTTAATCTGGATCAAACCTTCAGTTTGTGTTGTTCAAAACTTGTCAGTGAGATTTGGATAACTTTGATCCAAAAAAACAGGATTATCCTGATCCCAACAGGGGGTAGGATTTCAAGGTGGATTTCAGGAAGAAAATGTAGTAAAACTTTAAAATTGGTCAAATAATACATTTGTATCATTTAGTGTATATACTTTTATTTATATTTTGCACTTGACTCGTGTAACCGATGTAACAGTGATAAAGTATACATAGGCTAACAATTAAGTTATTCAGTATAGTAAAGTAAATATAAAATAAAACTTATCTTCCCCATTTGTGTTTTGTCTCAAAATAAGAAACACAGTGACCCCATGTTGGCTTTTCTACCTGTTCTTTACACAGCTGGTAGCCCACATTGTGATATGTTGTCCCATTTAGAGCACTGGTAATCTGGATTTGGTAATCTTGAAAACTGTGTATCTGGATCAGGGTGATCCAGTCCAATGTTGCTTTGAAAAAACCGGCATAAAAAGTAAGAGCGGATTACCTGATCCTGGTTAGGGAAAATGCGATTTCCAAATCCGAATCATTTTGATCCAGATTAAATGTTTTGAACAACTGGCCCCTTGACTTAGGTGTTGCCCTACGACTGTATCAGTAAAATGGTTTCGCAACTGAAAAGCCACGCAACATTTCTCAATATCAAAGAAGTAACATTGTTTTTGAAGCCGTTAAACTTACAGTTGCTGTTAGTAGAGACGTTGCTGCCGAAGATGATTGAGAGACTCATAGACTGAAGTAATTCACACTCTTTTAATCAATAAATGTCTCTGCTTCTGTATTCACTACATTAGTCTGCTTATCAATGTCTTCTGTTACTGGCTCTAAAGGATGTTTTGGAATTCACAAACGGAGGCTTGGGATGAGATGTGTAAGAAATCAGTTCTGCACACAAGAGCATTTTAGGTACAAATGTTTGAACAGTGTCTTGAGGCTGGTAACCACAGTATTAATTCGACTCGGCTTTGCGTCGTGACCGCATTTCCACCTCGGGTGTGCATTATTGTTCTAATAATTCAACTGTTCCGTCATCAGTCATTCTTCACACAATTATCACATTAGTTGGTAATTTGTGATTTCAAAATGGCTGCCTCCATACTCCAAAGTAAAATAAATATACAAATTGAGGCTTCATCTCATGTGACTGTACATCATTTTACACATATTTTGCAAAATTACTCACTTCTTTGTGTTTATGTTTTTTTAAATGAGAGAAACATTAGCACACCTTCATGTAATTTAATTCTCACAAGTTTCCACAAACAGATCCAGAAGAATGAGAGAAAAGAATCAGACATGTCCCTGCCATGCTCCTGTTCTCCCTGCAGACGCTCCAGATGCTGTGGGTCAGAGAGGCCAGTGTGTTTGTAACAGGCAGCACATTCACTCTCTGAGAGTCAGAGCCAGCTGGACCGTGTGTGAGTGCCAAGGCGCAGACCAGAGCACAGCATCCCTTCTTGTCAAGCTGGTCAACCTGTGAGATGTCTTTTTTTATTATTCTCTGAATCATCCTAGTTGCTATTTACCAAAACAAAACCCAAATTGATTTGATCAGTTGCTGGCTCTTCGGCTCTCCAAGCCAAGCAAAGCCATACCGTCCCTCCCTGACTCCTGAAGCTGCCAGTGCTTTCTGCCTACACACACTGGCGGCCAAATGCATAAGCACTAACGTTCCCATCCTTACCGCTGCCCTTAACTGGCGTTAACTCTGTTTCACCCACCCGCTGCATCGTAATCCACTCTAACCCTTGCCAGCTCAGCAATAATAACCCACCATTGCCTTTATCAACATTTCTGCTGCAGCATGCAGAACATTTCCTATTAAGAAAACACTGCCAGCCACTGTGAGGCACCTAAACTTTCTATTTTCTATTCTCCCCAGTCTGATATCTGTGTATATGTCTGAGTGTTACATGATTGTGTATATGATTTATATGTCTGGATTTTAATGTTGTATTGAAAAGGACCAAGAGTGGCTAGTTTTGCCTTTTAAAATATTATCAACAACACGCTATAGCAAAAAATATTTGGACACTATATAAAATATATCAAACATTTTATTGGAAAAAAATGCAGTGTTTGAATATATACACACACTGTTCGAAAGACTTTTGTTGTTGCTGTTGTTTGAAATAAATTATTATACTGCTATTCAGCAAACATGCATTATATTGATCAAAAGTGACAGTAAAGACTTTTACAATGTTAGAAAAGAATGGGAAAAAAGTGTTATTTTGAACTTTCTATTCATCAAAGAATTCTGAACAAAATGTATCATGGTTGACACAAAAATATTAGAGCAGCACAACTGTTTTCATCATTGATAATATATAAATGTTTCAAATCAGCATTTTAGAATGGTTCATGAATATTCAGCTATGCATCACAGGTGTAAATTATACTTTAAAATATATTCAAAATAAATCAGTTTGTTTAAATTGCAATAATATTTCACAATATTACAGTTTTTTATTGTATTTTCAATCAAATAAATGCAAACTTATATATATATAGTTACAAATTTTAAGTTCACTGAAATGAAAAAAAAAATAGTTAATACAATGAAGGAGATTAATCTAATCACCAGAAACAAACTCAAAATATTATGTTATCTGAACTACATAAATTATCTAAGTTGATTTGACAGAAAAAAAAAACATGTTGTGATTACAAATAATAATTTTTTTTTTTTACAGTGAAATAAATTTGAGCATAAAACCACTTATAAAAAGCATGAAATATTGTGTGTGTGTATATATATATATTAAAAAATGTCATGCTTTTTCAAAGAAGTGTCTTAAGTTTAAAATTTGATAAATCAAATTTGATAAATTTATGTAAAAAAAGTGTTGGTTTAACTTAAAAAATGAAGTAACCTGGTTGCCTTAAAACTTTAAGTTCATTGAAATTGAAAATTTGAGTTAATACAATGAAGGAGATTGATTTAATAATCAGAAACTCAAAATATTATGTTATCTGAACCACATAAATGATCTAAGTTGATTTGACAGAAGAAAAAAACGTTATGATAACAAATCATGATTCTATTTAATTTTTTTTACAGTACATTTTTTTTAAGTGATAAAATATTTTGGACACTTGTATTGATATATGATATTTAATAAAAAAATGGTCACTTTAATGTTGAAATATTTGTATGGAATTTGAAATTCTGCACTTTTAGACCACAATAAATGGCTTAATGGTCAATTTAATCAAGGAATGATCAAACTGTTCAAAAACGAACAACAGTTCAAAACAGTCGGCATCTCGACAATAACAATTCGTATACATACCGCATCTCGCTCTCTCCACTCGTCTAAAAAAGGAGACGTGTCAGTTCTAATGCGTGTACAAAAAGATGGAGTGTATCAGAATTACAGGAGCCAAGGGACCATCTTTCAACCATTAACATACTTGACATGGGGTCACAGTGCACTGAAAACACCTCTGACTCATTGCTGCCACCTGTCCATCAACACTCTCACTTTGATTGGACCAGGGCAGCTGGTGCACCTACTCTCTCCCTTCCTCTTGGTCCGGGGCAGATTGCGCCCGAGTTCCCACACAGGGGAATGCCATTGTCCGGGGCCGCGCCACTCTAAAAGAGAGAACAAGCACAGGGCCTCGTCCTTTAAAGCTCCGCTTGTGCAGTGAGCCAGCAGTAGATGGAGGGAGGAAGCGAGAAGGGGGGTATTGGAGTATCTCTCGCTCTTTCTCTTCCACAGGAAGAGACATTCATCCATCATTTGTGGGGTGTAGGGAGAGCGTCCGCTATCAGTGCTTTAAGTGTAATCAGTCTGGCTCTGAGCAGGGCCCCAGAGTGCCACACGCTGGGTCAGAGGCCAAATGAGCCACAACAGGCTGAGAGAGAGAGAGAAGCAGGAAGTGCACACTTAAGCATATACCTAGTAACCACTAGACACACTACTGATACGGATTACACTATGTGCTGAAACACTTAGCAAACGCTGTAGAAAAAAAGTCCGAATTGATAAATATACACTGCCCAACAAAGGCAAAACCCAGTGAACAAAAATGAGTTAAGACTTGTAATGGGCTTTATGACGTGTGTTCTGTCTTATGAAAAATATGTCCCGTTTCGGAGATGCATTACCACTAATCTACACATAACATGTTTGACTGGCTGGTATAAAAACTTTAAAGGGTTAGGTTTTAGTCGCAATTGCTTAAGTTATAATGTCAGAATTGCAAGATATGAAAGTCAGAATTGCGTGATACAAAGTTGCAATTGACCCTTTGCTGAAGCCACGCCCGAAAACCGCCACTGGCCAATCATGTCTTAGCAACCGTAACTATGCGCGGGAGGTCTGTCAAGCTTTCTAATCAGGGAAACATGCTGAAGCATTGTGCGTATGGATTGTGCAAATCTGATACCGGTATACTGAAAGTTTGGATGGGAGAGGAATTGTTTTCCTTCCAGAAAATCTAAAAGCAAAGGGGAGAAATGATTGGCGTGATCAAGCATCTATGTGTGAGACCCATTCACAACTGACTGGCAAGTGTCGGCATGCTTAACAGCAATACGTAACTGACCGAGGTAACACCCG
>JAQIUQ010007674.1:97500-127310 GCA_030378365.1 Hybognathus amarus | reverse complement strand
TCTAATCTTCGTTCAGTTACGTATTGCTACTCTAATATTATGATTTTATGCTCCAAAAACATGTATGGTTATTATCCATGTTGAAAACGAGTTTTTTACATTTTTATTTAGGATTCTTTGATGAATATAAAGTTCAAAAGAACAGCTTTTATCTGAAATGGAAAGCTTTTGTAACATTAAAACGAAAAACAAACAAAAAAAAACCGTTTTAACCCTTTAAAAGTTTGGGGTCAGTAAGAATTTTTTATTTTATTTTTTTTTGGGGAGAGATTAAAATATTTATTCATCAAGGATGTGTTACATTGATCAAAAGTTAGTTACAGTTAGAGCACTTTATAATGTTAGAAAAGATTCAATTTTAAATCAATGCTGTTCTTTTGAACTTTCTATTCATCAAAGAATTTTGGAAAAAAAAATGTGCACAACTGTTTTCGGAAGTTTTTTGAGTCATAAAGAATATCAGCATATCAGGACTCATTTCTGAAGGATCAGTGTGAGCACTGAATTGCTGGAGATAATGAATTGCTTGAAAGTTCAGCTTTTTTCAGAGGAATAAATTACATTTTAATATCTATTAGAATAGAGAAACAGTCATTTTAAATTGTCATAATATTTCACAATATTACTAGGGTTTTTTTAGTTATTTATATATATATATATATATATATATATATATATATATATATATATATATATATATATATAAATGCAGCCTTGGTGAGCAGAAGAGACTTCTTATAAAAACATTTAAACAATCTAGAACTTTGACTGGTAGTGTTTGCATTTATTCGTACATTCACATTCGCAATACAACCTCAATTTGGCATTTGCAACTACTCAAAGTTTTTTTACGAAGACAGCAAATTTGTGTTCAGTGCAAATAAACTAGCTGCCTGTGTTTTAACAATTATGTATAACGCATTGTGTTTTTTTTTATAACTGTTGGTCCGTTAAGCCTCATTGAGCGTTTTCTTGGTTCTCTATGGGAGGAAAATGCTTAACGTACAATTAAACGAGTTGCGTTCATATTCTGTGTCAATTTTGCTTTTCTGTAAGCTTTATTTATGGTGTTTCCTGAGTTTAGTCCTCTATTACCACTGTAAATCATGTTGCGTTCATATTCTGTGTCCATCTGCTTTTCTGCAGTATACATTATTAGGATGGTGTTTACTACGTTTGATATCATTTATTTTTTTTAAATCAGTTTAATGCATTAAGCTATGTTAGCAATTTCAGAACATTTGTTAAGCATTCTTCTTTAGTCTTGTTAAAGCCTCCATGTGTAGAAGTATCAGCTTGCGTTGAATTCCAATTGAAACAAATTAATCTTGTATTTCTTTTGTTGCTAGTTAAACAGCAGCGGGCGTTCAGATGATGGATGCATCATGTCGTTTTTATGTGTATAATCTGTGAAAGGTCACTACCCCCTGGGAACTGCAGTAGCGCTGATATGAGCTTTGATACGCTATTCAGCAAGTCTGCTGTTGAATGTAGAAATGGTACAAGAAGAGCGACAGAATGAAAATGACGGGACTTAGGGGATGGAACTGATGTTGAATAGAGCTGATGTCCATTGAGATGCAGGCCCTGTGAAGGATGATGAAAGAATTGATGAACGATTTTACTGGTAGTGCACACCTACCTTTTTATATCTCTCTTTTATTTTTTGTCTTCATATTGTGCTGCATGCAGAGACTAGCTCTCAATGCGGCAAAAATTGGAAAAATCTTTATTTTTGATATTATCCTTGTTTGTTTGCAAGATAATTGGATTATATGAAATATGTGTGTAGAAATGTTAGCAGTTAAAAGCTTGACACATAAAATACCACAGAGATAAATCAAATTTTCTCATTTCTATTCATCAAAAAATCCTGTTTTGGGTTCCACAAAAATTTTAAGCAGCAAATTTTACATTTTCAAACAGCTGTTTTTTAGCATTGATGCTTAAAAAGCATCAAAAGCATCTCAAGCATCAAATCTTTAAATGATTAGTGAAGGATTATGTGAGCTAAAGACCGGAGTTATGATGCTGAAAATTCACAGGAATAAATTACATTTGAATAAATATACAAATAAAGAAAACTATTTTAAATTGTGTTAATTTCACAATATTTACACTAAAGTCATACTGTATTTTTTGATAAAATAAATACAGTCTCTGTGAGTGACTATTTTCATTTAAACTTCTTTCCTCTAACAACCAATTTTTTTATAGCTAATGCTAATAAAACATGCAAAGCAGTGGCAAAAGATGCATGTGAACAACCCAATTAAAAAGAAAAAGAATGCACAGCGCTCTAAAAAATCAAATAAAGCTAAGTAACTATCTGTTTCTACAGTTTTCTTTTTTATCGTAATTAATTGTCTTTAAATTGATTGTTAAAGGCAGTGAATTCTACAAAAGCACTGTTCGATGGCAAAAACATATATATTAGTGCTGTCAAATGATTTCAAATATTTAATCACGATTAATCTCATTAATGTCATAGTTGACACATTTTTATCTATTTTATGCTCTTTATTTTTTTTTTGTCCCATTATTTTTTTTCTTCTCATTTTAATGCTCTTATCAACATGGAAAAGTGGATCGGCTTGCTTCAGTGCAAATGTTTTTATTGAAAACAACATTGGCATAAACAGTGTTCAAATTTCACACTAACATACTCACTTGGAGCAAATAATCTCACACACAATGTAACACTGTCCATCAATAAAAAGGGTGAAAGAAATACTGACGAGGTCCTGATATTGACGAGGGGGCGAATCAGCTGTGTTTGTGTATGGTCATCATCAAGTGGTATGTCAGACGTGCTGAGATGATGATAGCTCAGTTCACAACGACAAAACGCACAAATACACTTTGGTCTTGTCAGAATGGAACCATTTGGCAACTTTGGAAATTAAACTTTCCATTTAGAAATTCGATTATTGACATCCATTTTAGGCGTGTCACGCTCATCATCCACTCAAAACGTGGGGGCGTTCCCAGACCTCCAATTTCGCTGGCTCGCGAACCTACAGCAAACAAGTGTGTGCGGCGTGCCTGTTGTTTTGTTTCCCGGTCCAGCTAGATCTGCTTGCATTTTGGTTGATGAAGCAACAAAACGACCTCCTAATATAGCGCAAGCCATTGAAATGAATGTGTTTGATAGCAGCAGCGTGCACACATGCCGCATCCTGTTGCAAAAGCATGTGAAAAAAACTACAAAGTTCACTAGACCATAAAGCTGTTAATCGCGTGATTAAAAAAAATGCCGTCGTTAATAATGCGTTTAACTGACAGCCCTAATTTCTCAATGATGCAATTATCTAATCAACCAATCGCATGGCAGTTGCTTTCGATGCGGTATCTAGGAGTGTGGTCCTGTTCAAGACAATACTCCTGAACTCCAAACTGAATGTCAGAATGGGAAAGAAATGTGATTTAAGCAATTTTAAAGGTGGCATGTTTGTTGGTGCCAGACGGGCCGGTCTCAGTATTCACAATCTGCTCAGTTACTGGGATTTTTCACTTCTAGGGCTTACAGAGAATGGTGTGAAAAGGGAAAAACATCCCAATATGCCCGGCAGTCCTGTGGGCGGAAAATGCCTTTTTGATGCTAGAGGTGGGGAGCGAGAATGGGCCGGACTGAGTCAAGCTGATAGACAGAGACAACTTTGACTAGAGAATAACCCAGCTCGTTAACAACAGAGGATTATGCAGAAAAACATTTGTGAAGCCACAACACACACAACCTTGAGGCAGATGGGCTACAATAGTAGAAGACCCCACCGGGTCCCGCTCATCTCCACTACAAATAGGAAAAATAGGCTATAATTTGCAAGATCTAACCAAAATTGGACTGTTAAACACTGGAAAAATGTTGCCTGGTCTGATGAGTCTCAATTTCTGTTGAGACAAAGATGGTAGAGTCAGAATTTGGCGTAAACAGAATGAGAACATCAATCCATCATGCCTTGTTACCACTGTGCAGGCTGCTGGTGGTGGTGTAATGGTGTGGGGGATATTTTCTTGCCACACTTTTAGGCCCTTTAGTGCCAAATGGGCGTTGTTTAAATGCCACGGCCTACTTGAGCATTGTTTCTGACCATGTCCATCCCTTTATGGCCACCATGTACCCATCCTCTGGCTACTTCCAGCAGGATAATGCACCATGTCACAAATTTCAAATCATTTCAAATTGGTTTCTTGAACATGATAATGAGTTCACTGTACTAAAATGGCCCCCACAGTCACCAGATTTTAACCCAATCAGAGCATCTTTGGGATGTAGTGGGACTGAAGCTTGTGCCCTGGATGTGCATCCCACAAATCTCCATCAACTGCAAGATGCTATCCTATCAATATGGGCCAACATTTCTAAAGAATGCTTTCAGCACCTTGTTGAGATCAATGCCACGGTAGAAATAAGGCAGTTCTGAAGGCGAACATGGGGTAAAGTCTTTGATACACTACCAATTTTGCAGGTTCTCCCACTTACAAAGCATGTACTGTAGAAGTCTGTAATTTTATCATACTGTAGGTACTCTTTAAAAAAACCCTGAAAATAACATTGTTCGATTTAAGTAACTCACTTTTGTTGCCAGCAATTTCGACAATAATATGGCTATATGTCGGGTTATTTTCAGAGAGGCAGGTATATGTATACTGCTATACAAGTCCTCTTTAAAGTGCCATTGATTTCATTTTTGGTTCAAAATTGTATGCATCTTAAACATTATGAAACTATCCCGTGTTTACATTATCTCTGTAATTAGCATTCACATGCACTCTAATTAAGGAGTAAATCATGTCAAGAAAGATTAATTGCAACTACAGTGATTTTGATGAAATTAGGAGACCGCAGAACCGCAGTTAAGTAGCTGTTCTCTGGTGTACCAGTGTTTGATTGAACCAGTGAGCTCTGATTTTCATCAACAAACTGTCAACAACAATTTTTTTATTAATTAAAACAGCAAAAAAAGTGTTTTCAGTTACTTTTAATAAAATCAACATTAACTGATATATATATATATATATATATATATATATATATATATATATATATATATATATATATATATATATATATATATATATATATATATATATATACATATACTACATGTGCATTAAAATGGTTTTATTGCGCACCTTCCAGCCAATTAGAATTGAATATATCATGGTCTGTCTGAATACTCGATTCTATTTGGCTGGAAGATGTGCAATAAAAATTCTTTAATGCAGGGGTAGTTCCAGTTAGTTTAATCAAGTACACAGTACACACACACCACTTGAACACCGATATCATAGATCACTCTGCGCGCACACAGAATAATTGTTACCCTTTCGGTCAAATATTGTGCTGCAAACATCAAATAACAGTTTTAACTTGTCAATGCTGGCAAATAACTATAGTATAAGCCGGATATTCCACAGCAAGCTTTGCATTAAACGATTTCAAAATGCACTCCACTTCAAGTTGTTTTTTTTTTGTTTTTTTTTGCTGCCATGCATTAAAATAGTTTAAAGGACATCTAGCTGTAGGTAATCTCCCTTACACGCATGCACGCGTGCGCGCACACACACACACACACACATACGTGTATGTATGTATGTGATTAGTTGCATTCGGTTACTTACATTTAGCATTTTTTGTGCCACTTTTAGCACCGTTTTCGGTTACGTGCCAGTTGAGAAAAGCAGGAATTGAGGATTTGTTGGTTGTTAGATCTAGTCACGAAGTGGGCGACATTACCTGAGAGACAGACTGAAGGTAAGAGATAGTGCTTGATGAAAGACAGTAGGATTGTGGGTAAGTGGGAGCAGGAGGGCTTCATGTCTGATTAGAAGAGGTTGTTGGGTGACTGTCACTGAGCTCAAATTGATTTCCACCCGCTGAGGATGATGTAGAACACACTGACACCTGCAGACACGAGGTTAATACGGCACATCAGTGTCTGATGGCGTGTTCCCGGGTGTGAGACACGGCTCGGACATATGTCAACCTCTTTCTGTAAGCTCTGTAGATGTTACTTCCTTAGACGTTTGTTTTGCCATGAAGGCAAGCAGTGAGTTTGATTGATTAAAGTTTAATTGGCCACTGACACGCTTTGCTCTAACCTTGCACGTCTGTCTCGCGCCCACTTTACTTTAGGAGATAAATTGAAGAAGTCAGCCAAGGTGATCTTCAGAAGTTGTTAACATAGTGGTGTTTGTGTAGCACCTTTATCAATGTTACGGGTATTTAGTTGTTTCTTCAACTCACGGGTGCTTTGGTCCTGTGGATTTGTTGATTTGTTTTGTGACCTTTATATAAAAAGTCTTAGTTTTAATGAGAATGAAGTGAACTCCTGAATCATAACGGGCCCTATCATTCACCTGGCAGCCCAATGTGTTTTTTTTTTACCCAGTTTCAGCCCGACACAGTTTCATGCATTTTCACGTCCCATGCCAAGTTGTTTAAAGGGATAGTTCACTTTGAAATACATTTTTGATATGTTTTAGCTTACTCTCAAGGGCATGCAAAGATGTAGGTGTCTTTGTTTCCACAGTATTTTCAATTTTGATATTTTTGTTGTTGTGTCAGTCATATAATGGAGGTTTAGGGGTTCACCTGGGTCCACCTCAAAGAGCATGCACAGAGAAGTCCAAATTAAACATGATTGAATGACTCGTAAATGTAAGTACACATTGATGGCCTAAGACACAAAACGAGCGGTTTGTGTGAGAAAACGAACAGTATTTATATTGTTTTTACCTCGTGCTACCACAGCGGTGTCAAACTGATCTGACGGCACAGGCGCTTCAGTCTGCGCATGCACCGGAAGTGATCGCTTGCGCTTTACGTCACTCTTGTTTATACAGAGATTTCGGAAGTTTTACCTTTCACTAAACATATTTAGATATACAGGAAATTGCGATGGAAGATGATTTCAGTATATCTAAATATGTTTAGTAAAAGGTAAAACTTCCGAAATCTCTGTGTAAATATTGAGTGACGTCACACGCAAGCGATCACTTCCGGCGTAACATTGAACTGATTCAGTTCGGTTCAGTTGGACATTGCACAAGTGATTCAGATCACTTGGATGTGAATGTGATTACGCGAGGTAAAACGACATAAATACTGTTCAGTTTTCTCACACAAACCGCTCGTTCGTGTCCTAGGCCATCAATGTGTACATTTACGAATCATTAAATCATGTTTAATTTTAACTTCTCTGTGCATGCTCTTTTACGTGACCCCCATACCTGCATTATATGACAGACAGACAAGAACGGTTTGACCGAAAAATGTCAAAATTGAAAATACTGTGGAAACAAAGACACCTACATCTTTGATGCCCTTGAGGTAAGCTAAAACATATCAAAAATTAATTTCTAAGTGAACTATGCTTTTAAATAGCAAATACATTTGCTCCCATTTGTGCGCCCATGGGCATCAGCTGGTCTGAAAATGAGGTTATGTATGGTTTCTTATTATGTTTTATTTTTCTAGCTAATGAGACTTTTTCTCTCTCGTCAGAGGTCCATTTCGGTCATTCGGGAACGATGACCGTCATGTCATGGCCAAGCACTCAACCATCTACCCTTCCTCTGAGGTCCTGGAGGCGGTGCAGAGCCTCGTCTCCACGGTGGAGTGCGCCCTGAAACATGTGTCTGAATGGATGGACCAAACTCAAGCCAGCCAATCAAATCAGTCAAATTCACCCAGCACACAGGAGGAAGAGACAGAGGCCAGCGCAGACGAATCACCAGAAGGCAGCACAAAGTGAGTGTTCACAGTGCATCCTGGGAAAATAGACAGAATTTGTTAGTTGCTGATTTATTAGCTAAAAATCTTTCTGATCCAGAGTCAGTAGTCATATTTTGTGTGTTGTGTCTCAGCGAGGGCAGCAGCTGTAGCAGTGGTCCCAGTGAAGGAGCGGTGTTATGTGGAGTGATGAGGATCGGTCTGGTGGCCAAAGGCCTCCTGATTAAAGATGACATGGATCTGGAGCTGGTGCTCATGTGCAAAGAGAAACCCACCAAGACACTGCTGTGCACCGTCTGTGACAACCTCCCGCTGCAGATTGAGGTAACGACACATGCTCACACCTCTCACACCTGCTGACAGAAAAGCCACATGAGCTACCAAAATACACACTCTGACCATACAACCTCCTTTACTGATGGAGTTTTGATCTGCTCAAAAAGTTACTGTTTCCTTTTCATCTGTTAAAAACTCGGGGCTAGTTTTTGCCCCAAAGAACAAGGGAAGCATGTCTGCAATTAAACACTTTTTCCTCTGGATTTGCATTTGTTGCTTGCTAATAATGAAGCATGTATTGTGGTAATGCACTCATTAAAATATGCTTGTGAAGGTGATTTGTAACTATGTTACGAAACGATTGTTGCAGTACTGTTTCAATTTCTCCTGAACATTTGCAACTGTAACGGCTTTTGTAATTTCTATTATTTGCAATGCATAAACAAATTGCTGCACAACATCAAAAATCTCAAAGATGTTTTTAAGCTAAATCTAAAACAAAAAAAATGTACTTTTCATTAATTGAAATTAAGCTTAAATAAAACTTAGATTTATTAAAACTTAGAAATGTTTTCTTGGCAACTAAATGAAATAAAATGTTAAATTTGAAGTACTAAAATTAGTAAAGCTAAAACTAAAATAACATTAAACAAACGAATAAAACGTTTATAATACTTAATACTTAAATACGTAATAAATAATACTAGAATTGCACTAAATCCTGTCAAAATTTGTTTTCAGTAATTCATTTAGACTGTAGGACAATAATGGGACAAGTCTCTATGGGACAAGACATCCCAGAGGGAAAAAATCAGAAAGCGAAAATGTAAAATGTGCATTTTTGCGGTTATGAATTCTCACAAAACAAATTGTTATTTGAGCTTTGAAGCTGTAATTTTAGTACTGGTTTATGCAGGTGAACTTTCGGTTTACATTACCAATGTAATGCCTGTCGGAGGAATTTGCTCCATGTAAACAGTACTGTAGATGGTCCTGTCCCTTTCTGGTTTCTTGCCCCTTCCATGTGGAAGAGTATTGTTTACTGATATTATATGGTCATAAAAAGTGTATTTTGATATAACTTTTACTGAGCGATTCTCAGTTTAGTGTGTGTGAGGTTTGTGACTATTATATCGGAGTCAGCATGTTCGAGTGTATTTTACGCTTATGGTTTGGTTCTGATTCGTTCTTTAGACCCCTATTTAGTCCTTGAGTCAGTTAACATTTACACTGTCGTTTTTAGGACCGAACCAAAATAGTGCAAATAAACATAGCTCCTTTGTGATAAGAAGAACCAGTCATTCTTCAGCAGTCTGTCCTCTTTAGATCACATCTTGTGATATCCTGTCCTGTTCTTGGTTTGTTTAGATGTCTTTGGTTCGTGTTGCGTTCATATTTCAGTTTAACTGCACCAGAGTTCTTTTGGAAGTGGACTGAGATTCATCTTTTCAGCATCTCGGTCCACTTGTTTGGTGCATCAGGGTTCAGATGCGGAGTTCACTCTTATTCAAATGAACCGCGCTAACAGACCAATCGCATCAGAGTTTGTTTAATCCAACCAAACATGCCAAGTGTGAACACACATTACACTGCCAGAGTTGTAGACTCAAAAGTGTTTTGAGGGAAATTAAACTGCAGATTTCTATATAGAAAAAACAGACCTGCTCTATTTATATCCATCATGTGTAATTAATCTAAACCTGCCAGCAACCAGTTTCCCTAATTAGACACTTAGGACAGGCCGTGAGGGTGGGGTGATCCGCGGTGACCCAGTCTGAACCCCCATCCAGACAGAAATCCCATTAAAGCAGACTGCACTGCCAGCAGGTCAACTCTCTCTATAATGGATCTGTTCGTAATGGAACGGCAGTCCACTACTTTGTCTTTCTTTACTTTCTTCCTCTTTCTCTCCGTATCAGTCAGCAATTGCATGATAGACATGCACATTTCCTGTCTCAGCTGTGTGCAGACAGCCCCCATCCCCCCTCTCTCAAACACACCCACGCACAGGTCACTTTGGTGGGACTGGGAGATGTAATTGATCTCTGGTTTACATGAAAAGACCAGACGGATTGGAAATGTTTGGCTGGAATTAATTGAATGGATTACAAACCTGTTCCCCACATCAAACCGGATTACGTTAAACATTATAGCAAGCATTTGTGCTGTCTGGTTTGTAAATGCATTGTGATGGTGTGACCAGCTGTGGTCATGTGATAACAAAAAGCCTTACACATTAGATTCTTGTCCAGTTTTTTTAAAGTAGGTGTGTTCTGCACTTTTAACCTTATAAAGCTTGGTCAAAACTTTGCTGAAAAAACTGTAGTATACAATGAACAACAAACCTTCTGTCGTCTGATAGTTCATACTTTTTTTAACAAGTAAACTGTAAAGACGTCACTCTTCAGGTGGTGGTCTTTTTTTTATAAAGTAAACAGGAATAACTTCTATATTGTTAGATATATTTCAAGATGAACATTTACTGGACTGAAGCAACCTTTACTTGATTATCCGTAATCACATTTGTGAATATCAAAAATGATACATTAGGTGGTTTAGAAACATTTATTTGTACATATGGTTTGCCCCCCAAAATAAAACTAGAGCTTTGATCATAAAACTAGGCATTTAAATATCATCTTACTAAAACATATTACTGGGAGATATAGTTATAAGTGATATTTAGATTTTTTTTTTCTAGTAATCTGTTATACTCTCACTGATTTTACGTACAACTGCACTGATTTACATTACAAGCAATCACAATTTCATCTTACTTTTTGGCCATATAAATATCAGCAACTGCACCAATTTGCATATTTATGGATATATTTTCCTCCGAGTATGAGCTCAATATTCTCCTATATCATAATATATGAGCCATAAAAGCATGATGTGTGAAATTATGCTATTTTTTATTTATTTATTTAGATTTTGTCTAAACATTTCACATAATTTTAATGTGGGCTGTTTTTCAGCTTGGTGTCAGTAAGGTCAGTAAGTGGTATAGGTTCTGGGAAGGAAAAAAAGGTACTTTTTTCTACATTAGGACTGTCATACCGGTAACAATTTTTGCTACATGATTGTAGTGGCCATATAATTCTCTAACAACATGATTGCGAATAGAAGTTTTAAAAAGTTACGATCAGAAATGAAATGTGTAGTTTTAACATGAAATCAAAGTTTTTTTGTTTCTACACTCTTAGGCTATGTTTACACGGAAACGATTCTGAAGAGAAAACGCAAAAGTGTGGTTGCGTCATCACTTTTTATTCTGCGTTAAACGAGCGTTTTGGGTGGAAATCCGCGTGCATATGATGACCCAAAAGTGTGTGAAATTCAATGTAGTATGCACTCCAGGCGGCAAGGAGTGCATACTACAACAACACCAAGTCCGGGCGCCTGTGTACAACCTTCCCTGTCAAGCAGACTTTTGCATTTTTACCGTTTACACTGGAACGTCGACGGTGGAGCGTTTCTAAGATTTCCACTCTGGAGGGTGGTTTCACTTTTTTGCGTTTTTAAGCCCAAAAAACGCAGTCGCCGTGTAAACGAAAGGCACATCCGATAAAATATTTTAAGTTTTCACCTGCGAGCGTTCTTTGCGTAAACAGAGCCTTAGAAGAAAAGGTTCTATATAGAACCTTAAAAGGTTCTAAAGCGCTACGTATTTGCTACGTACACCTTTTTTCTAAGAGTGTATCATGGTTATTGTCAAAACCAGTATATAGAGACACCCCTTGTCTATAAAAAGCATTCAATCATTTCCAAATAAAAGCAAAAATATGTTATTTTCCCATGATAAGGTCTGTTTAAATAGCTCTACACTAAAATAAAGCCATATATATATATATGATTATTCATTGTGGGTTATTTTTGCATGTTTTTGACACTTTGGCCAATTTAAAACTCTGTTTAAACTCTTACCCCTACAGAAATTGACAGAAGAGAAGTATGAGATACAGCAATGTATTCCCAAGGCCGCCATCTTGGTCTGCACCACGACAGAACCCAAACTCACTCTGAAGGTGATGCTCACCTCCCCGCAGATGAAAGACGACTGTGAGACGGAGGAGCAAGGTTTGAGCCTACATGTGAACTACTTCCTTTCTTTTTCTTTTCTAATCAGGAGGTTAAGGGGAGGGGTGGATGAATGTTTGTGTGTGCATTTTTAGCGATAGTCCATTAGAAGAACAAGCTTTAGTCTCTTCTTTACTCTGCATCCAGAACTCTCTCAGGGCCGTGCACATAAAGCACACACACCCGTGGACTCATCTTATAGTCTGAAACACGCGCACACACAGAGCTGATTCAGCATCAGGTTGAGTGGTCTGCACTCTGTTAGACTCTTGACCCGTGGGGCCGCTCATGGGAGGTGCTGAACAACAGCGGGAGGAGAGTAAGAGAGTAGACACAGACCTAAAAGACAGATCTACTTTAAAGACGACATGAAACACTTTTGTAATGGGACATTATGAAGTGAAACCAAATATTCAGTCAAGAACAATGTAGGGTGGGACTCTGTATTTATTATTTCATCCATATTACATACTCAACCTGGACAGTAAGAGAAGCCCAGAACACTTTTGGTACAATTCTGGTTGGGGTGTATTGTTTTCCTGCCTTTCATCTGATATTACGCTGATCAATTAAAATTCTAAACTTATTTACTTCCTTTCATGTCATTTCAAACCTGTATGACTTTCTTTATTTACCAAACACAAAATAATAACTGTTGAAGTCCATATAATGAAAGTCAATGGGGTCCAAAATAACACTGGACACCACTGATTTACATTGTATGGACCAAATAATTAAGTTTGTGTCCATAGATGAAAGTAAGTCATATGAGTTTGGAACAGCATGAAGGTGAGTAAAATGCACTGTAGTAAATTCACTTTCGTCTTGTCTTTAATCCACACTTTTTATCTCTTTTTAAGTCTTGACATTGATATGAATGCATTATTTCAAGTCTGATTTGGGCTTAGGGTTGGTAATTCCTGATATAGAGGCAGTTGAGCTCAGAACACATGAGTTAAGTCAAGATGGAAGTCTGTTATTGGAGTTTGTGGTGCTGTGACCCGTGACTGACCACTTTGACAGCCGAAGTGGTTGTATCTTTAGTGGATGGCATTTAGGCTATAACAATTAGAGCTGCAGTGGTGCAAAACGGGCTGTTTCTTTCTCTCGCTCTCTCCCTCATACACAGGCGCCTTGCCTCTTTCACACACACTCACACATACACATTCTGTCACTCTATGCAAATATGCTAATGCTTTGCCAATGAAAAGGTTGCAGCCCTGTTGTACATGCTTGAGTGCTCTTTGGTTGCAGTGGCAGTTGCAAACCTCAATACTTAAGAGGGTGATTGAGTTAGCTAGATGTGTTAATGTTACGGACTTCATTGATTTCCATAAGTACCACCACTGATATCTGCTGAATTTAACTGTGATCATTTAATTACCAAGTAATGAAGGATACTTGGTAACGGTCTTGAACACTTTGTTAAAATTCTGCAATTTTTGACCTAAAATCAGCTTAGAAAATGCGAGCAAATGACCAGTCACATTTGCCAGTGTTTGCATGAATTAATCCAGGCATTTCAATAGAATCCGTGTAATCTAGATCTTTGCATGAGGGTGGAAGATTTTTTCCATGCCAATTTTGCATAGTGAACTGAATTCGCCATGCTGACCAACAGAAAGCTGCTTGGTTTGAAAGTGACCTCTGTGTGTGCACACTATTGACAAAAGACAATGGACATTTTTGTGACTGCACCTTTAGTTAGTCAGTTAGCTATCTATAGATATGCTAACCAACTTTAATTAGATCTTGATAGCACCCCTAGTGGCAGCACAGAAAATGTAACTTATACTTGTGTTTATTGATACTGGCTAATATTTGGCCATTTTGAGATGATCAACACTGCCAAATAACAGCTACAAATTGGCACTGTTAATGAATAATGCTTATTTCTCCAATGTAAACATTGTTTAAATTTATTTTTTACATTTTCAGCCTTAAGGCCCGTACACACCGGGACGCATATCAGCGCGCGTCATTCGTCAGCGTTTTTCAACACGTTTTTTGTGTTCACACCCAATCGATTTTAGATGACGATGAGCCGAGTGAACATGCAAATTCATTCCCTGACATTAGATGGTGCCAATTTGCTCTGCAATACCATCTCCATATCAAGTGAACATGCAAATTCATTCCCTGACATTAGATGGCACCAATTTGCTTTGTGTTTTGTGTTAGTTTTGTGTTTGAGTCTCCCGCAAGTTGTGTTTTACTGGTACTTCAGAAGCTCCAAACACGTGAGCAAAAGGGCCAATCTCATTGGTCGGATAGTTTTTGACACAGCACTGTCAAACAAAAAAAACTAACCTGAGGTGTTTTTAAAAAAATGACATTATTTTACGCATGACGTTTTTATGCGTCGGAGTGCACACTCAATATTGGCGCCCTTTGTTTAGTCACAAGGTGTTAAACGTCGGCGAATAACGCATGCAAAATTAGTCCCGGTGTGAACAGGCCTTTATATTGACTACCCTGCTCTCCTCATTTATTGCTATCAGCATTGGGACAAAAATACTATTTTGGTCAACTGTTAATTGTTTTTTATGACTTTTCAAAAGCAGTGCCACGAAATAGCATTTTGTGCTGCATCAAGGCCAGCGTGCCTTAATCTCGCTCTCTACTGACATATACACTCTTGTCGGTTTGCTCACTCGCCATCCTCTTTGATGTGGATTGTTAGAAGCAGGGGGAGGAAAATGACAGAATGTATCCGGATTAAATCAATACCTGTGCCAGCACACACCTCATCCATCTAACAGATGTGTCAGATGTGGACACTGCCCCTGGAGTGTGGGATGACAGATGTCGGGAAGGAGGGAGGGTAGAGATGGAGCGATGGGTTGTAGATCACTACAAGAGCACCTCGTATTTTCATGACCAGGTCAAGGGCCCTGTCCCGTTGAGAAACTGCTCAGGACCGGCACCAATGGGCAGTTCTCATCACCCTTGCAGAGAGACATACACACTTGCATACATGATGCTCACACACTGAGTGAAACTATATAAGATAAGAGATAAGATTCTTCAAAAAGAACATGGAGGCTGTTTTAGAACCATTAAGATATTTTACATTGTGATGTTATTTCATGATATTTACGGACTCTACTGAAGCATGCAGAGATGAAGGAAACATGCTAAGTTCACATAATTGTTTCTCTGAAAAGCGATGCTTCAGCCAGTTATTCTACTTCGAAATGTGCGTTTTGTGTTGGAATATCAGTTTTTCCCGCCCACTGCCAATTTACACAATAGTATTTAGACTCCCGTGTTGCCAGTTGGCAGAAAACAATCCGATTGAAGCCAGCAAACGAACGGGGTCACAGATTGCGATCTCTACCCGACCTAAAAAGCCTTGGTAATAAAACATTGTAAACGTATATATTAGCCGATTAATTTAAGGCTTGTTGCTTCTTTTGTCCTTAATCTGGCAACCCAAGGCGGAGGAGGGGGTGGGGAAAATCGATCCAATATTTTGAATTTGGATTGCACTACCCAGTTCGTCCACTAGCTATAGTACAAAATGCTCCTTAAATTTTCCCCCTTTATTTGTTGATATACACTACCGGTCAAAAGTTTAAGATTGGTACGATTTTTTATGTTTTTAAAAGAAGTCTCTTCTGCTCACCAAGGCTGCAATTTTTTTATAAAAAAATACACAAAAAACACAGTAATATTGTGAAATATTATGACAATTTAAAATGACTTTTTATATGTTAATATATATTAAAATGTAATTTATTCCTCTGAAAAAAAATGTTAAATTGTCATTTTAAATTGTCATAGTATTTCACAATATTACTGTGTTTTTTGTGTGTTTTTTTATCAAAAAATTGCACCCTTGGTGACCAGAAGAGACTTCTTTTAAAAACATAAACAATCTTAAACTTTTGACCGGTAGTGTAAATACAGAATCATTGTATTAAACTTTTTTTTTTTTCTTTTTTTTTTTTTTTTACTGTAATACATTAATAAGAATCACTGTGGCGGTCATAATAATGTGAAATACAGTGGAGTCCAAGCGTTTATATTGTAAATCTGGGATTCATTACTTTTTCAGTTCAGCTTTTTGTTTTGCTGATAATGTAACTTGTATAAAAAATATCTTTTAAACCTCAAAAACATAAATTAGAGGCAGTTTACTAGATGTCTCAGACTATCGCACTGTATGTTTTTCCACCTGTGTTTGTGTATGAATAGATTAGCGATGCACTGAAGCATTTGTCTCATTTTGAGTGTGTGGAAGTTTGTGGGGGATCAATGATGGATTGATGTTGATTTTTGTGGTATGCGTGTGTCATTGATTACAGGTTGGGCTAAACCATTCCATCACTCTGACAAATCTTCCTCTTTAAACCATCCTCAGCTGGGCTGCTCTGATTAAAATCCAGAGAGGAATTATGAAAAGAGTAATGGTCCAGTTATCATCATATAATCTCTAAATAACCCCCGTACATCTGCACGCCTTTTCCTGGATTTACACTGCGGCAGCATTGGCTTTTTTTCTTTATCTATGTTTGTATCTGCAGAGAAACACAATGTGATGGTCTCACTGGTACGTAGAGCCTCACCTACAGAGCTAATAAAAGAAAACATTAGCAAACGTTTTTGAAGACTGAGCTTATGTGTTGTTTGGGTGGGAGAGATGAAGAAAAATGGTCCGACAACTGAAAATGTTAGTGTGTGTTGTGTGCGAGCGATCTCTTCTCTTGTTGTGACTGGTCTATAACAATACCCACTGCATGTCTTCATTACTCCAGTGTCAATCCAAGCACAAACTGGCACGGATTCGCTGAGGGTGTTAGCGTGTGCTGAACGCTTTTGACATTAACTCCTAACCAGGCACGACACAGGAAATTAGAAAAATATTTTGAGATGCAGCCAATAAGAAAGTATTTGATGTGTTATTCAGTGTGCAGATTTCTTCAGATATAGACTTTTAGAGACTATAATATGCTTTTCACACTCTCATTGGTTTAGTTAGTCTTTTACAAGTTTGAGGTCAGTATGTGTTGCTTTTTTAAATAAAGAAATTTGATACGTTTATTTAGCAGAGGTGCATTGATCAAAAGTGAATGTAAAGACATTTATAAACTTACAAAAGATTTACATTTCAAATAAATGCAGTTCTTTTGAGCTTTCTATTGGTCAGATCCTGAAAAAATGAAGACTGCTGAAAGTTCAGCTTTGTGTCACAGAAATAAATTACATTGAAAATGTACTGTATTTAAATAGAGAATAGTTCTTTTAAACTAATATTATTTCACAATATTAAAATTTTTATTGTATTTTTAATCAAATGAATGCAACCTTGGTAGAGCACGAAGACTTCTGTCAAAAAATCTTACCAACCCCAGACTTTTGAATGGAAATGTACACTCACCGGCCACTTTATTAGGTACCCCATACTAGTAACGGGTTGGACCCCCTTTTGCCTTCAGAACTGCCTCAATTCTTTGTGGCATAGATTCAACAAGGTGCTGGAAGCATTCCTCAGGGAGTTTGGTCCATATTGACATGATGGCATCACACAGTTGCCGCAGATTTGTCGGCTGCACATCCATGATGCGAATCTCCCGTTCCACCACATCCCAAAGATGCTCTATTGGATTGAGATCTGGTGACTGTGGAGGCCATTTGAGTACAGCGAACTCATTGTCATGTTCAAGAAACCAGTCTGAGATGATTCCAGCTTTATGACATGGCGCATTATCCTGCTGAAAGTAGCCATCAGAAGTTGGGTACATTGTGGTCATAAAGGGATGGACATGGTCAGCAACAATACTCAGGTAGGCTGTGGCGTTGCAACGATGCTCAATTGGTACCAAGGGGCCCAAAGAGTGCCAAGAAAATATTCCCCACACCATGACACCACCACCACCAGCCTGAACCGTTGATACAAGGCAGGATGGATCCATGCTTTCATGTTGTAGGCGCCAAATTCTGACCCTACCATCCGAATGTCGCAGCAGAAATCGAGACTCATCAGACCAGGCAACGTTTTTCCAATCTTCTATTGTCCAATTTCGATGAGCTTGTGCGAATTGTAGCCTCAGTTTCCTGTTCTTAGCTGAAAGGAGTGGCACCCGGTGTGGTCTTCTGCTGCTGTAGCCCATCTGCCTCAAAGTTCGACGTACTGTGCGTTCAGAGATGCTCTTCTGCCCACCTTGGTTGTAACGGGTGGTTATTTGAGTCACTGTTGCCCTTCTATCAGCTCGAACCAGTCTGGCCATTCTCCTCTGACCTCTGGCATCAACAAGGCATTTCCGCCCACAGAACTGCCGCTCACTGGATGTTTTTTCTTTTTGGACCATTCTCTGTAAACCCTGAGAGATGGTTGTGCGTGAAAATCCCAGTAGATTAGCAGTTTCTGAAATACTCAGACCAGCCCTTCTGGCACCAACAATCATGCCACGTTCAAAGTCACTCAAATCACCTTTCTTCCCCATACTGATGCTCGGTTTGAACTGCAGGAGATTGTCTTGACCATGTCTACATGCCTAAATGCACTGAGTTGCCGCCATGTGATTGGCTGCTTAGAAATTAAGTGTTAACGAGCAGTTGGACAGGTGTACCTAATAAAGTGGCCGGTGAGTGTATATGTCAAAGGAGAATGTTGTCTTTTTTCACTGCACTAATTTATAACCCAGCTAATGTAGTTTACACCACATCTTAAATTTATACATTTTCTGATGCAGGATACTTGAAAAAGTCTTGTACTCTAGCATTTTAATTTAATATATAAGATAACATCTTCACACTTTTTGAGTAATTTTACTGGAAATTACACACTAAAATATGAATCAAATTAATTTCCCAAGAGTTTTATTGTGACCTTTTATATAACAAAAAATTTAAATCTGTTGGTTTTCAAAAATAAAATAAAAAATCAACACTTTATTTGCTCAAAAGTGCCGAAAGTTGAAGAAACGCCAATGCTTCTGTGGCTATGGGATTTAGGACCAATCTGAATGTTCTGTAGGCGGAGCTATTTTTCATAAAACAAACAAAAAATATAGATAATAAAGTGACTCAATGTAAGGTTGCTTGTGATGTTTGCAGCTCATTAGCACAAAACATTAAGTCACATTAAAATGAACATTGTATTACGCTGTGTCTGGTTAGGATAGTGTGTAACGCCAATTGAACAGCCTCATTTGGCATGTTTTAGGCTGGGTTTAGCATTTCATAACACTTGGCACATGCTAACACCTTTTGCGAATCCTTCCTCCAGTTTCCAGCCAGCCAAGGAGATGATGCACTGAGGTTTCATCTCTTTTGGATGCACTGGACCAGCTGAGCCGATTGGCTTCCTCCTTTCTCCCTCCTGCTGTGCCCTAACAGCCCCTCCCTCTTCACGTGTGTGTGTGTGTTTGTGAGAGTGCGTGTCTCACGCGTGTGTGATTTGATTTCCTGTCCCGTTCTTCTCACCGATAGAGAGCGTTGAGTCGAGCGAGCCGGCGGACCTGTTGGATAGACAGAGGTGCCTGGTGGCGTTGGCCTCTCTGCGACATGCCAAATGGTTCCAGGTTGGCGCTCACTTCTTCTCATTGTTATTGTAGCCTTATGACCCAAAACTACATGCCATTTTCCTCAATTTTCTCCTGCTCTCCAAACGCTCAACACCTCATCACGAACATTTACGTATCGTAAGGCTACAAAAGCAATTGTTACACTTTTTTTTCGTTTTCTTTTGCCTGTTTTTGTTTGTCCATAACCTGCTTGTCATCATAAAGGATTTGTCTAGTGCTTTCCTGCACCGTATCTTCCTTCTCCCACCCCACTGACATAAGCCCCGCCCCCTCCTCCATCACCCCCATAACACGGACCAGAGCTGAACACACCTGCACACTCACGCACACACACACACACACAGTCAAGATCTAGAGATTTTGGGGTTAAAGGTTGAGTTTGATTGTTGCTCTCAGCTCATTGGCCGATTCCCTCTGGTTTCCTCAGGCTAGAGTTAACGGCCTAAAGTCGTGCGTGATCGTCTTACGAATACTGAGAGACATGTGCAATAGAGTCCCGGCGTGGGAACCTCTGAAAGGATGGGTGAGTGGTCAGATTGCAAACACTATAGTGATGATACGGTAAAACTTTAGGTGTGTAATCTGCCAATGAGAATTCAGTGTATAGATTTTGGTAAGTAAGGGTTAATTGACGTTGAATTGTTGAAAATTGGGGCTCAGGTGGGTAATAGAGCCACATCATGCAGCAATACTAATTAGTTACAAATATTCCCGTATACATTTATTTTTATTCCTCAAACTCTAATCTGTGTTCACTGTAAAAAAAAAAGAATTATCAATAAGTTGTGACAACTTCTACAATGCTTTAACTCAACCAAGTTAAACAATTTTCAACTTTTTTTTGTTATATAAGATTCAACTATTTTTTTAAGTCAGTTTAATGAGTTTTGAGTTGAAATGATTTAAATATCCAACATCTGTTGATTGTAATAAAAAATTTAAGACAGCAATTTAAAATGCATTCTTGCGTCAGAGAATAAATGTATAATATTACTATCTTTTACTTGTTTAAAAATGCCTCAAGTTGTCATTACAGTTCAACATCATTTTTTAAACTGTTAATGTGGTAAAAGACTTTGAAAATCCTTCATTTGTCACAAGTTCTTATTGCATATAAAAAAGTACACAGTACTTTGTCATCCAAAATAAATATAAAAAAATGTAACCCGAAGAGCTTCCATATTTTGAAAGTATGTACATACTGTTAAAAAAATACAGTTATAACTGTAAAATTGTGTAATTATATTATTACAATTTCAAATAACTATTTCTTATTAAAATACATTTTAAACTAATTTATCTGTTATGGTAAAGCAATTTTATGCATTTTAGTATGAAACACTTCATTAGCCAATCAACATCCAGGACTGGATCTGTCCACTTTAATTAATTATTAATAACTTGCTGATTGAGTGATTTAAACTGACTGGTTTTTACAATGACCACAGATTTAATCTCTCATCCCAGTGGGCAATGGGCACATTTTGATGACTTGATAGCTCTTCGTGTAATAAAGCAGTCTTTGAAAAGTGATTTTGCTCTTTTGTCCTCAGCCTTTGGAGTTAATATGTGAAAAGGCCATCGTCACGTGTAACAGACCTCTGGGAGCTGGAGAGGCTCTGCGCCGGGTCATGGAGTGTCTCGCCTCTGGCATAATGCTTCCAGGTATGAACACTTCCACAGAGAAGCCATAAAAATGTGTAAAATGAATAAATTAATTAGAAAATCCATTATGAGTAATAATAATAATAATAAAAAGGGTCCCAGGTACTTCAGTCAAATTAATTTTTATGAGTAACAAGTAGGGGGACTTTTATGTTTCTTTTATGACTTTTATGTTCAGTCGTTACTTTGTGTATTAGTTACATTTTTAAAATATATTACAATACAAAGCAGTTATTTTGAACTGTAATAAATATTTCAAAATATTAATGTTATATTTATTAGAGTTCAAAATAACTGGTTTCTATTGTAATATATTTTAAAAATGTAACTAATACACAAAGTAATGCTGAACATAAAAGTCATAAAAGAAACATAAAAGTCCCCCTATTTGTTACTCATAAAAATGAATAAGTAACAAATATACTTCAGAAATCATTCTAATATGATGGTTTGATGCAAATTTCAGTTTTTTTCAGCTTTCAAATGAATAGCATTTATTTGAGAGAGAGATATACTGTCACTTTTGATCAATTAAATGCATATTTTCTGAATAAAAGTGTGTGTGTGTGCATGTAATATATATATATATATATATATATATATATATATATATATATATATATATATTATGTATGTATGTATACATACATAATATATGTATGTATATATATATGTATATATATATATATATATATATATATATATATATATATATATATTATGTATGTATGTATACTTTTTATTTCTTTTATTTATTTAGTTTACTTTTGAAAGGTAATGTATCAGCTACATGTAAAACGCTTGTTTACCAGTTTTAACCATTTTGAATGAATAGTTTTTATTTGAGAGAGATATACTGTCACTTTTGATCAATTAAATGCATATTTTCTGAATAAAAGTGTGTGTGTGTGCATGTAATATATATATATATATATATATATATATATATATATATATATATATATATATATATATATATGTATGTATGTATGTATACATACATATATATATGTATGTATATATATATATATATATATATATATATATATATATATATATATATATATATATGTATGTATGTATACTTTTTATTTCTTTTATTTATTTAGTTTACTTTTGAAAGGTAATGTATCAGCTACATGTAAAACGCTTGTTTACCAGTTTTAACCATTTTTAAATAATACATTAGGCCCTATTTTAACGATCTAAAACGCAAGTGACAAAGCGCCAGTAAGTCGGCACCCGGCGCCCTTGCCATTTCTGGGCGGGAAATTGCCTTTCGCGCCTGGCAGAATCTAAAAAGGGGTTGGTCTAGAGTAGCTTCATTATTCATGGGTGTGGTTTGGGCGCCAACGGAGATAAACCAATACACATTCCCTTTAAGAGCGTGATGAGTCGAGGTGGTGCGCTTGTTCCACTGGCGCGATTCTCACTTTAACGGCGCATTATCTGGCCGCGCTTCAGCATCGGTTCACGTGCCGAGTAGATCCAATTTTCCGTCAGGGCCATAAAGAAATTATATGCATGTCAACATCGAAGCTAATTGGGTTTGTCCCATCCCCAATTAGCTTCGGTTAAAACATGCATATAATAATTTGGGTAAATGTGTAAGCTTTATGCCTATTTTTCCCATTGTCATGGACACAACGATGATTTCCTCTTATGTTTATATATTTTTCCTTATAATAATGTATCATTTGCAAAAAGTAAAATGCATCTGTGTTGAGAGAATCATCTGACAGTGTATCCTGCGTTGTTCGTAATAGCATCTGAATATACTGCGCAATCGCGACCACTGACTTTAGACCAGGTTTTTTCTGGTCAGTGGCGATTGTTTTCTGGAAGTGTAGAATAGCACCAGGTATTGTTTGCGCGACACACCCTCCTTCTCCGTCCGATCCGCCCAGGGAGCGCAAGTTCATTTGTTAGGTTCCGACGTGCGTCTGTGGAGGAAAAAAGCCCGCTTTGCGCGAGTGCAAAATAGGAATGATAAATGCGTCAATGTATAAAGTCATTTGCGCCCCGGGTGCAAGATAGAGCCCATTGTGTTAAAATTTAAATCCTTTTATATTATACATTATCATAATTTGATACCTGATTTTTCAAATGTAAACTTAAAGCTTGTTAGACAGTGATTTCAGTTTTAATATGAATGCTGTTTTAAATGAAAAAATTTAAAAGAGTAAAAAAGAGTGTTGTTTATTATTGGATCCCTCATAACACTAGCCTATAAATAAGCCTGAATATGTGAGATAAGTGTGTGTGTGTCCTGTGCGGTGTGATGACAGCAGTGGTGTCACTATCAGATCTGGGTTTCATTTGCAAAGCTCTAGTTCCTGTTGTGGCCCAGAGGAATAATGGAGCCTCATTTATCTACTCTTGACACAACTAGTCCATCCCTCTCTACTTTATTCTCTTTTCTCACTTATTAATTAATTATGAGATGCAGGCATTAACATTTGATTGGCTTGCATAGAAAATAAGCCCATTCCACAGTGATATATAATCTTATTTGAACATAAATTATATATATTTGTATTATACCTTTAGGGCAAAATTTAAACGATAAGGGTTCACTTAAAGGTTTAATTAACTCCTAACCTGCAGTGACGGGGAGTAACTGAAATGATGCAACGCTACAGTTTCCAGTAGCTTCCACAACGCTTAACTGTGTCAGTTATATAAATCATATATTTTGTTATTATATTTCCCATGTGAATAATGATCCTCTTCTGTTTCTTCTCAGGTGGGCCGGGCCTGCATGATCCCTGTGAGAAGGAGCCCACAAAACACACTGTCGGCCATGACGGATGAGGAAGCGGAGGCCGTCACGTTTAATGCACAGGTACTGCCAGTGTGTGTGAGATGCAGGTGTCAGTGGATGAGAGAGAGCCGCTTATCTCATCTGTGCTGTCTAGATTACTGCCATGTCTGTCTTTCTCTCTCACACACACACACACACACACTGGTCTTATCAGTGATTCCGGCTTATATGTACACGATATTACAGTTGGCAGTGAACCATGTTTCCTCAACTTAAATCAGTTTAAACTGATTCACAGAATCCACCATTTTTGCTCCTGAAGTTGATCTCAGAGGTAGTGTTAACCTGTCATAACACTGTCACAATCATGCAACTAGTCTAACAAAACGCTCTTCACAATTAAAATCATTTGATTTTATATCATCCGCAAAATCTTCTCAAATAAGTCTCTAACACGCGCACACACACACCGATTGAGCACCTTAATGATTGGCTCTCTAATGAGCGTGGGAAAATGATACGAAGTCTGCCTGTGAATCTTTACTCCTGCCCGGGGACTGTGTGTGTGTGTGTGTGAGCTGCATCTCTGAGTAGATTTCTGTATTGACTTTTCCTTTGAACACTCATGCAGTCGAGATCAGAATCACAATGTGTCTAATTGTTTTGCAGCAGATCGAAGAGGTTCTGCACACACACACACGACTAAAAAAAAGTTTTATTGCTTAACATTTTTATCATATTGTGTTATTTCCTTGTTAAAAAAGAAAAACTGTAATAATTTTCAGCGTATTATGTTTTGGGGAAAAATTTATTATATTTGTTTTATTCATCTTCTACTTTTGTGAATTTGAATATTGTGGGTGTAAATGAGGATGTTTTTACTGCAGTCAGCCGTAGTCATAAATGAGATGCATTGCGGTAATATGCCATAGTAACGCCTACCTGCAGAAATACTGCATTCAAGAGAGTCACATGAGACTAAAAGATGGTGCTCATAGCTATAATTTACTCTGTGATGAGGAGTTCATGAGTTAAAGATAAGCTGCATGTTTAATCACTGAATTGAAAGGAAGTTTTTCAGTTTTTGCTTCATTAAAATGCCATTATTGCTCATTAACCTTAAATGTTACTTAAAACGTTACATTAGGAACAACATGTACTTTGTGAAACTTTCTTAATATTTACTAACTATCGGACTAATCATCTTCAATCTCAATGATAAGCTTGGGAAAGTGGGTATAACTTATGTATCCAAAATAATAACGATGTATCCAATTTAACTTTCATCTGAAATCCTATAACAATTGATTTACACTTGCATTTAAAGGTTTGGGGTCAAGTTGTCATTATTATATATATATATATATATATATATATATATATATATATATATATATATATATATATATATATATATATATATATATATATATTTATATATATATATATATTTATATTTATTTTATTTTTTTTTTTTAAATTATGCAAGGACGCATTGAATTGCTTTCAAATAAATGCTGTTCTTTCTTTTCATCAAACAATCTGAAAAAAAACTATCATGTTTTCCACAAAAATATGAAGCAGCACAACTGTTTTAAACATTGATAATAATCAGAAATGTTTCATGCAAATTAGCGTGCATATTAGCATATTAGTATGTTTTCTGAAGGATCATGTGACACCGAAGAGTGGAGTAATGATGCTGTAACATTACACAATCTTACTGAATCCAAACTATTTAATACTAGAGTATATAACAATTATAATTAACTGTAAGGAAATTCATATGTAAATACAATTTAAATTTATCGACAAAAATAATTTGAAGCATTTAAGTGTGAACCTTTAAATAAGTCAAAAATAGCAGTGAAGGCACATCGGCCACTAGCAGTGTGGATGGCTTTGTTGATACAAGGCTGTGTCCACCAAAGCGTTTTTTCCACGCGCCTGGTGTATGTTTTCAATTGTTTTCAATGGGAGTGACAGCGTTTTTTAAACATCATGTGCGTAACGAGGCGCTGAGTGTTTTTTTCACGCTGAAGCGCCGAACACCCGCGTTTTTACTGGTCGCAGAGAGTTGAAAAATGTTCAACTTTGGATTAAATGCAGTGCTCATCACTGTCACTTTTTACCCCTGCCGTCCAATCACAGTGGAGGAGAGGCGGAGCTAAACCACACTGATCAAATGTCACAACATTCAATCTGTGCTGCGGATATTCTTTATCATAGCAACGAAACGTCTCAACGGAAAAAACGCTGCGCTGCCAAAACGCTCTCAGAGCGCCCAAAGCACGGCGTCTTCAGCAGAGCGTCTGGCGTTTTCAGATGGCTAAAAACACTTTGGGGTCTAGGTTTATGTGGCGTATCTCGTCCATGTTAAAAGAGCACATTCAGCCTTTAGTGAAGCTGATTCCTGTAACCTATAACCAACTTGGGTGTGGGGTCTTCCTTATATTTTTAATTTGTAGCTGCTTTTCGGATGGTAACTTGTCAATATGTTGGCGATCAAATATTCAATATGTCTAGTTCTATCCATAAAATATCACTGAAGTCAAAAGCACTGCTGCTTTTTCCTTAACGCTCAGAATCTGCCGATGTAATTACAATCTTTCGGAAACTGTGCTGAGGCGAGTAGGAGGGGACAGAGAAGGGGAGGGAGTGCAAATCCATAGCCAGAGTCTTTTGCCTCACAGAGAGTAGCTGTATTATGGATAGAACTAGACATATTGAATATTTGATCGCCAACATATTGACAAGTTACCATCCGAAAAGCAGCTACAAATTAAAAATATAAGGAAGACCCCACACCCAAGTTGGTTATAGGTTACAGGAATCAGCTTCACTAAAGGCTGAATGTGCTCTTTTAACATGGACGAGATACGCCACATAAACCTAGACCCCAAAGTGTTTTTAGCCATCTGAAAACGCCAGACGCTCTGCTGAAGACGCCGTGCTTTGGGCGCTCTGAGAGCGTTTTGGCAGCGCAGCGTTTTTTCCGTTGAGACGTTCCGTTGCTATGATAAAGAATATCCGCAGCACAGATTGAATGTTGTGACATTTGATCAGTGTGGTTTAGCTCCGCCTCTCCTCCACTGTGATTGGACGGCAGGGGTAAAAAGTGACAGTGATGAGCACTGCATTTAATCCAAAGTTGAACATTTTTCAACTCTCTGCGACCAGTAAAAACGCGGGTGTTCGGCGCTTCAGCGTGAAAAAAACACTCAGCGCCTCGTTACGCACATGATGTTTAAAACGCGTGCACTCCCATTGAAAACAATTGAAAACATACACCAGGCGCGTGGAAAAAACGCTTTGGTGGACACAGCCTTGTATCAACAAAGCCATCCACACTGCTAGTGGCCGATGTGCCTTCACTGCTATTTTTGACTTATTTAAAGGTTCACACTTAAATGCTTCAAATTATTTTTGTCGATAAATTTAAATTGTATTTACATATGAATTTCCTTACAGTTAATTATAATTGTTATATACTCTAGTATTAAATAGTTTGGATTCAGTAAGATTGTGTAATGTTACAGCATCATTACTCCACTCTTCGGTGTCACATGATCCTTCAGAAAACATACTAATATGCTAATATGCACGCTAATTTGCATGAAACATTTCTGATTATTATCAATGTTTAAAACAGTTGTGCTGCTTCATATTTTTGTGGAAAACATGATAGTTTTTTTTTCAGATTGTTTGATGAAAAGAAAGAACAGCATTTATTTGAAAGCAATTCAATGCGTCCTTGCATAATTTAAAAAAAATAAATAAAATAAATATAAATATATATATATATATAAATATATATATATATATATATATATATATATATATATATATATATATATATATATATATATATATATATATATATATATATATAATAATGACAACTTGACCCCAAACCTTTAAATGCAAGTGTAAATCAATTGTTATAGGATTTCAGATGAAAGTTAAATTGGATACATCGTTATTATTTTGGATACATAAGTTATACCCACTTTCCCAAGCTTATCATTGAGATTGAAGATGATTAGTCCGATAGTTAGTAAATATTAAGAAAGTTTCACAAAGTACATGTTGTTCCTAATGTAACGTTTTAAGTAACATTTAAGGTTAATGAGCAATAATGGCATTTTAATGAAGCAAAAACTGAAAAACTTCCTTTCAATTCAGTGATTAAACATGCAGCTTATCTTTAACTCATGAACTCCTCATCACAGAGTAAATTATAGCTATGAGCACCATCTTTTAGTCTCATGTGACTCTCTTGAATGCAGTATTTCTGCAGGTAGGCGTTACTATGGCATATTACCGCAATGCATCTCATTTATGACTACGGCTGACTGCAGTAAAAACATCCTCATTTACACCCACAATATTCAAATTCACAAAAGTAGAAGATGAATAAAACAAATATAATAAATTTTTCCCCAAAACATAATACGCTGAAAATTATTACAGTTTTTCTTTTTTAACAAGGAAATAACACAATATGATAAAAATGTTAAGCAATAAAACTTTTTTTTAGTCGTGTGTGTGTGTGCAGAACCTCTTCGATCTGCTGCAAAACAATTAGACACATTGTGATTCTGATCTCGACTGCATGAGTGTTCAAAGGAAAAGTCAATACAGAAATCTACTCAGAGATGCAGCTCACACACACACACACACAGCCCAAAAGTCCCCGGGCAGGAGTAAAGATTCACAGGCAGACTTCGTATCATTTTCCCACGCTCATTAGAGAGCCAATCATTAAGGTGCTCAATCGGTGTGTGTGTGCGCGTGTTAGAGACTTATTTGAGAAGATTTTGCGGATGATATAAAATCAAATGATTTTAATTGTGAAGAGCGTTTTGTTAGACTAGTTGCATGATTGTGACAGTGTTATGACAGGTTAACACTACCTCTGAGATCAACTTCAGGAGCAAAAATGGTGGATTCTGTGAATCAGTTTAAACTGATTTAAGGAGACATGGTTCACTGCCAACTGTAATATCGTGTACATATAAGCCGGAATCACTGATAAGACCAGTGTGTGTGTGTGTGTGTGTGAGAGAGAAAGACAGACATGGCAGTAATCTAGACAGCACAGATGAGATAAGCGGCTCTCTCTCATCCACTGACACCTGCATCTCACACACACTGGCAGTACCTGTGCATTAAACGTGACGGCCTCGCTTCCCCATCCGTCATGGCCGACAGTGTGTTTTGTGGGCTCCTTCTCACAGGGATCATGCAGGCCCGGCCCACCTGAGAAGAAACAGAAGAGGATCATTATTCACATGGGAAATATAATAACAAAATATATGATTTATATAACTGACACAGTTAAGCGTTGTGGAAGCTACTGGAAACTGTAGCGTTGCATCATTTCAGTTACTCCCCGTCACTGCAGGTTAGGAGTTAATTAAACCTTTAAGTGAACCCTTATCGTTTAAATTTTGCCCTAAAGGTATAATACAAATATATATAATTTATGTTCAAATAAGATTATATATCACTGTGGAATGGGCTTATTTTCTATGCAAGCCAATCAAATGTTAATGCCTGCATCTCATAATTAATTAATAAGTGAGAAAAGAGAATAAAGTAGAGAGGGATGGACTAGTTGTGTCAAGAGTAGATAAATGAGGCTCCATTATTCCTCTGGGCCACAACAGGAACTAGAGCTTTGCAAATGAAACCCAGATCTGATAGTGACACCACTGCTGTCATCACACCGCACAGGACACACACACACTTA
>JAQIUQ010007674.1:0-92500 GCA_030378365.1 Hybognathus amarus | reverse complement strand
ATGGTCAAGACAATCTCCTGCAGTTCAAACCGAGCATCAGTATGGGGAAGAAAGGTGATTTGAGTGACTTTGAACGTGGCATGATTGTTGGTGCCAGAAGGGCTGGTCTGAGTATTTCAGAAACTGCTAATCTACTGGGATTTTCACGCACAACCATCTCTCAGGGTTTACAGAGAATGGTCCAAAAAGAAAAAACATCCAGTGAGCGGCAGTTCTGTGGGCGGAAATGCCTTGTTGATGCCAGAGGTCAGAGGAGAATGGCCAGACTGGTTCGAGCTGATAGAAGGGCAACAGTGACTCAAATAACCACCCGTTACAACCAAGGTGGGCAGAAGAGCATCTCTGAACGCACAGTACGTCGAACTTTGAGGCAGATGGGCTACAGCAGCAGAAGACCACACCGGGTGCCACTCCTTTCAGCTAAGAACAGGAAACTGAGGCTACAATTCGCACAAGCTCATCGAAATTGGACAATAGAAGATTGGAAAAACGTTGCCTGGTCTGATGAGTCTCGATTTCTGCTGCGACATTCGGATGGTAGGGTCAGAATTTGGCGCCTACAACATGAAAGCATGGATCCATCCTGCCTTGTATCAACGGTTCAGGCTGGTGGTGGTGGTGTCATGGTGTGGGGAATATTTTCTTGGCACTCTTTGGGCCCCTTGGTACCAATTGAGCATCGTTGCAACGCCACAGCCTACCTGAGTATTGTTGCTGACCATGTCCATCCCTTTATGACCACAATGTACCCAACTTCTGATGGCTACTTTCAGCAGGATAATGCGCCATGTCATAAAGCTGGAATCATCTCAGACTGGTTTCTTGAACATGACAATGAGTTCGCTGTACTCAAATGGCCTCCACAGTCACCAGATCTCAATCCAATAGAGCATCTTTGGGATGTGGTGGAACGGGAGATTCGCATCATGGATGTGCAGCCGACAAATCTGCGGCAACTGTGTGATGCCATCATGTCAATATGGACCAAACTCCCTGAGGAATGCTTCCAGCACCTTGTTGAATCTATGCCACAAAGAATTGAGGCAGTTCTGAAGGCAAAAGGGGGTCCAACCCGTTACTAGTATGGGGTACCTAATAAAGTGGCCGGTGAGTGTACATTTCCATTCAAAAGTCTGGGGTTGGTAAGATTTTTTGACAGAAGTCTCTCGTGCTCTACCAAGGTTGCATTCATTTGATTAAAAATACAATAAAAATTTTAATATTGTGAAATAATATTAGTTTAAAAGAACTATTCTCTATTTAAATACAGTACATTTTCAATGTAATTTATTTCTGTGACACAAAGCTGAACTTTCAGCAGTCTTCATTTTTTCAGGATCTGACCAATAGAAAGCTCAAAAGAACTGCATTTATTTGAAATGTAAATCTTTTGTAAGTTTATAAATGTCTTTACATTCACTTTTGATCAATGCACCTCTGCTAAATAAACGTATCAAATTTCTTTATTTAAAAAAGCAACACATACTGACCTCAAACTTGTAAAAGACTAACTAAACCAATGAGAGTGTGAAAAGCATATTATAGTCTCTAAAAGTCTATATCTGAAGAAATCTGCACACTGAATAACACATCAAATACTTTCTTATTGGCTGCATCTCAAAATATTTTTCTAATTTCCTGTGTCGTGCCTGGTTAGGAGTTAATGTCAAAAGCGTTCAGCACACGCTAACACCCTCAGCGAATCCGTGCCAGTTTGTGCTTGGATTGACACTGGAGTAATGAAGACATGCAGTGGGTATTGTTATAGACCAGTCACAACAAGAGAAGAGATCGCTCGCACACAACACACACTAACATTTTCAGTTGTCGGACCATTTTTCTTCATCTCTCCCACCCAAACAACACATAAGCTCAGTCTTCAAAAACGTTTGCTAATGTTTTCTTTTATTAGCTCTGTAGGTGAGGCTCTACGTACCAGTGAGACCATCACATTGTGTTTCTCTGCAGATACAAACATAGATAAAGAAAAAAAGCCAATGCTGCCGCAGTGTAAATCCAGGAAAAGGCGTGCAGATGTACGGGGGTTATTTAGAGATTATATGATGATAACTGGACCATTACTCTTTTCATAATTCCTCTCTGGATTTTAATCAGAGCAGCCCAGCTGAGGATGGTTTAAAGAGGAAGATTTGTCAGAGTGATGGAATGGTTTAGCCCAACCTGTAATCAATGACACACGCATACCACAAAAATCAACATCAATCCATCATTGATCCCCCACAAACTTCCACACACTCAAAATGAGACAAATGCTTCAGTGCATCGCTAATCTATTCATACACAAACACAGGTGGAAAAACATACAGTGCGATAGTCTGAGACATCTAGTAAACTGCCTCTAATTTATGTTTTTGAGGTTTAAAAGATATTTTTTATACAAGTTACATTATCAGCAAAACAAAAAGCTGAACTGAAAAAGTAATGAATCCCAGATTTACAATATAAACGCTTGGACTCCACTGTATTTCACATTATTATGACCGCCACAGTGATTCTTATTAATGTATTACAGTAAAAAAAAAAAAAAAAGAAAAAAAAAAAAGTTTAATACAATGATTCTGTATTTACACTACCGGTCAAAAGTTTAAGATTGTTTATGTTTTTAAAAGAAGTCTCTTCTGGTCACCAAGGGTGCAATTTTTTGATAAAAAAACACACAAAAAACACAGTAATATTGTGAAATACTATGACAATTTAAAATGACAATTTAACATTTTTTTTCAGAGGAATAAATTACATTTTAATATATATTAACATATAAAAAGTCATTTTAAATTGTCATAATATTTCACAATATTACTGTGTTTTTTGTGTATTTTTTTATAAAAAAATTGCAGCCTTGGTGAGCAGAAGAGACTTCTTTTAAAAACATAAAAAATCGTACCAATCTTAAACTTTTGACCGGTAGTGTATATCAACAAATAAAGGGGGAAAATTTAAGGAGCATTTTGTACTATAGCTAGTGGACGAACTGGGTAGTGCAATCCAAATTCAAAATATTGGATCGATTTTCCCCACCCCCTCCTCCGCCTTGGGTTGCCAGATTAAGGACAAAAGAAGCAACAAGCCTTAAATTAATCGGCTAATATATACGTTTACAATGTTTTATTACCAAGGCTTTTTAGGTCGGTAGAGATCGCAATCTGTGACCCCGTTCGTTTGCTGGCTTCAATCGGATTGTTTTCTGCCAACTGGCAACACGGGAGTCTAAATACTATTGTGTAAATTGGCAGTGGGCGGGAAAAACTGATATTCCAACACAAAACGCACATTTCGAAGTAGAATAACTGGCTGAAGCATCGCTTTTCAGAGAAACAATTATGTGAACTTAGCATGTTTCCTTCATCTCTGCATGCTTCAGTAGAGTCCGTAAATATCATGAAATAACATCACAATGTAAAATATCTTAATGGTTCTAAAACAGCCTCCATGTTCTTTTTGAAGAATCTTATCTCTTATCTTATATAGTTTCACTCAGTGTGTGAGCATCATGTATGCAAGTGTGTATGTCTCTCTGCAAGGGTGATGAGAACTGCCCATTGGTGCCGGTCCTGAGCAGTTTCTCAACGGGACAGGGCCCTTGACCTGGTCATGAAAATACGAGGTGCTCTTGTAGTGATCTACAACCCATCGCTCCATCTCTACCCTCCCTCCTTCCCGACATCTGTCATCCCACACTCCAGGGGCAGTGTCCACATCTGACACATCTGTTAGATGGATGAGGTGTGTGCTGGCACAGGTATTGATTTAATCCGGATACATTCTGTCATTTTCCTCCCCCTGCTTCTAACAATCCACATCAAAGAGGATGGCGAGTGAGCAAACCGACAAGAGTGTATATGTCAGAGAGAGCGAGATTAAGGCACGCTGGCCTTGATGCAGCACAAAATGCTATTTCGTGGCACTGCTTTTGAAAAGTCATAAAAAACAATTAACAGTTGACCAAAATAGTATTTTGTCCCAATGCTGATAGCAATAAATAGAGAGCAGGGTAGTCAATATAAAGGCCTGTTCACACCGGGACTAATTTTGCATGCGTTATTCGCCGACGTTTAACACCTTGTGACTAAACAAAGGGCGCCAATGTGAGTGTGCACTCCGACGCATAAAAACGTCATGCGTAAAAATCGTCATTTTTTTAAAAACACCTCAGGTTAGTTTTTTTTGTTTGACGTGCTGTGTCAAAAACTATCCGACCAATGAGATTGGCCGCTTTTGCTCACGTGTTTGGAGCTTTCTGAAGTACCAGTAAAACACAACTTGCGGGAAGCTCAAACACAAAACTAACACAAAACACAAAGCAAATTGGTGCCATCTAATGTCAGGGAATGAATTTGCATGTTCACTTGATATGGAGATGGTATTGCAGAGCAAATTGGCACCATCTAATGTCAGGGAATGAATTTGCATGTTCACTCGGCTCATCGTCATCTAAAATCGATTGGGTGTGAACACAAAAAACGTGTTGAAAAACGCTGACGAATGACGCGCGCTGATATGCGTCCCGGTGTGTACGGGCCTTAAGGCTGAAAATGTAAAAAATAAATTTAAACAATGTTTACATTGGAGAAATAAGCATTATTCATTAACAGTGCCAATTTGTAGCTGTTATTTGGCAGTGTTGATCATCTCAAAATGGCCAAATATTAGCCAGTATCAATAAACACAAGTATAAGTTACAATTTTCTGTGCTGCCACTAGGGGTGCTATAAGATCTAATTAAAGTTGGTTAGCATATCTATAGATAGCTAACTGACTAACTAAAGGTGCAGTCACAAAAATGTCCATTGTCTTTTGTCAATAGTGTGCACACACAGAGGTCACTTTCAAACCAAGCAGCTTTCTGTTGGTCAGCATGGCGAATTCAGTTCACTATGCAAAATTGGCATGGAAAAAATCTTCCACCCTCATGCAAAGATCTAGATTACACGGATTCTATTGAAATGCCTGGATTAATTCATGCAAACACTGGCAAATGTGACTGGTCATTTGCTCGCATTTTCTAAGCTGATTTTAGGTCAAAAATTGCAGAATTTTAACAAAGTGTTCAAGACCGTTACCAAGTATCCTTCATTACTTGGTAATTAAATGATCACAGTTAAATTCAGCAGATATCAGTGGTGGTACTTATGGAAATCAATGAAGTCCGTAACATTAACACATCTAGCTAACTCAATCACCCTCTTAAGTATTGAGGTTTGCAACTGCCACTGCAACCAAAGAGCACTCAAGCATGTACAACAGGGCTGCAACCTTTTCATTGGCAAAGCATTAGCATATTTGCATAGAGTGACAGAATGTGTATGTGTGAGTGTGTGTGAAAGAGGCAAGGCGCCTGTGTATGAGGGAGAGAGCGAGAGAAAGAAACAGCCCGTTTTGCACCACTGCAGCTCTAATTGTTATAGCCTAAATGCCATCCACTAAAGATACAACCACTTCGGCTGTCAAAGTGGTCAGTCACGGGTCACAGCACCACAAACTCCAATAACAGACTTCCATCTTGACTTAACTCATGTGTTCTGAGCTCAACTGCCTCTATATCAGGAATTACCAACCCTAAGCCCAAATCAGACTTGAAATAATGCATTCATATCAATGTCAAGACTTAAAAAGAGATAAAAAGTGTGGATTAAAGACAAGACGAAAGTGATTTACTACAGTGCATTTACTCACCTTCATGCTGTTCCAAACTCATATGACTTACTTTCATCTATGGACACAAACTTAATTATTTGGTCCATACAATGTAAATCAGTGGTGTCCAGTGTTATTTTGGACCCCATTGACTTTCATTATATGGACTTCAACAGTTATTATTTTGTGTTTGGTAAATAAAGAAAGTCATACAGGTTTGAAATGACATGAAAGGAAGTAAATAAGTTTAGAATTTTAATTGATCAGCGTAATATCAGATGAAAGGCAGGAAAACAATACACCCCAACCAGAATTGTACCAAAAGTGTTCTGGGCTTCTCTTACTGTCCAGGTTGAGTATGTAATATGGATGAAATAATAAATACAGAGTCCCACCCTACATTGTTCTTGACTGAATATTTGGTTTCACTTCATAATGTCCCATTACAAAAGTGTTTCATGTCGTCTTTAAAGTAGATCTGTCTTTTAGGTCTGTGTCTACTCTCTTACTCTCCTCCCGCTGTTGTTCAGCACCTCCCATGAGCGGCCCCACGGGTCAAGAGTCTAACAGAGTGCAGACCACTCAACCTGATGCTGAATCAGCTCTGTGTGTGCGCGTGTTTCAGACTATAAGATGAGTCCACGGGTGTGTGTGCTTTATGTGCACGGCCCTGAGAGAGTTCTGGATGCAGAGTAAAGAAGAGACTAAAGCTTGTTCTTCTAATGGACTATCGCTAAAAATGCACACACAAACATTCATCCACCCCTCCCCTTAACCTCCTGATTAGAAAAGAAAAAGAAAGGAAGTAGTTCACATGTAGGCTCAAACCTTGCTCCTCCGTCTCACAGTCGTCTTTCATCTGCGGGGAGGTGAGCATCACCTTCAGAGTGAGTTTGGGTTCTGTCGTGGTGCAGACCAAGATGGCGGCCTCGGGAATACATTGCTGTATCTCATACTTCTCTTCTGTCAATTTCTGTAGGGGTAAGAGTTTAAACAGAGTTTTAAATTGGCCAAAGTGTCAAAAACATGCAAAAATAACCCACAATGAATAATCATATATATATATATGGCTTTATTTTAGTGTAGAGCTATTTAAACAGACCTTATCATGGGAAAATAACATATTTTTGCTTTTATTTGGAAATGATTGAATGCTTTTTATAGACAAGGGGTGTCTCTATATACTGGTTTTGACAATAACCATGATACACTCTTAGAAAAAAGGTGTACGTAGCAAATACGTAGCGCTTTAGAACCTTTTAAGGTTCTATATAGAACCTTTTCTTCTAAGGCTCTGTTTACGCAGAGAACGCTCGCAGGTGAAAACTTAAAATATTTTATCGGATGTGCCTTTCGTTTACACGGCGACTGCGTTTTTTGGGCTTAAAAACGCAAAAAAGTGAAACCACCCTCCAGAGTGGAAATCTAAGAAGCGCTCCACCGTCGACGTTCCGTGTAGCAAACGGTAAAAATGCAAAAGTCTGCTTGACAGGGAAGGTTGTACACAGGCGCCCGGACTTGGTGTTGTTGTAGTATGCACTCCTTGCCGCCTGGAGTGCATACTACATTGAATTTCACACACTTTTGGGTCATCATATGCACGCGATTCCCACCAAAACGCTCGTCTAACGCAGAATAAAAAGTGATGACGCAACCACACTTTTGCGTTTTCTCTTCAGAATCGTTTCCGTGTAAACATAGCCTAAGAGTGTAGAAACAAAAAAACTTTGATTTCATGTTAAAACTACACATTTCATTTTATCGTAACTTTTTAAAACTTCTATTCGCAATCATGCTTGTTTAGAGAATTATATGGCCACTACAATCATGTAGCAAAAATTGTTACCGGTATGACAGTCCTAATGTAGAAAAAAGTACCTTTTCTTCCTTCCAGAACCTATACCACTTACTGACCTTACTGAGCACCAAGCTGAAAAACAGCCCACATTAAAATTATGTGAAAATGTTTAGACAAAATCTAAATAAATAAATAAAAAATAGCATAATTTCACACATCATGCTTTTATGGCTCATATATTATGATATAGGAGAATATTGAGCTCATACTCGGAGGAAAATATATCCATAAATATGCAAATTGGTGCAGTTGCTGATATTTATATGGCCAAAAAGTAAGATGAAATTGTGATTGCTTGTAATGTAAATCAGTGCAGTTGTACGTAAAATCAGTGAGAGTATAACAGATTACTAGAAAAAAAAAATCTAAATATCACTTATAACTATATCTCCCAGTAATATGTTTTAGTAAGATGATATTTAAATGCCTAGTTTTATGATCAAAGCTCTAGTTTTATTTTGGGGGGCAAACCATATGTACAAATAAATGTTTCTAAACCACCTAATGTATCATTTTTGATATTCACAAATGTGATTACGGATAATCAAGTAAAGGTTGCTTCAGTCCAGTAAATGTTCATCTTGAAATATATCTAACAATATAGAAGTTATTCCTGTTTACTTTATAAAAAAAAGACCACCACCTGAAGAGTGACGTCTTTACAGTTTACTTGTTAAAAAAAGTATGAACTATCAGACGACAGAAGGTTTGTTGTTCATTGTATACTACAGTTTTTTCAGCAAAGTTTTGACCAAGCTTTATAAGGTTAAAAGTGCAGAACACACCTACTTTAAAAAAACTGGACAAGAATCTAATGTGTAAGGCTTTTTGTTATCACATGACCACAGCTGGTCACACCATCACAATGCATTTACAAACCAGACAGCACAAATGCTTGCTATAATGTTTAACGTAATCCGGTTTGATGTGGGGAACAGGTTTGTAATCCATTCAATTAATTCCAGCCAAACATTTCCAATCCGTCTGGTCTTTTCATGTAAACCAGAGATCAATTACATCTCCCAGTCCCACCAAAGTGACCTGTGCGTGGGTGTGTTTGAGAGAGGGGGGATGGGGGCTGTCTGCACACAGCTGAGACAGGAAATGTGCATGTCTATCATGCAATTGCTGACTGATACGGAGAGAAAGAGGAAGAAAGTAAAGAAAGACAAAGTAGTGGACTGCCGTTCCATTACGAACAGATCCATTATAGAGAGAGTTGACCTGCTGGCAGTGCAGTCTGCTTTAATGGGATTTCTGTCTGGATGGGGGGTTCAGACTGGGTCACCGCGGATCACCCCACCCTCACGGCCTGTCCTAAGTGTCTAATTAGGGAAACTGGTTGCTGGCAGGTTTAGATTAATTACACATGATGGATATAAATAGAGCAGGTCTGTTTTTTCTATATAGAAATCTGCAGTTTAATTTCCCTCAAAACACTTTTGAGTCTACAACTCTGGCAGTGTAATGTGTGTTCACACTTGGCATGTTTGGTTGGATTAAACAAACTCTGATGCGATTGGTCTGTTAGCGCGGTTCATTTGAATAAGAGTGAACTCCGCATCTGAACCCTGATGCACCAAACAAGTGGACCGAGATGCTGAAAGATGAATCTCAGTCCACTTCCAAAAGAACTCTGGTGCAGTTAAACTGAAATATGAACGCAACACGAACCAAAGACATCTAAACAAACCAAGAACAGGACAGGATATCACAAGATGTGATCTAAAGAGGACAGACTGCTGAAGAATGACTGGTTCTTCTTATCACAAAGGAGCTATGTTTATTTGCACTATTTTGGTTCGGTCCTAAAAACGACAGTGTAAATGTTAACTGACTCAAGGACTAAATAGGGGTCTAAAGAACGAATCAGAACCAAACCATAAGCGTAAAATACACTCGAACATGCTGACTCCGATATAATAGTCACAAACCTCACACACACTAAACTGAGAATCGCTCAGTAAAAGTTATATCAAAATACACTTTTTATGACCATATAATATCAGTAAACAATACTCTTCCACATGGAAGGGGCAAGAAACCAGAAAGGGACAGGACCATCTACAGTACTGTTTACATGGAGCAAATTCCTCCGACAGGCATTACATTGGTAATGTAAACCGAAAGTTCACCTGCATAAACCAGTACTAAAATTACAGCTTCAAAGCTCAAATAACAATTTGTTTTGTGAGAATTCATAACCGCAAAAATGCACATTTTACATTTTCGCTTTCTGATTTTTTCCCTCTGGGATGTCTTGTCCCATAGAGACTTGTCCCATTATTGTCCTACAGTCTAAATGAATTACTGAAAACAAATTTTGACAGGATTTAGTGCAATTCTAGTATTATTTATTACGTATTTAAGTATTAAGTATTATAAACGTTTTATTCGTTTGTTTAATGTTATTTTAGTTTTAGCTTTACTAATTTTAGTACTTCAAATTTAACATTTTATTTCATTTAGTTGCCAAGAAAACATTTCTAAGTTTTAATAAATCTAAGTTTTATTTAAGCTTAATTTCAATTAATGAAAAGTACATTTTTTTGTTTTAGATTTAGCTTAAAAACATCTTTGAGATTTTTGATGTTGTGCAGCAATTTGTTTATGCATTGCAAATAATAGAAATTACAAAAGCCGTTACAGTTGCAAATGTTCAGGAGAAATTGAAACAGTACTGCAACAATCGTTTCGTAACATAGTTACAAATCACCTTCACAAGCATATTTTAATGAGTGCATTACCACAATACATGCTTCATTATTAGCAAGCAACAAATGCAAATCCAGAGGAAAAAGTGTTTAATTGCAGACATGCTTCCCTTGTTCTTTGGGGCAAAAACTAGCCCCGAGTTTTTAACAGATGAAAAGGAAACAGTAACTTTTTGAGCAGATCAAAACTCCATCAGTAAAGGAGGTTGTATGGTCAAGTGTGTATTTTGGTAGCTCATGTGGCTTTTCTGTCAGCAGGTGTGAGAGGTGTGAGCATGTGTCGTTACCTCAATCTGCAGCGGGAGGTTGTCACAGACGGTGCACAGCAGTGTCTTGGTGGGTTTCTCTTTGCACATGAGCACCAGCTCCAGATCCATGTCATCTTTAATCAGGAGGCCTTTGGCCACCAGACCGATCCTCATCACTCCACATAACACCGCTCCTTCACTGGGACCACTGCTACAGCTGCTGCCCTCGCTGAGACACAACACACAAAATATGACTACTGACTCTGGATCAGAAAGATTTTTAGCTAATAAATCAGCAACTAACAAATTCTGTCTATTTTCCCAGGATGCACTGTGAACACTCACTTTGTGCTGCCTTCTGGTGATTCGTCTGCGCTGGCCTCTGTCTCTTCCTCCTGTGTGCTGGGTGAATTTGACTGATTTGATTGGCTGGCTTGAGTTTGGTCCATCCATTCAGACACATGTTTCAGGGCGCACTCCACCGTGGAGACGAGGCTCTGCACCGCCTCCAGGACCTCAGAGGAAGGGTAGATGGTTGAGTGCTTGGCCATGACATGACGGTCATCGTTCCCGAATGACCGAAATGGACCTCTGACGAGAGAGAAAAAGTCTCATTAGCTAGAAAAATAAAACATAATAAGAAACCATACATAACCTCATTTTCAGACCAGCTGATGCCCATGGGCGCACAAATGGGAGCAAATGTATTTGCTATTTAAAAGCATAGTTCACTTAGAAATTAATTTTTGATATGTTTTAGCTTACCTCAAGGGCATCAAAGATGTAGGTGTCTTTGTTTCCACAGTATTTTCAATTTTGACATTTTTCGGTCAAACCGTTCTTGTCTGTCTGTCATATAATGCAGGTATGGGGGTCACGTAAAAGAGCATGCACAGAGAAGTTAAAATTAAACATGATTTAATGATTCGTAAATGTACACATTGATGGCCTAGGACACGAACGAGCGGTTTGTGTGAGAAAACTGAACAGTATTTAATCGTTTTACCTCGCGTAATCACATTCACATCCAAGTGATCTGAATCACTTGTGCAATGTCCAACTGAACCGAACTGAATCAGTTCAATGTTACGCCGGAAGTGATCGCTTGCGTGTGACGTCACTCAATATTTACACAGAGATTTCGGAAGTTTTACCTTTTACTAAACATATTTAGATATACTGAAATCATCTTCCATCGCAATTTCCTGTATATCTAAATATGTTTAGTGAAAGGTAAAACTTTCCGAAATCTCTGTATAAACAAGAGTGACGTAAAGCGCAAGCGATCACTTCCGGTGATGCGCAGACTGAAGCGCCTGTGCCGTCAGATCAGTTTGACACCGCTGTGGTAGCACGAGGTAAAAACAATATAAATACTGTTCGTTTTCTCACACAAACCGCTCGTTTTGTGTCTTAGGCCATCAATGTGTACTTACATTTACGAGTCATTCAATCATGTTTAATTTGGACTTCTCTGTGCATGCTCTTTGAGGTGGACCCAGGTGAACCCCTAAACCTCCATTATATGACTGACACAACAACAAAAATATCAAAATTGAAAATACTGTGGAAACAAAGACACCTACATCTTTGCATGCCCTTGAGAGTAAGCTAAAACATATCAAAAATGTATTTCAAAGTGAACTATCCCTTTAAACAACTTGGCATGGGACGTGAAAATGCATGAAACTGTGTCGGGCTGAAACTGGGTAAAAAAAAAACACATTGGGCTGCCAGGTGAATGATAGGGCCCGTTATGATTCAGGAGTTCACTTCATTCTCATTAAAACTAAGACTTTTTATATAAAGGTCACAAAACAAATCAACAAATCCACAGGACCAAAGCACCCGTGAGTTGAAGAAACAACTAAATACCCGTAACATTGATAAAGGTGCTACACAAACACCACTATGTTAACAACTTCTGAAGATCACCTTGGCTGACTTCTTCAATTTATCTCCTAAAGTAAAGTGGGCGCGAGACAGACGTGCAAGGTTAGAGCAAAGCGTGTCAGTGGCCAATTAAACTTTAATCAATCAAACTCACTGCTTGCCTTCATGGCAAAACAAACGTCTAAGGAAGTAACATCTACAGAGCTTACAGAAAGAGGTTGACATATGTCCGAGCCGTGTCTCACACCCGGGAACACGCCATCAGACACTGATGTGCCGTATTAACCTCGTGTCTGCAGGTGTCAGTGTGTTCTACATCATCCTCAGCGGGTGGAAATCAATTTGAGCTCAGTGACAGTCACCCAACAACCTCTTCTAATCAGACATGAAGCCCTCCTGCTCCCACTTACCCACAATCCTACTGTCTTTCATCAAGCACTATCTCTTACCTTCAGTCTGTCTCTCAGGTAATGTCGCCCACTTCGTGACTAGATCTAACAACCAACAAATCCTCAATTCCTGCTTTTCTCAACTGGCACGTAACCGAAAACGGTGCTAAAAGTGGCACAAAAAATGCTAAATGTAAGTAACCGAATGCAACTAATCACATACATACATACACGTATGTGTGTGTGTGTGTGTGTGCGCGCACGCGTGCATGCGTGTAAGGGAGATTACCTACAGCTAGATGTCCTTTAAACTATTTTAATGCATGGCAGCAAAAAAAAACAAAAAAAAAACAACTTGAAGTGGAGTGCATTTTGAAATCGTTTAATGCAAAGCTTGCTGTGGAATATCCGGCTTATACTATAGTTATTTGCCAGCATTGACAAGTTAAAACTGTTATTTGATGTTTGCAGCACAATATTTGACCGAAAGGGTAACAATTATTCTGTGTGCGCGCAGAGTGATCTGATGATATCTGGTGTTCAAGTGGTGTGTGTGTACTGTGTACTTGATTAAACTAACTGGAACTACCCCTGCATTAAAGAATTTTTATTGCACATCTTCCAGCCAAATAGAATCGAGTATTCAGACAGACCATGATATATTCAATTCTAATTGGCTGGAAGGTGCGCAATAAAACCATTTTAATGCACATGTAGTATATGTATATATATATATATATATATATATATATATATATATATATATATATATATATATATATATATATATATATATATATATATATATATATATATCAGTTAATGTTGATTTTATTAAAAGTAACTGAAAACACTTTTTTTGCTGTTTTAATTAATAAAAAAATTGTTGTTGACAGTTTGTTGATGAAAATCAGAGCTCACTGGTTCAATCAAACACTGGTACACCAGAGAACAGCTACTTAACTGCGGTTCTGCGGTCTCCTAATTTCATCAAAATCACTTGAGTTGCAATTAATCTTTCTTGACATGATTTACTCCTTAATTAGAGTGCATGTGAATGCTAATTACAGAGATAATGTAAACACGGGAATAGTTTCATAATGTTTAAGATGCATACAATTTTGAACCAAAAATGAAATCAATGGCACTTTAAAGAGGACTTGTATAGCAGTATACATATACCTGCCCTCTTGAAAATAACCCGACATATAGCCATATTATTGTCGAAATTGCTGGCAACAAAAGTGAGTTACTTAAATCGAACAATGTTATTTTCAGGGTTTTTTTAAAGAGTACCTACAGTATGATAAAATTACAGACTTCTACAGTACATGCTTTGTAAGTGGGAGAACCTGCAAAATTGGTAGTGTATCAAAGACTTTACCCCATGTTCGCCTTCAGAACTGCCTTATTTCTACGTGGCATTGATCTCAACAAGGTGCTGAAAGCATTCTTTAGAAATGTTGGCCCATATTGATAGGATAGCATCTTGCAGTTGATGGAGATTTGTGGGATGCACATCCAGGGCACAAGCTCTTAGTCCCACTACATCCCAAAGATGCTCTGATTGGGTTAAAATCTGGTGACTGTGGGGGCCATTTTAGTACAGTGAACTCATTATCATGTTCAAGAAACCAATTTGAAATGATTTGAAATTTGTGACATGGTGCATTATCCTGCTGGAAGTAGCCAGAGGATGGGTACATGGTGGCCATAAAGGGATGGACATGGTCAGAAACAATGCTCAAGTAGGCCGTGGCATTTAAACGACGCCCATTTGGCACTAAAGGGCCTAAAAGTGTGGCAAGAAAATATCCCCCACACCATTACACCACCACCAGCAGCCTGCACAGTGGTAACAAGGCATGATGGATCTGATGTTCTCATTCTTGTTTACGCCAAATTCTGAGCTCTACCATCTTTGTCTCAACAGAAATTGAGACTCATCAGACCAGGCAACATTTTTCCAGTGTTTAACAGTCCAATTTTGGTTAGCTCTTGCAAATTATAGCCTATTTTTCCTATTTGTAGTGGAGATGAGCGGTACCCGGTGGGGTCTTCTGCTGTTGTAGCCCATCTGCCTCAAGGTTGTGTGTGTTGTGGCTTCACAAATGCTTTGCTGCATAATCCTCTGTTGTAACGAGTGGTTATTTCAGTCAAAGTTGCTCTTCTATCAGCTTGAATCAAGTCGGCCCATTCTCGCTCTCTACCTCTAGCATCAACAAGGCATTTTCGCCCACAGGACTGCCAGCATACTGGATGTTTTTCCCTTTTCACACCATTCTTTGTAAACCCTAGAAATGGTTGTGTGAAAATCCCAGTAACTGAGCAGATTGTGAAATACTCAGACCGGCCCGTCTGGCACCAACAAACATGCCACCTCTCAAAATTGCTTAAATCACATTTTTTCCCATTCTGACATTCAGTTTGGAGTTCAGGAGATTGTCTTGAACAGGACCACACTCCTAGATACCGCATCGAAAGCAACTGCCATGCGATTGGTTGATTAGATAATTGCATCATTGAGAAATTAGGGCTGTCAGTTAAACGCATTATTAACGACGGCATTTTTTTTAATCACGCGATTAACAGCTTTATGGTCTAGTGAACTTTGTAGTTTTTTTCACATGCTTTTGCAACAGGATGCGGCATGTGTGCACGCTGCTGCTATCAAACACATTCATTTCAATGGCTTGCGCTATATTAGGAGGTCGTTTTGTTGCTTCATCAACCAAAATGCAAGCAGATCTAGCTGGACCGGGAAACAAAACAACAGGCACGCCGCACACACTTGTTTGCTGTAGGTTCGCGAGCCAGCCAAATAGGAGGTCTGGGAACGCCCCCACGTTTTGAGTGGATGATGAGCGTGACACGCCTAAAATGGATGTCAATAACTGAATTTCTAAATGGAAAGTTTAATTTCCAAAGTTGCCAAATGGTTCCATTCTGACAAGACCAAAGTGATTTGTGCGTTTTGTCGTTGTGAACTGAGCTATCATCATCTCAGCACGTCTGACATACCACTTGATGATGACCATACACAAACACAGCTGATTCGCCCCCTCGTCAATATCAGGACCTCGTCAGTATTTCTTTCACTCTTCTATTGATGGACAGTGTTACATTTGTGTGAGATTATTTGCTCCAAGTGAGTATGTTAAGTGTGAATATTGACACAGTCATATGCCAATGTTGTTTTCAATAAAAACATTTGCACTGAAGCAAGCCGATCCACTTTTCCATGTTGATAAGAGCATTAAAATGAGAAGAAAAAAAATAATGGGACAAAAAGAAATCAAAGACATCTAAAATAGATAAAAATGTGATCAACTATGACATTAATGAGATTAATCGTGATTAAATATTTGAAATCATTTGACAGCACTAATATATATGTTTTTGCCATCGAACAGTGCTTTTGTAGAATTCACTGCCTTTAACAATCAATTTAAAGACAATTTACAATAAAAAAGAAAACTGTAAAAACAGATAGTTACTTAGCTTATTGATTTTTTAGAGCGCTGTGCATTCTTTTTTCTTTTTAATTGGGTTGTTCACATGCATCTTTTGCCACTGCTTTGCATGTTTTATTAGCATTAGCTATAAAAAAATTGGTTGTTAGAGGAAAGAAGTTTAAATGAAAATAGTCACTCACAGAGACTGTATTTATTTTATCAAAAAATACAGTATGACTTTAGTGTAAATATTTGTGAAATTACGAATTTAAAATAATTTTCTTCTATTTGTATATTTATTCAAATGTAATTTATTCCTGTGAATTTTCAGCATCATAACTCCGGTCTTTCAGCGTCACATAATCCTTCACTAATCATTTAAAGATTTGATGCTTGAGATGCTTTTGATGCTTTTTAAGCATCAATGCTAAAAAACAGCTGTTTTGAAAATGTAAAATTTGCTGCTTAAAATTTTTGTGGAACCCAAAACAGGATTTTTTGAGTGAAATAGAAATGAGAAAATTTGATTTATCTCTGTGGTATTTTATGTGTCAAGCTTTTAACTGCTAACATTTCTACACACATATTTCATATAATCCAATTATCTTGCAAACAAACAAGGATAATATCAAAAATAAAGATTTTTCCAATTTTTGCGCATTTGAGAGCTAGTCTCTGCATGCAGCACAATATGAAGACAAAAAATAAAAGAGAGATATAAAAAGGTAGGTGTGCACTACCAGTAAAATCGTTCATCAATTCTTTCATCATCCTTCACAGGGCCTGCATCTCAATGACATCAGCTCTATTCAACACGAGTTCCATTCCCTAATCCTCGTCATTTTCATTCTGTCGCTCTTCTTGTACCATTTCTACATTCAACAGCAGACTTGCTGAATAGCGTATCAAAGCTCATATCAGCGCTACTGCAGTTCCCAGGGGGTAGTGACCTTTCACAGATTATACACATAAAAACGACATGATGCATCCATCATCTGAACGCCCGCTGCTGTTTAACTAGCAACAAAAGAAATACAAGATTAATTTGTTTCAATCGGAATTCACCAAGTGATACTTTTACACTGGAGGCTTTAACAAGACTAAAGAAGAATGTTAAAGAGAATGTTCTGAAACGCTAACATAGCTTAATGCATTAAACTGATTTAAAAAAAATAAATGATATCAAACGTAGTAAACACCATCCTAATAATGTATACTGCAGAAAAGCAGATGGACACAGAATATGAACGCAACATGATTTAGACAGTGGTAATAGAGGACTAAACTCAGGAAACACCATAAATAAAGCTTACAGAAAAGCAAAATTGAGCACAGAATATGACCGCAACTCGTTTAATTGTACCGTTAAGCATTTTCCTCCCATAGAAAACCAAGAAAATGCTTAATGAGGCATAATCGACCAACAGTTATAAAAAAAAACACAATGCGTTATACATAATTGTTAAAACACAGGCAGCTAGTTTATTTGCACTGAACACAAATTTGCTGTCTTTCGTGAAAAAACTTTGAGTAGTTGCAAATGCCAAATTGAGGTTGTATTGCGAATGTGAATGTACGAATAAATGCAAACACTACCAGTCAAAAAGTTTTAATATTGTTTAATGTTTTTATAAGAAGTCTCTTCTGCTCACCAAGGCTGCATTTATATATATATATATATATATATATATATATATATATATATATATATATATATATATATATAAATAACTTAAAAAACCCTAGTAATATTGTGAAATATTATGACAATTTAAAATGACTGTTTTCTATTTTAATATATATTAAAATGTAATTTATTCCTCTGAAAAAAGCTGAATTTTCAGCATCATTACTCCAGTATTCAGTGTCACATGATCCTTCAGAAATCAGTCTGATATGCTGATATTCTTTATGCTTAAAAAACTTTTGAAAACAGTTGTGCACATTTTTTTTCCAAAATTCTTTGATGAATAGAAAGTTCAAAAGAACAGCATTGATTTAAAATTGAATCTTTTCTAACATTATAAATGTCTTTACTGTAACTAACTTTTGATCAATGTAACACATCCTTGATGAATAGAAGTATTGATTTCTTTTTCCCCAAAAAAATAAAATAAAAATTCTTACTGACCCCAAACTTTTTAAAGGGTTAAAACGGTTTTTTTTTGTTTGTTTTTGTTTAATGTTACAAAAGCTTTCCATTTCAGATAAATCCTGTTCTTTTGAACTTTATATTCATCAAAGAATCCTGAAATAAAAATGTAAAAAACTGTTTTCAACATTGATAATAACCATAGATGCTATTTGAGCAGCAAATCATTATATTAGAATTAGAATAAATTACACTTTACTATATATATATATATATATATATATATATATATATATATATATATATATATATATTCACAAAGAAACCAGCTGTTTTAAATTGTGAATAATATTTCACAATATTAATGTTTTTGTTTGTTTTTTGGATTTTTATCATAAATGCAGCCTTGGAGAGCAGAAGAGACTTCTTTTAAAAACATTAAAATATCTTACCGATCTAAAATTTTGACCGGTAGTGTATATTTCATGTTTGTGCGTGTCATTGTATTTCTGTGAATGGCATTTTACACATTTGTGACTACTTGTCTGCAGCTACAAATTCAAAATACAGGTGTGTGACTATTATCTGTGAGTGCAAATTTCATCATTCAACTTCAGATTTTTGTTTTACAGGAGCTGTGAGTGTAAATGTTCACATACAAGAATGCATATATATTGTACCGTTCTCAAATTCACATCTATTCATGGTCGGGCTTGTTTGTCGAGTGCGAAGCAGTGATGGTTGAAGGCTGCAACCTTTAGAGGAGTTGATCAATTACCGTGATGCAGAGTGAACACTTTGACACTGCTATACAAACTACACGTGTTTGAGCGTGTCTTTCAACATCTGCAGCAGTGGGCGGCTGGGATATAAAGATGCATATCTGTGCGTTCCCGGCAGTGACAGCGGCCTCTCTGTGGCATCAGGCCAGTATTTAACAGGGTTTATGAGGCGCTTCTAATGGCTGCCTGCGAGTGGCCGTAAAACATACTGGGAAGTGTAAAAGAGTGTAAAATAGCTAAGGAGGAGCAGAGAGCACTGCATCTTAATCACACATCATACCAAGAGGGAAAGGATGGATAAGGATAAAAAGAAGCTTAGTACGTACAAGCTGTTCACAGAATAATGGTTGCATACAGTATTAGTAATAGTGTTGGGCATCTTCAACTACTGCATAAAACACATTGGGCTGCAATGAAAAAAAGGTGCAGTAAGAGATTTCTGAGAAAAACTGTTGATATTTGAAAAAATCAATCCAAACAAAAACTCCCTTCATTCCTCTGCCCCCCAAAATGCACGAACAAGCAATAGACCTTATTCAGAGCAGCAGCATGACCGGTATGAAAGCGAGGCTGCGGGGATATTACTGTATTTTTAATGGCATCCAGTGTAAAAAGCTGTATAAAAGGTCCTAGATCACAATTTTCCACAGCTCATTTTGTCTGAGATTTTTTTGCAGTGTTTAGTCAACAGAACAATCCAAAAACACATTAAATAACAGCAGTGATGGGAATAACGGTGTTACTAGCGGCATTACTTTTTCCAGTAACGAGTAATCTAATTGATTACTCTTCTCATCTTAACCCTTTATTGCATAGTGTGTGTGTGTGTGGGGGGGGGGGGGAATAAATTTAGGAGGTCATATGACCAGGATATCCTGTTTGCCAGTGCTTTCTGCTCATGGACATTGACATGGAAACATGACTGTCTAGGGCTCCCCAAATTTTTTTCTGAAAGTTTTCATCAATTAATCACTATCTGGGGTGAGTAAACTTACATTTTTTAACATTAAATTCAGTCTTGATTTTATACATTTTTTGTAACATGCTAATATACATTTGTTGCCATATGGCAACTACATGCAAATATGGAAACGTCCTGGTGCATTCAACCTAATGGAGTCCCATTGACTGTACATAGCATGAATCTACTCTGAGACTATGTTTACAAATTTTGATTATTTTTTAAAGATAAAAACATTATTATTAAATGAATAAATGGTACCACCGCATTGTATCCCACATGCTTGACATGGTAAATGCATCACAGCTTTACAGAAGAGACTCCAGTCCCAGATTCCAGAGATTTCCCATCTCCCACTGTTGGACGGTTCGGTACCGGCTCAATACGGTTCGGTTTGGCAAGCACGGTTCGGCTCGCTTTGTGTTTCCACTGCGTGATACGACTCAGCTCGACACGGCTCGGTTCGCTTCAGCTCGGATTGCTTTCCACTTGCAGTTAGTACCGCTTTAAAGTGGGTGGGATTATAGACTGATCGATAACAGCGGTGGCTGTTACTCGCTATTAAATCTTAGCGGTTTTGGTTTCCCGTGTCGATGTCTATTGGTCGCAAATTACAATGACGCTGGTAGTAATGATTTTGTCTGACCGTCAGTGATCTGCAGTGTTTCACGTCACATTTCAGTACCGGTTACAGCTCGCTTGGAACCTCAACAGACCAGGGGTGCGTTTCAATAGTTCAGCTCTCAACGGTTACTTTCTTAAGTAATTTGTAACTGAGTAACTAAATTAGTTACTTTTGGAAGTAACTAGTAACTGTAACTAATTACTTTTTAAAACTAACTTGCCCAACACTGAATAACAGTACAACCCACTTACAAGATATACGTCTATACCTTCACAGCCTAGCTTTTCATTCAGTTTAAAAATTCAGGCATGGCGCTGCTGTGAATAAGGTCTATGCAAGAGTGGATGTGTCTTTATCATATAGCTGAAGAGAAGCAAAATAATGCTTCATGAAACAAAGCCAAGATGACAAGTATTGAGTTGCTGCCATGTGATTATATATTTGCATTAATGAGCAGTTGAACAGGTGTACCAAATAAAGTGGCAATTATTGCTAAAAAGAATTCACATTAGAAAGATTCTGAAAGTAATTTTCATTATTTTCATTCCGCTGTTTCGTCAAGGTACAGAATTGCAAAAGTTGTTTTTAATTGTAATATGGAACATCATTCTTAAACTAACCAAAACCCAAGATTCTTAAACTAATCATAGGCTAAACTGAGAATAGCATAATAGTATAATACTCTACGACCAAATAGAAAAATGAGAATATCACAGAGCAAGATATTATTTGATTCTTAACAGATTTTACTGGGACTTTCAGTTACTTTGAAAGGAATCTTAAATTTGTGGAACCTGGGGGCAGAGTAAGAAAGAGACAACAAGAAAGCATGCATGTGTGAGAGAGAGGAAGAGAGAGACAAAGAAATCAAGTATAATCAAGCAAAGGAGAGTTTCATCAAACCACTGGATTAACAAGTGGCACACTGAGGACCCATTCAGACAAACAGATCTGAATCGAATAAAGTAAGATGGACAAATGCACGCACAGAAGGATCAAGCCCATTAAAAGGGAAAAGTATATTTTCCAAGGTTTATTTATTTAAAATGTCACTGTAATAGTAGTGTTTATTGTAGTAATGTCTATTTATAGCTCTTGCTCTGCCTATCAGATGAAATAAATGACCGCACAAGGGTACTGTGCATTTTGTGTCATCATCTGTGTCTGTGTGTATATTTGAGGTCAGTGTTCAGTAATAAATTAATTACGCACCCCTAATTAAAATGTCTTCCAGTCAGGCAATGATCTGCTAAGCTCTGCGGCTACTTATTATAGACTTGTAGGCATAGACTTTAGCTAACCACAAATAGTTGTTGACTGATGCAGTTCTTCTTGATGAGAGAGAGTACTGTATGTGTGTGTGTGTGTGTGTGTGTGTGTGTGTGTGTGTGTGTGTGGTGAGATTGACACAAACAGACTGTGGCAGTGTGCGTGAGCAGCTTTCTGGTGCCCAAAGTGTTTAAATCTCAAGATGCCCTAGAACATAGACCTGGGGAATGCCGCTTTAAAAATCTATACAAACACAACCTAACAGAAAAGTAAGTAAGCAGTTTATGTTCTTTTTGTAACATGTTGATTAGCACTGCAAATAATTTTGATTCAATTCTATTTTTTTACGATTAAAAACATGGTAATAAGCCACATACAATGGAAGTAGAGGGCTTAAAAAGTTGAAAATATGAAGCTTGCGTTTTTGTTAAAGCACTTAAATTCTTCCTTAAAATGAATTTTATTTACGCTTTAAAGTGGTTCCAGCTTGTAAAAGGCTATTTTCTTATTCTTGCAAATTTTTCGAAAGTTGTATACAGACTTTATATCATTTTGCACCGAAAAAACACACGGTATAGGGTTTAACTTTTGTGGCTATGTTTTCAAAAGTGTGTTATTTTAACATTTATTTGTGTTAATGCACAATGTTTGCTTGTTTGTTTGTTTTTTAAACTGAGAGACAAGCAAAATCACTTTCTATGACATTCAAAAACACCAGACCTACAAAATGCATAACCAGTCTATAAGCCAAAAACCCAAAACTCAGAATTGTGCATTCATTTTCAGACTGTCATTGGCTTCATAATAGAGCTTTTTTTAATGTTCTGAAAGTCAATTTAGGCCCCGTTTACACGATGGAAAAACGCAGATATTTCTCTGCGTTTGCCCTCTCATTTACACGAAAACACAGTTTTTATCACTGAAAACGAATATTTCTAAAAACTCCGGGCAAAGTGGAGATTTTTGAAAATGCCGGATATTTGTTGTCGTGTAAACTGGGAGAAACGGCGTTTTAGGGTCTCTCTTGTCGATTCCAGGATTCTGATTGGCTTGCATGGCTTTATCTTTAACCCCTACACTGCCGCCTTAGGTTTAGCATAGTTATGATGGCGCTTCGACGGCGTATTTATGCGGGGGTGTAAACGATGTTATTTTTGAAAACGGAGAGGGGAAAATATTCGTTTTGCTAAATACCCGGCTTTGTGTAAACGTGGCCTTATTTGAGATAGTGTAGGGTCAAGCTGACACACAGCCAGTGTGTGTTAGTGCATTTTGTGTGTGGCCAAAGTGGCAGAGCCCACAGATACACACACAGTTTGACAGGAAGTCGAGAGAAACCAGGAAGGTCACCTCGTTATGTGCACAATAAATCAATACAGATACAGAATCAAAAGACACTGAAAGCTGCTCGAAGTAAAGCAGTGGGATGCGCTTGGGTGTGTATGCGCTTGCGTTTGCATATCCGAGGTCACCCCGGCTGCGGTGGCAAAGCTGGGTTCAGCATTAGAGCTCACGCTAGCAGGGCGCTCATTACGTTGGGTTATTTATGAACCTCCCCCCAACTCTCAGACTTTAATAATTCAAACCGCACAGCCCTACTCTCCCATGAGACCCTGCTTCCACAAGCCGGAGGTGAAGGCCATTAATCAAACGCTGATCTCCCTCCCCCCTTTCTCTCTTTCTCTCAACTCCCCATCACATTCTCTCGATCACATCTTAACTCGTTTTAGATTAGAGCGGTTTGGACAGAAACACATGTAAGGGAGATTTCGTATTTAGACATCAACCTTGTACAAACAAAACCGTGAGACTCAATCAGCCACACAAACAGAAGATGAGGGGTTTACCATGGCGGCTGGAGGGCTGTAAGCGCGGTGTGTCCGTGAACGTGTGTGTGCGAGCGGTGGAGATGGGGGTCTCAGGACGCCCTCTCCTCATGCGCTCGCCTCTCTGTCCACCCCGCTGCACCAAACCTAAGAGACAGACAGAAAACAGCATTAATTTCACCATTCAATGTCAGTGGCATAAGATGGAAAAACATCACTGTAACCAAGGGGACTAAATGTGTAGCATCACAAACCCTCACACACTCTTCCCTCAGGAGGTATCAGTTACTCTTTGTTTGAAAATGAGCAATGCAGTATATGAAAGTTATACATATTTCATGATCTGGGTGTTGCCACACAACACAACTGAGATGCGGCCCATTGTTCCGCTTGTCTATTTCCCGACACAGGGAGGTTTTAGCATGTATACTTGTTTTATTGAGCACTTATCTGGCTATGTTTATCAGGGTTATCTCACAAAGTGCTTTCACTGCTCAAGATAAACATGACTATAAAGTGAAACTCACCTGACTGGAGAGAATACACAGACCAGAATCGTTTTGAGTGCTGGCAATAACCATAATTTGTGGATTAAACATTTTTTTATCACACTTAATCCCTTCTTATCTGGCCAAATCTTCCCTGTATTAATGCAATTTCCCTGGAATATAATTTCATTCTCTGGATTATGGATTTTAGAGCTGAACAGATGTACTTTTAAAAAATGATTTTCAGAAAAAAAGAAATCAAAACACTGTGAGGGGAATAGAGCTGATCTCAGTCCTATTTCAATGCTAAAGAAACAAGATCATTACATCACATGTAATCAGACATTAATGCCTCTACATTTTTGCATATGGTCCGCCGAGTTCACAAAAAAAAAGAAAAAAAAGAAGCACCATCCTGAATGTCACAAATGACAAATGGGACACCAGGGAGCAAATACTATAACCCAATAGAGGGAATGCGCTGTGACTTCACTGTCCGGTCACGTGCCTGCAGTTACTCCTCAGTGAGTGGCAAAAAGACGGCTGTAGGGGAGAGTGGGGCACAACCTAACGCTTTTTGGTTTTGGCTCAATTAATTAAAAAATAATTAGGTTAGATTAATACTTTTTTACACAAGCAACATACACATCTCTGCTACAAATGTCCACTTAAAGTTTTTTCTAGGACCTACCATTTTCGTACAGTTTGACTGAAAGTGACAGAAGTGCAAATGTTACAACTTACCTGTGGGGTTAATTGTAACAGAGAGAGGGTTAGTTGTAACACTTGTGTGTAACACACATAATTCAGTACTATTTTATTTGTATAGTTTGATATTGTTTGTGCATCTGTATAGACAGATATCCATACATCCATCCCTCTATCCAATACATCCTTCTATTGTGGATAAATATCATGGATCAGAGACATAGAAAAGGGCTGCATAGTTTTGCAATAAATAATCATAAATAAAATTATAAATATTGCAATTGCAATTAAATTAGATTTGTGTGTGGCAGCTGCATGTACAAATATTATTATTAATAATAATAATAACAGTAATAATAATACAAATGAGCTTAAAATAAGAAAAAAGGGTTATTTAAAGGGTTTATTGCATTAAAAACAGGCCATATTTTTAATAAATAAACAAGTTATCATTCATAGTACACTAAATTTTAAACATTTTAAATTCCAACATTGTTTGTGAAAGTCTAACAAAGTTAAATGTATAAATAAATAATCAAACCTGAAAAGTAGTGTGGCTCCATTTTCATTTGATTATCATTGTACGTATTATCTTACAACCAACCCCGCTGTGTATTACATAATTTAAGCCTAGCTAACAGTCGCTAGGAATTGTTGACATGTTTCAAAAGGGTGCTATGTTTGAGCCAACAAGACAGTGATTAAGGCAATATAAAGTTAGATTTGGAAACGTATACACCCAACTCAGAAACTGAAAAAAAAACCTATGATGAAAAAAATTACTTTTATGGTGTCTAAACACTCTTTGTCCAGTATCTTCACGAAATATGATCAAAACTTTCCGCAAATTTGCGGAAGACCGTCTTCTGGCAGCAAGAGAAAATAGCGGAAAGACAGCCTGCTTGATCCTGACGAACTATGTAAATGGACCGTGTTGCATTTAACCCCGCGTTAGGTTGTGCCCAGCGCTCCCCTATGTGTTTTCAGCGTGAATGCCGCAAAAAACAAACACAACACATATAAAGTGGGAAAGAGCTTTGCGATTGACTGTACAACTAGATTTGACAAAAAATCTGAGGTATATTTGAGGAGCAAATGGATCACTGGAGACTCACACAACAACTGGACTCCCATCAGCGGAAAGGTGGATTTGCAGTTCTATTCAGTTTGTGTCAATGTGCTGAATTTAGCTGTAAAAAGCATACCCATATATTTTGTATTTGTTATATATATATATATATATATATATATATATATATATATATATATATATATATATATATATATATATATATATATATATATATAAACAAACAACTCTTCAATTAAATATTTATACATTGCATATTCTGCATTATTGGATGTTTCTTAATAAACACTGACCAAAAAAAAAAAATAAAAAAAAAAACTATGAAGTTTTAGGGCTGGACGATATATATATATAGGCTATATATAACACTGATATAAGTGATCACCCTGATTTAGACCTACCTATATTGTATTTATATAAAGCGTTCACAGGCAAATTTGCTTTATGTTTACCGTCTATATTGCTTTTATTTCCCCGGCGTCAAAATCAGGCAAACATAAATGTCAGGCAACACGATTCCTGGCTGCATGTCAATATCCATGGATCACTGGATCTTTAGAAAGTTGTAAGGAACACTATATTGAGTCCAACATTTAGTTTAAATTGATACAATTGTATTTATTTTTAGTCGCATTTTCGCAGTTTCCCCTATTAAATCCAGTCACACAGCAGATGTTTTGCCACTCAGTCAGGCTGAGGGGGGTTGTTCCCTATATCAAGAAGTGTGGCATTTGGGACAGGGCCACATACTAGGATTATTTCCATGCTCTGGTTAATGCATATAATATATAATGTTCTCACCTAATTGACATTATCCAATAATCTATAACCAAGATAATGTTAAACAGGAAGAAATAGTGTTCTCTAATAAGTCACAGCTTATCTCCCATGTCCCTTTATGCTCAGCCCTATATCCTCAAGGTTTGACATCCTTTTAAGAGATGAACAACTGTATCTCACGTGGGACCCCACGCCGCTGCCAACAGCGCAATTACGCTCAAATGCAGCCCTGCAGATCTTCTGTAATAATGTTCAGTGGAGTGTGTCCACACAGAGACATTCACAGTCTGCTCGCTGGTGTCCCTGCTGTCACTGCCTCGTTATCAGTGGCACAATCTGCTGAAAACACACCACGTATGAGACCTTTCAGAGAGATCATTAGGCAGACAGAACTAACTGACAAACATTTAAAAAAAGAAATCACTAGACTGATCAAATGCAACATATAGCCTAATCAAACTACAATACAGTCTAGTTACATAAGATATCATTTTTAAGATGGATTGCTATATTCAAGCCGATTTTTTGGTTTACCTCAAAAAAACTCACAATGTAAAATATATTGACTTTAATTATTTACTTTATTCTGTCAGAATAACAATGTTCTTGGCAATGTTCAATGGATTTCTCGGAGGATATTGATCATTAATTAATCACTATATGCAATTCAATTAAATTTTTATCAACTAAACTCCCAAAAGAAACTGCAATAATATGGGTCAAATAAAAGTGGCCACAATTTTAACAATAAAATAAATAAATGTACTCTTTGCAATGCATTCATGTTCGTCTCATGGTTGAAAATGGCATACAAATAGTTTATTTTTTTTTTAAACCATAAGACATTTAACGACCATAAAAATATTGCATGGTTTATCAATCAGGTAAAAAGTAATAACATTCCTTACATCTTGAATTTATGAGTGTAAGTACACATCTTAATTATTTTCAAAAAAGTTTACACAGTAAAACTGCATATGCTTTATCTAATCAATAGAATTGTGACAACAGATTACAAGCAATATTATTAATTAAACTTAAATTAGAATTGAGTAATAAATAATCAATTTATTCCTTAAAAGTTAACCATTTAAAATGAGTAAAGTTTACACCAAAAAATGTAACAAAAATATCTCTAACAGACAGACGTCAAAGATTAATTAAGAACTCTTTATTTTATATTGCCAACATTAAAAACTGAAGACCTGATGTTAACAAGCAGAATCACTGAAGGAGAAAACCGTCATTTTAAAACAAACCTAAAACAAACACTGATCACCATAATGATGATTTTTTGGTTGTTGTTGTAAGTTTTACTCATTTTAAATGTTTAAAATCTTTAAATTATTTGATTAATTATTACTCAATTCTAATTTGTTACATTTAATTAATAATATTGCTTGTAATCTGTTGCCACACTTTTCTTATTATATAAAGCATATTATTATTACATTATTCAATGCCTTTTTTTCTTTTTAAAAATATCATAAAAAATTAAATATAAATTTTTAGGGAGCCACAGAGAATAAATGAATGCATCTGATGAATTGTATTAATCAAAATGAGGTTCAACAAACTCATTGAAAAAAGCATGAGATCATACTGTAGATTACCATGCAATTAGAGTGGTCAAATTGTGAAAATACATTATCTATATTTCACCATTAACATGAAGAAATGCTCACACCTCCTCAAACAAATAAGTGAAAAGAACGAGATAAGCCTTCCTCAACACTGCCCCCTTCACCGACCTTCCTCTTCACCTTCTTTCTGACTGATGTCAATCCTTTAATCATTTTTTGGTTCCCTCTAGCAGTTTTAGATAATAGAGGTATTAGAAAAGCAAGAGTGGGATGTTGGGTTTAACTGGATTCTGTCACCAGGACAGTCTGGCATTCCTGAAGACAGCCAGCGGCGACATTGCTGCCCTGCAAACAATTACAATCTCACTTTGTTACAGAATAATAGGGCAAACAAACTAGTTCACGCCCTCCAAATCCCTGCCAGGAGACTTTAAACCAAAATAGCGAGTCATGCAGTCCCTTATTTGCCAAAGTTTTCAAATTGTCAAGATTTGAGCTTTTTTAACATTAACAGTTCTAGTTTGAAATGTATTGCTAAAACACTTCTCATTGAACATAAAATTACATAATATTTTTGCATATGCTTTCTGAAGTAAAACAGACTCTATGAATCAAGTGTATATAGTAAATGTTTTTACAGACAGTAAATGGCAAAACCGAGAATGTGAACAGCTCATATTTCCAGTGATAATTAATATGCGTCTACAGTATTTGTATGGCAAACATCAACCCTTTTAGTTGACTAAACTTTAGCAGACGAGAAGTTTTTATTTCACATTTTAAAAGACTAATTTGATTGGATAAAGTTGGATAGGCATCTGTTTACATGGCCGCTCACTCTAAAGTTAAGATAAATATGCGCTAAGGCGCATATCCAAGTGTTTATGTGGAGTACAGAAGCTGAATTAGCACTTACTGCATAGGTAATGTGCATTTCTCTCTTATACTGTCACATCCACTATACCGAAGAGATGAGTCAGCGTCACAAACTTCATCTGTGCAGCCGACACTAACTCAGAAAACACTAGCTTATTAATAAATAGTTTAAATGTTCAGACAGTCTCCTTGCTGTTTTTTTTCCGAACACATTCATAATCATTTCTTTTGCCAACGCAAAGCGCTTAATTTATATTTTAATGCTCATTATGGTTTATTTTGTCTTTGTAATGTAACAATGTTACACATAATATTCTTTCAGCTCTAAAACTGAAACCATTTACTGATGCCACCACCAATACAATGAAGATCAAAACCATCCAACTACTTGACTAATGTATTGAATAAGTGACTAATAGGCAACTAGAGACAACTTTAATGAGGGGGAGCCCTACATAAACAATTAAAATTACACAAGTTAACATTGGCTATAGCATATCAAGCAGAAATGTATAGATATACAGAGGCACCTAGAACAAATTTAACAAATCTAAGATACATTTTAAATTCAACAAAGATATTAACCATTTTTCACTCAAACTTGCAAACAATGGGTCTCATTCATGAAACATTCGTAAATATACGAGTAAATATGAGAGTGATTTGCGCGTAAAGAGACCTTCCCGAAAACTCTTCTCCTGATTCACAAATACTTTGTAAACGTAAGATGTGATCGGGAAGTGTGTGTGTGTTAGTGAATTCCAATCAGTCGTAAATGGGATGCGCAAGCACGTTCATTCTCAATTACCAAAAATCCCGCCCATTATATCTGACATCTATATACAGGCATATAATAACATGAAAGCAATTGAAAAAAAAGATTTCTCGGATGCAGAAATTGAAGTTTTATTACCAGAAGTTCAAAACGCCAATTTTATTTTCAAGCGTAGTGGCCTATCAGATCCTAAAAAAGGAAGCTTGGCAGCATATTACAGATGCAGTTAATGGAGTTTCATCTGTAAATTGAACAGTCCCAGAAGTGAGAAGAAAACGGTTCGACATTAAAAAACGACACAAAAAACGAAATAGTTTTTAGGAAAAAAAAATTTGGAAAAATCCTATTTAAACTGGAGAAGGACCGCCATCAATCACCAGATGCTATTACTGGCTCTCATAATAGAAGTAAAAAGAAAAACCATAATTACTATATAATTTTTTTTTTCAAAATGCTGTTTAAATATGCTACCCGATTAAGGTGAATTAAATGCAGCCTTATTAATGAGCAAAACGTTCGAATGTTGAGCGCACCATTTACGCGTGGCTGGGAGCAGGTGTAGATTTCTTGCATTACCAACTAACATTTGGAAAATACAAACATTTTAATGAATCCGAAAATTTACGCCAGAACCACTTTACACACGATTTACACAAAAATTCGTTCTGCTCGTGTTTCATGAATGAGACCCAATATTTCCAATCATGCTCTAATTTTGATTTGATAAAGAGTTTTTTTATTCAGAAAATGAATTGCAAGAAAAAGTGCAAGCAAGACAAAGGAGTCAGCCATTTTATAAAAAATTTCCACAAATTTACAGTGCGTCAGAATGTATTACTTTCAGAAAATATCTAGTCATAGTTGAAGATTAACCAAATGACCTTATTTTGTCAAAATGTGCCTTTAGAAACTTAAGCGAGTCACCCTCTTTGAAGATGTTTGTACAAAAAGAACGGCACAGCACAATACTTGCATACTTAAATTAGTGGCAAACCTCATTAAAACACATCAATCCACCTGAGACTTGAGACAACAGGGAGCTAAAAAGGAACGACATTGTTTTCAACTACCAAGCCGAAGACAGAAAGGTTTCGTGAGGTGAGTGGGTGAAGAGGGCTACTAGTATCAATGTCTTTGCCCCAGTGCTACTAATTACATTACATTCATTTTTCTTTCATTCTTCTCTGTGTTTTGAGGAAAACTGATAATTTCTTCTCTAGGGTAATCAACTTAGCTGGCATTAATGAGAGAGACTTTCAATCCGAGTCTAGTTGACGTTTTCTGTACAAGTTTGGCATTTATTTACTGCCGAAAACCTCCTAAAATTTCAAAACGCGAGCGTGATGATTCCCTCATTACAAACACCTCATTAGATTCCTCTAAGGAAAAGCGCTCTGGCGGATGGCATCTCATTAGTATGAGGTTGCCAGATCAGCGACACGCTTCTCTGCACACTGAAGTATTTGGACGGACACTTAATGAATCTTTCACAAGGCAAACCGCACCTGCTACCACACTCAGGGCAACCGGAATAGACTTGGTCGCTGGTTAGGGTGTGTGCAATAAACACATGTTAATTGTGTTGCTCCAAACATACAAACCATCCGTCTGGGAATGCAGTGTTATCCTAATGTTATTTCCACTTTGAACTGCAACCGATGTAAATGCAACCGTTATGTTTAGGTGAGTGCTGGGTTATTTTCACAGCTAAATATGGAGGCCAGTGTTGACGCGCCGGATGAGTTTAAATACCGCTTCTCATCAAAATGTTTACTTCAGAGCCATTTTAACCTCTTTGACTAAGTCTATAAATGCTAATCTCAACGTACTCCATATATTGAGAATGTTTACTGAAGAAAATAATTTCAAACTTGCTCACGCACACACTTAAGTATTCCTTCTGTAGTGTGTTGGGGAGGAAGTGCCTGGACTCAAATCTGCCGACTGACACACCTGAGTGAGCGTCGTCTTACACACACCCAAACAGAAGCACGCATGAACGCACATGCCCAGAAAGACAATGCACTTTAGGATGCCCTTCTCATGAAACTCTATCCGAAATCCAAGGTTTCCAGATGTTTTTGAATGAATTACTGGAGTTTAACTTCTGCAGTAGTCAAACCAAGGTTCTAGCAAAAATACTTGTAAACAAATCATACAACATGTTGAGCTGAATGACAGTGTCACAGGTTTCTATTCTTATGCTCAACAAAGAGACATTCTGAAAGAGAAAAAAAAATCAGACAGATGAAAGAGTATTTTGTTCTTTACATATTCTAACCTTCAGCAAACTTTCTTACAAAAGAGCAGTCATGAGTTACAAGGGAAAGAAATTGACAGGGTGGGGGTGTCAATGTGGACCTAGAGATAAAGAAAAAAATTTATTCCAAGTTACATATGGTTTTGAAAATTGTATGTAGTGTAACAAAGTAAAAAAAATATAACATTAAACAAATACACCTTGAATACTGTGAGTGTACACACAAAGATTTTGAGAAAATATATTTTGAGTTTGACAAAGATTATGAACAATTTTTTACAACTGAAACTTAATTAGATAAAGTACAAAGTAAATGTAAGCTTAAGTTCACTTGTGATTTTTATGTTATGAAAAAAGTGTTACATTTTATTTAAATGTTTGTAATTTAGGACATAAAATATTTGATAGCAAGACAAAGGAGTCGAATTACAAAAATTTTAAAAAATATAAAATTTCCACAACCGTCATCACAAAATGCTATTAAACAAAATACTAAAAATCATTTGAGATGCTGTAAATGACACTGTGGTCAGAATTTAGTACTCTCAGAAAAAGTTTAAAAAGTTAATGTTTAAAATGGCCTTAAAGTGGCCAATTGAAGAATAACCAAATACATGTATTTTGTCAAAGTAGAAATGGCTCCTTTTAAGACTTTAATCAGATGCTTGAAACAGAACGTCTTATTGTAATTCACTGAAAATTTACTGAGGGAAAAAATGTAAAAGGAAATGTTTTGAATATTTATGTACAAATCATTATAATTTATGTATACAAATCATTATAATTTTTATTATATAATTTTCATTTTAAAGTTTTTAAATATACTGACTAAAAAAATAATTACCTTTTTATTATTTTGAGGTTCTCGCAAGGGCCCTCTCTTATGATAATAATAATTGTCATTATCAGCTATGGAAAAAATTAAGAGACCACTGCCAAATCAGCAGTGGTCTCTTAATTTTTTCCAAGAATGAAAGTCATGGCAGAATTTGAATTTTTTGGTGAAATATCCCAAATGTTTATATATATATCTATATATATATATATATATATATATATATATATATATATATATATATATGTATATGTATATATATATATATATATATATATATATATATATATATATATATATATATACATACACTATGGAAAAAATTAAGAGACCACTGCTGATTTGGCAGTGGTCTCTTAATTTTTTCCATAGCTGTATAATTTTCAAGTATATTGATTTTGTTTTTAAATATATCTGACTCAAAAAATTGCATTTTTACATGGCACTAATTTGGTCGACATATTATAAATAATAATACACTGATTGTTAAATTAAAGTTAAATTAAACAAAAAAAGTAAAAAAAGAGGAAAACCTAGTAATAATAGTCAAGGAGACTTGCTGTGAGATAATACCTGACAAATTAGTAAAGTTGTGTAAGTGTGAATGTAAAGTAATTTTTCATAATATAACTAAGGCAGAACAAAGACCTAAAATAACATTTAGGCATATGTCTAAAAATACAGCCTCCTAAAGAAAAAGAAAAAAAATCTTTAAATGTCCTTCCAACACTTATAAATGCAACAATGAAGCATCAGTACCACTTAAAATACATTTATTATTAAAAAAACTAAATATTTCAACAGTTTTTCCTCAGGGTGAGAGCCTTTAAGAATCAATAAGAAAATCTAGCATGCTCCAAAAGAACGCTCTGACATCAACTTAGCCAAACGGAAACAACACCCTGTCATCTTGAACAGATGCATAGCTGCTCTGTTCAAATGCAACAAAAAAATGCTATGCTAAATGTGCTAATATAACAGCATTTTGTCGCAATGCAAAAAATAAAAACATAATCTTCCAAAAATCTTCCAGCACAGTTATCTCCAATGCTGATCTTGTCTTCCTGGAATCTCTTGATTCCAGGAAGATTTGGCAGTGGCAAAGATTTGTTGATTTGGCAGTGAAAGAAAATGCTGAACATGCTACAGTGAGAATGGGTGATCAATAAACAAATAACTGCATTGTCAATATTTAAGATGGAGGGGTGCTTCCTGCTGATTGGAGGTTAACCCTGCAGAAGCCAGGAAGAGGAAGATACATAACGAAGGGAAAGTATAAAGAGACAAGCAACTAGTGTGTGACTTTCTGTTGTCATTAACGGTTTCTACAAATGCAACATAATCTCTCACTTAGATCTCGCTTTTCCCCACACAATTCTCATTTGTCTCACTACTTTTGCAACTTCCTCAATCAACTTCTGATGGCCTGAATGTGAAACTGACTCAAGCCTGATTTATGCTTTGAAGCGTGAGTCTCCGCTGACTGCACACACTCCTCCCCAAATGGAAGTGGCGTTTATACTTGACGCGGCTCGTCGTTGTACATTTCTTCTGAAGCGATAGGAGGAAACACAAAGTAAATGTTCTCTAAACCATTAGGGAGCAGCAAAGTATATGTGACGAAGTATTTAGAACACTTTGCCAAAACCACACTACTAAACATCAATCTCTTAAATATTTTCTAACTTCACTAAACAGTTTAATTTCATCCTGTGAACATTTTTTATTAAAAAAGGATCTTTATTTTCATTAAAAGGGTTCATTTCTGCCATCGTATAAAGTATAAATCCGCCTTAACAGACAGACAGAAAGATCCATCAAAGCAAATGCTTCCCAAACTGAAATCAATATTATAATGACAGGATTTAGCTGCTGTGTATAGGACGGACCCCCTGGAAAACAAGATGATACAGCTCAAGGGACTATCCTTCAAATACAATTTCAAACATATATATATATATATATATATAAATATAGCTGCGAGCAGCCATCGCGGGCCCAAGCCGGTGGCACCGCAACCCCGGTGCCTTTAGTTACCTAAAGGCACCGGGTGGCGTAACCGCCGCGCTTTGGCCCTTCATCGCTGCTCGCAGCTAAGTAAAGCCTCGTTAGTAAAGGAAAGCCCATGTAGTAAAGCCCGTTCAGATGAACTGATGAACGTAAATCTGATAACATTTTATGTTGATAATTTCACATATTTTGGCACTAAAAGATAAATGCTCCATCGCATTTGAAAATAACATCCTCTACACTAAACCTGAGAGAGTTCATTCTTTTGCAAGTGCACTGCAGTACCGGGTGAGATACAGAGCAAGTTTACTACATCAGAAAAGCCATGCAGCAAAAATGTAGCAACTAAAACAAAATAAGGTTTTACGAGAAAACAGTTTGAGTTTTTCAACTTCGAATTTTCATGTTTAAAGGGATAGTTCACTTTGAAATAAATGTTTGTTATGTTTTAGCTTACCTCAAGGGCATCCAAGATGTAGGTGTCTTTGTTTCCACAGTATTTTCACAGGTATTTTGACATTTTTAGGTTAAACCGTTCTTGTCGGTCAGTCATATAATGCAGGGTATGAGGTCCGCCTCAAAGAGTATGCACAGAGAAGTCCAGATTAAACATGATTTAATGACTTATAAATTTAAGTACACATTGATGGCCTAAGACGCTGAAACGTGTATTTATATAGTTTTTACCTCTTGTTAACCAGCCGTCTGAACTGATCTGAATCAGATGTCCAACTGAACCGAACTGAACCTTCTCCAACATTAGGCCGCAAAGTGATCTCTGCGCGTCCACGTCATGCAATGTTTACGCGACATTTCGGGAGTATTACCTTTCACTAAACATATTTTAGATATACAGGAGAAACGATTTCGATATATGTAAATATGTTTAGTAAAGGGTAAATTCCCGAAATCTCTTGTGTAAACATTGCGTGACGTAGACGTCACGAGAGATCACTTCCGGCGTAAAGTTGGAGACAGTTCAGTTCGGTTCAGTTTAACCTCTGGTTAACAAGAGGTAAAAACGATATAAATACTGTTTGTTTTCTCACACAAACCGCTCGTTTTGTGTCTTAGGCCATCAATGTGTACTTACATTTACGAGTCATTAAATCATGTTTAATTTGGACTTCTCTGTGCATGCTCTTTGAGGCGGACCCCATACCTGCACTATATGACTGACAGAAAAGAAGCGGTTTAACCTGAAAATGTCAAAATTAAAAATACTTTGGAAACAAAGACACCTACATCTTGGATGCCCTTGAGGTAAGCTAAAACATATAAAAAAATAATTTCAAAGTGAACTATCCCTTTAATTCAATGTGTTACCAATTCTTTGTAATTATTAGTGAAATTTATTGAGTGAATCAATCATAATCTTTCTGTTCAAATTAAACTGTCACTTCATTAATATTTATACATCTGACATAAAACTACACACTACACACATTAGCTTGGGTTTTAGACATTTAGTGTGGACATAAACCTGATCTACAGTATTGGCTGACTCGTTCGTGAAATCCAGCTAGGATATTTTATTTCAAACGGGGAACAACAAAAATGGCCTGGAATAATTAAATGAGACGCATCAAACTGATATCCTCTTCAATGTGGCCTGAGGACTCCAATAACACACACACGTTTAAATCCCCATACAAACACCCACGCAAACATCCAACAGCGATTTATTCTAAAACCCTGAACTGCCACACGCATGCCATGCACACACACACACTTGTTACAATCATTGTGGTATTAAAGCTACAGTCAGTCTGAGCATTATTAATTTAATGGCTGGTAAAGTAGCCCTGGAATAAACCCACAAACTCAGACAGAATATCTTTTAACTCAAGAGATTATGACTGCTTTCACAAAAATCAAGATTACATGCTATTTTTTTATTGTTTTAGGCTCAATAAAGTCCAAACAACCACAGAATGCTGCTACTCTTAATGTGAAAGTAGGTAAACAACAGTCACGCAACAAAAAGTAAGGTCCCACTTTATATTAAGTGTAGGGCCCTATAATTTATGCGATCACGGAATAAAAAGCACACTCTTTTTACAAACTGAAAATAACAGTAAAGGGTAAAAAAATTGAATTCCCAAAAATTAAAACAGAAAAAACGGAATTTGCAAAAATTAAAACGGAAAAAACGGAATTTGGGAAAAAATAAAATGGAATTTGGGAAAAAATAAAACGGATTTTATAGAGCCCTATAAGTGGCTTTAAGTACTATGTACTTACATTGAAATTAATAATTTGATACAATGGACTTATTGTGTACATACATGTTTTTACATTGTACTTATATTTTAAAAATACCAGCATGTAATTACAGCTGTAATTAATTTATGTAATTACATTTGTAATTACACAGTTGACCCATCCCTCACACCTTAACCTACCCTTAAACCTACCCATACCACCACACCTGTCCCTAACCTTACCCGTATCACACCTCAATAGCAGCAAAAGTGTTTTACAATACAACAGGACCACAATAATATGTTGTACTTATTTTTGATGTAAGTACATAGTACTTAAAGCCACTTAATATAAAGTGGGACCAAAAGTAATCAGCCACAAGCTAATAATAACTTTATAATGTACAGTAAGATAATTACATGAATTGAAGCAATGAATAATTGCAAGTTGCTGAACAAAATAATAGCATAAGTGCATTGTACATCAGTATTACCCAGAAACAGTGTAACTACGTTTGTAACCAACACTATACTGTATATTTCCCATAAAAGTACCGAGCGTCTGAGCAACATCAGGCTCATTCATGCCATAATCCAACTCTTTTCACAATAACACCTTTTAACATCTCTGTACTGTGTATGCATATTAAGTTTAAGTAAATGACGTAAACAAAAAAGACAATAATCACTTGTCCAATAATGTTGACAGTTCACAAGCGCAAAAAAAGTTTTGAGTTTCTCAAAAGCTGGACTTGTTTGTGCAGTCTGAGGTAACAGTGACACATGAAAGACGTCTACAGACTCCTCAGGATACTTTGAGCTTTCAGTTGCTTCGGTGACACTGCCAAAAGTGCTGAAAATCTACAGCTGTGCATGATACAAAACAACAGCTTAAAGTGAAAGCCATTTAGAGTGGATTAAATCTTTTGGAGAAGTGCTAATGGACAAAGAGGAGGAAATGCATGCAACACTTGTTTAGCAGCACTTACTGAAAAAACTTTAATAAAGGAAGGAAGGACATAAAATGAGAGGGAAACAGAGCTGGGCAGAGGGAAACTCCATCAGGACAATGAGGTGAATAGATGTAGGAAAGAGAACAAGAAAATTATTGAAAACACTGCTGGATAAGAAAGAAAAGCAGATGAAAGAAATATCAATGTGCGTGTTCTGTGTTCTCTCTCTCGTGTGTGTGTGTGTGTGTGTGTGCGTGTGTGCAGATTCAGCCCACTCAACACTTTGTATCCTGCCGATAAATCAAAGAAGCTCTTAAAACTGAGCCAAGACAACGGTTAAACACAGCACAGCGGTCAGCCTCAAAATCAGCATCTTCCGGTTTCCTCAAGACCTCAGAGACACATCACAGCTCAGACGTGCAGCAGAGAAGGGAACTTTAAGGGGCCATGCTTGTAGAGTTTGATCTCTTTCCACAAAGCCATTATAATAGTCAAAGTTTCTTGTTCTTTTACGCAATTATTTTTCACCCTCTCAATGGACTTAAACAGGCTGTTTTTGGTACTTTATACTGGATGTAAATTACCTCTGTTAAGATGGCTAATCTATTAGAGGTAAAATGTTTACAAAAATGGGTAACACTTTACAATAAGGCAAAATTTAGTTAGCATTAATTAGATACTCAATTTTTCTAAAGCATTTATTAAGCTTACCTTACCTTCGACATTTACAAACACATACTTAAGTCACATGACTCACATCTGTTATTATTATCCAATGGACTTGAACTGACATGAACTAACAATGAACAGTTGTACTGTATTTTATTAACAAACATTAATGAATATGAATAAATACTGGAACAAATTGTTTTGCTTGTTAGTTAATGCATTTACTAATGTTAACCAATGGGACCTTATTGAAAAGTATCACCAAAATAGGTGTTATGTCTGATTTGTGAACTGATTTAGTTCTTATTTGGTTCACTAAAAAATCCGATTCAAAAGGAATGAATCAGAAATCTCCACACACTGCGTACATTTAAGTCACCATTATGGTGATCAGTGTTTGTTTTAGCTTTGTTTTAAAATGAAGGTTTTCTCCTTCAGTGCTTCTGGTGTCAGGTGTCTTCAATGTTGGCAATAGTTCTTAATTAATCTTTGACGTCTGTCTCTTATTCAGATGGTTTTGTTTAATTTTTTGGTGTATATTTTACTCATTTTAAAGGGTTAACTTTTAAGGAATTATTTGATTAATTGTTACTAAATTCTAGTTTGTTTAATTTAATTAATAACATTGCTTGTAATCTGTTGCCACAATTTTATTGATTAGATAAAGCATATTCATTCTTAAAGTGCAGGAAAACCATGATCTGCTTACATACTCATGCAAAAAATCCAACTTTATTTCTAAGACATCCAATTTTAAAATATATTCCATTTTTATGAGGCCCATTTAAGCACTTCTCACCAATTTTCTATTAAATCAATTTTAAATATAAAGTATCTAATACATACATCATATATTATATTAATATAATATTCAAATACTTTAAAAAATTTATAACTTTAAAATCATTTATAAAATACAGTTTTAAAAAAAAGTGCACCATGCTGTCGCAGACTACATTATTTTCGCAAGCGAATCCAATTAAACTACACATTTTCACACTTTTTCCACTATACAGTTTATTTCATGTTAATAATTTTGCATATTGTTGAGCCTGTGCAAATGTATAGTTCATGTTTCATTACATGTTAGATTTGGTCACCATTCGTGTCAGTTCTGAAGTGAAACTACCTGAGAGTCGCTGCATTAGCAAGAGAAAAACAGTTTTCCATCATTTGACCCTTTGAAAGGACTCTTATATAATGGCCCACGGATCACGCCGCTCTCTCACTCCTCTCTCTCCCCTTCAGCTTCACGTTCTAGTAACACGCAGGGCAATTCGGTGCGCCAGCTCCCCGCTAGAGTCGCATCCAACCTTGGGCCGCCGTGGCTCAGTATCACGGGCACCATCTGTTCAGCACAACGGGCTGCTCCCTGCTACTCTACTGCACCGCCAACATGTGTGTGTGTGTGTGGAGGAAGCGAGGTATGTTTGTGAAAGCGGCGAGACAGTGCAGAACAAACTCGGTCTGTGGCTGCATTTATGCAGAAAGAGGAATTTAGAAACAAGTGCGGGTAAACCGAAAGAGGAAAACAGAGCGCGTCTGTGCGCACCTCGCGACTCGGCTGCCAAGACACAGCGGATCACTGAATTCATTCATTCCAGGTCAATTTGGGCATGCTATCCGACAACACCAATTTATTAGAGCGATCCCTTGCCGTCTCTTTCTCAGAATAACCCATTCCCTTCGGTATCCAGCAGTAACCACGACCCACAATTCACTGGGACAAGCAGTCGACGGTCAATCAGATTGAGCGATGTTGTAAATATTTCAGTGGCTGTCTCTTTCCCTCTTCTCCATTCCTTCTTCCCCTCAAACATCCATTTACTTCTTTTTTTTGTTATCTCAGTCCACCAGAAGCCTTTGGATTCCGGACATGATCTAAAACTTGAATCCCTCAATCGCAGTGGCCTGGTTTGCAGAGACCCTCTGCAGTGATGGTTAGTAACCAAGTTAGACAGTGTTGAATAGAAACGGAATGCAAAGAGAGGTTGGGTTATCAAAAGAGGACGCCCACACGTGGGCATTCACAGGCAGCGCTGACCTCGAGATGCACGGCTCCGACGTTCCCGATAAAACGCTCTAATTAGACAGAGGGAATTCATGCAGGGGCCTTGAGGCTGAACGGGTCTGAAGAGAGCTCATCCTACCTCTCGCTTGTGTTGGGTTTGTTTGAATGCACAGCAAGTGGGAGAAATCTGATGCCAGATTAAGAACTAAACATCACTTTTGAATGAACCTCGAAGGAGAGTGGAAGAAACCGAGTAAAAAGGTCATTGAGGTCACGTGTGCTCCATGCTCAGAATAAAACACAAGTTCACTGCACAGTATCAATGAAGACTGCCACCTTGGTTCGCTTTTTTACAGTATGTGAAAAATATTAAAGGTGGGGTTTACTGCTTTTTTTCTTTGCATGATTGTGTTTATGGGGTGCAATATAGCATGTATCCGTGGTTTTTCTTTTTTTAAAAGTCTTATTTTTCATAAATTTCACCTTTATTGTCAGCCGCGCTCTCCTCTGTCCCCTGAACGAGCCGGTTCACTTCCTGATTCTATGAAAACACTCCCTCAGAATGACGTTGCTGGGCTCAGATTGGTTCGTTTGGGCCGGTGTGTTGTGATTGGCTAAACTGTCGCTCACGATCTCAGGAAGGTTAACGCCCATTAGCTTTACGGGAGACGCAAGCTCCGGTCCAGAGGTAAATATATGTCGAGACTGCAGTATCAGTTTGAGGCAGAATCAGACCGAGAAAGCCGCGATGAAGAGAGTCAAACAGAACCTCACCACACACGGCTCTTAATAAAGGTTTCTGAATGATAATTTGCTATATTTAACTTTATGCACGTTTGTTTTACATAACAGCATCTGACTGGCAACAATAGCAACTGGCTGGCTACTAATGTTATACTCAAACAGCGTTGGCAGGTTTACGTTCTTGATCAAATTGAAAATAACGTCATAAAACATATTTAACAGGAAAAATACATTTACAACATTAGTACTTATACAAAATTCAGGTCCATAATGTTTGTACGCGTTTGTCGTTGACACAAAATAGCATAACTGCTAGCCCATAAAGCCTATAAAGCCAGCGCTGGCATTTTAAAAATAATAAAACACAACGCTACGTCTGGAATTATACATGCAAATACATTTAAAATGATTAAGTCTTAGCCTACTTACAGGTTGTGTCCGGTTGTGTCTGCCTCTTGTTTTAAAGTTGGATCTGCTTCATGTTTAGTAACAGTTTCTTGTTGAATTTTGAACTCGTGGAGATTCTGGAAGCTGTCTTCCGTAAAATGCGCAGCACAGAGAGCTAGATTACGATCGTCACTTTCAGGAACATAATCAAACATAAATTGTATCCATTGTTGTCGAAGTACAGCGTCCGTGGGAAGTTTGAACACAGAAGACCTGACATCTGCGTGAACAACAACACACTCGACGAGGAGCTGCTGAAATATGATCATGGCCTTTCCTGCATATTCCGGAGGGAGTGGTTGATGCAAATGTGTGGGTTAGTGACGTACCATAACCCAGCTGTAGTCCAAAACGAGTCGTTTTTGTAGGCAATTATACTTCCTGATTTTTAAAAGACAATATCTCTGCTTACACTAAACTTTCAGCGCTGCAACTTTGCAGATACTGTTCATGCACCAACAGCAACATTACACACTATTTAAAATCGAAAAAGTGAAATCGCAGTAAACCCGCCCTTTAATAATATTTAAATGTGCAATAATCTCGGCATGCCATTTTTTCATGCGTTAAAATGTTTTAGACGTTTGGAATGGACCATGCCAAAAATCAAAGATATTCACAACCGATGATGTTCAATATGAAAAACTGTGTTCTGCCCAGCGCTGGTAGTAAGCCTTTACAAACATCACCTCATTCTCATGGAGAAGTGCAGCTCTTGGGGGTTTGATGATAGTGTGAATGGAAAACAGATATGGGGCTTATGCGCTGCGTGTGTGTGCGTTGACGAAAGAGAGTGCTGTGTGTGAGGAGGTGAAAAATCGGCTTGCCTCAGCAAAGTGCTGAATTCCTAACAGAGTTCAGTGACACCAGCACCGTCAGACAGGAAGATGAGTCATCTCTCTGCGTAAGCTGCAGTGTTGACCCCTGACCCCATTTCCAGCGCACACCACTGTCCTTGTTACATATTCACCACCTCTCATCCAGCATTTCTGAGTTCATTGAATCCAGCGCAGAGATTAAAGCGACGGATCAGAGATGCATCTGTGTGTTTGCAGCACAACTCGCTCCAGTTTTCTCCGCTGTTTTGGCTTGATGCAATGTTGAATCTCATGATCAATGTAATACACTTTTCACTGTCAATTCACCAAGTTTTATTTACATGATTTGATTTTTATTCCTATTTTATCTAATTATATTTATTTTCACAAATTTCATTTAATTTTTTAAACTATGATTCATTTTTTATTTTTCATTATATTACTGTTTACTTCGTAAACAAGTTTCACTTGTCACTTTTACTAGCTTTGCATTGTTATTTTCTTCTTGAAACTATTTACATGTCTATAGTTTTAAATATATAGCCTATTTCTTTCCAAATTAGGATGTTCTTTGATGTAAAAGAGAACATTATAGACATCCCCACTACACGCGTGGAATTGTTTCACTTTGAACTTCCAATGTTTGAGCCAGAACCTGATTTTCGAATCAGAAGACAAAGACCTCAAATACAGAGGATGCGTATATGTGAGGTAGTATGTTTTTTTTTATAGTGTTAAAACAAAGACACTACAGAAAGATGTTTATTCCGTAAACATTGCCAACAATGAAAAATGTATGCATATTACATATGCTTTAAAAGTCTTGTTTGTGGCACATAAAGTCTCTGGGACCTCGATACCTTGTATTTTTGGAGACTCCAGGTCTGGAAAATGGTGGCTCTGGAGACTAAGGGCCTGTTCACATATTGTGTCTTTTGCACGCTCAAGTTCGTTATTTCGAACGTCAGGAAGCTCATAATGGAAGCTTTTTCCAAGCGCGTCGCGCCGCATCGAGATAAAAACATCAACTTTTCAGAATGCCACAAGCGCAGAGTAGGTCACGTGACAAGAACCAACTGGAACGCAACCACCCTATCGCTTTGGAAAAGGAGAATGCGGCGTGCCCAGCATATTCTACGCGTTTTTAGGCGCTATATGTGAATTCGCTCTAAAGTGTTCCTGATGGTGCCACGCCTAATTCTTCACCTTAATTCCTAATTTTTGTCCTGTTTTTGTCTGACCAACGAGCGTTTGCTGTCCATTGGTCATCATGCCTTAAATTTAGCAGTTTGCAGTATTGCATTATAGACTAAATGATATATAAATGAACATGCATAAAACTGTGAAAATTGTAAATGATTTATTGTCTTGTGTACTATTATGTATTATGATACGTACTGTACCTTGGTATACAACCAACTAACAATCAATGTAACTTCACCTGTATTGTGCCTCCTACCTGATTAATACTCATTTAATGACTCACACTTTGATGTACATTACCTTCTTCTAGAATGCATTGTGGATGTGTTATATCTATCTGAGCATTAATGAAGGTATAACCACGCTTGGGACAAAGTAAATAAACTAGAGTAGCCTTCCCACTCTGACATGTCACCTTGCTCATTGGTCCAGTCAACCCTTAGGGGTTAGATCTTTCTCAGGCTTTATTAGAGACCGTCCACATGTGACCTCCCTCTTTTAATTTTTCCATCCAGCCACAAACACTGCTTCTGGTGATACTGGGGAAGCCCCCTTCCCTCCACGGGGGCCACGAAGGCCCAACAGGCCGTGATCCAACCAGATATGGGCCCATTCTCCTGAGCGCTCGCGTGGCCTCAACATGGTCCAGGGCCCAGGCCTTGAACAAACTAGCTATAGCTCATGGAGAAAGATAACTTTCAAACAACTTCCACTTGAAACTGCCGGAACCCTCAACAACTTAAATTTTTCAAAAACTGATCTTTTGCAGAGGTGGTCTTTCATTGCACTATGACACCATAATGAAAAAATTCAGAACGAGTCTTTATCTGAGGTTTGATTCAATAAAAGCTGTTTTTTTGGGGACTAATGTGGAAGTTTTGAGTTGGTAAACTTACCAGATATTTTTATAGTACAATGACCTCTTACAGATCAAATTAAGGAAAATTTTATTTCTCATTAATTTCAATATTTATACATTCCAAATTTTTACAAAATATATATATTGGGTTAACAGATGCACAATTTTTAGGCCAATAAAACAATTAGATGGTGAAAAAGAATTAATTGGCAAAAAAAGTGAAGCTTTGTGTAGGATCATCCCACAGGACTGATTGTTTACTTCCTTAGTTTTGCACAGTTCCATTTTTTATTTCTGTTTATTAATTATTCATCCATATCTTTATTCATTTCTTTTATTCCCAGTTCCATTTTTATTTCTATTAATAATTATTCATCAATATCTTTATTCATTTTCTTTTATTCCCATTGTCAAAAACTGGTTCTTTTTGTTCTTTTTTTAACACAAATACATTATTTCTTGTCAGGTCAATAAGATAAACTGGGAGAAAACAGCGAGCAGAGAGGAAAAAAAAGAATGCTTGGTAAGATGGGTAAAAAAAAAGTGAGGCTGTGTGCAGACTCATCCCGCGGGAATTGTCGTCATGGCTACATCCTTCCAGCAGCAGCTCCCCGGATTCCCAGGGAGCAACGATTGCAAGACAGGAGGAGAGAGAGAGAGAGAGACAGATGGAACGGCTCTTATTGCAGAGGATTGAGATGGTATATCACCACGTGGTAAAACAGACAGAGGCATTGTCTGTCCTCTGACACAACAAAACTCAATCTAACCCTCCAACACAACCTGCGAACTTCACACAGTAAGATTAAAGACAGCATGAAATGGTTTTGCATCACGCAGTGTACTTTTCACTACTACGGTTTAACGGTATCAGGTCAAAAAAGAATTTAAAAATATATAGTTGCATGCCAATAATTCATATAGCACTCAGCTAAGGAGGCGCACATCTAGGGCCCTACAAAATCCGTTTTATTTTTTCCCAAATTGCATTTTATTTTTTCCCAAATTCCGTTTTTTCCGTTTTAATTTTTGCAAATTCCATTTTTTCTGTTTTAATTTTTGGGAATTCATTTTTTTACCCTTTACTGTTATTTTAGTTGTAAAAAGAGTGTGCTTTTTATTCCGTGATCGCAGAAATTATAGGGCCCTACACATCTCATGTGTCAGTGTTTATCTATATTCATCAGTAGCGTTCGAAGACTCCAGGAGTCTCAGCGGCAGACAGGTTTAATCAGAAACTCAAGAGGCTTCAGGCAGAGTAGTGTCCTTCTCTCTGAGAGCGCCTCATGTTTGTCTTCCACTGAACAGCCCTTTCAAAACATACCTATTCAGCACAGGCCAAAACACATCTGAAAATGATGAAAAACAGATATGAGATGCAAAGAACAAAGCCTGGCAGAGGACAAAGACTACACAATGCAATACAGTAGCACAAACTGCTTCACAGGAAATGACAAGGACAGGTAGATGGGTTAACTTAAGGAACTGATGTCCAACGTCAGATGCTGATCTCGGATTAGATGAGGATTTGGTAAAATACTGTGAAACAGGACAATTAATATTAACAATAATAATAATAACTTATTTTATTGTTCGTTTTATTTAGTCTTTATTTACTGCTTTATTTTGTATTCATTATGTATTTATGTATGTATTTATTAATTATATATTAATCATTTTAAATATAATAATAATAATAATATATGACACTATATGATAAGTTTTCTGTTAGTTTTTATTAATAATAATATTTTTTAAACAATAATAATAATCATTTGTGGTATCGGGTAATAGAAAGAGACGTCTTCAAGATATTTTGCTTACTAAATTTACAACGTCAGGTCTAAAAGACGTCATAAATGCTAATTGATGACAAACAAAATGTGTTGAGAATAAACCAACATTAATCAGATGCCACATGCACGATTAACAATTAGCAATGACATGTCAGATGTACTAAAACCGCAGAGAGGCGTGGGCTGACAAAGTCATTGGATTCTAAAGGACACTGCGCGAAAGAGAGTGTGTGTGTGCGCGCGTTTGATGAGAGAGAGACGAGAAGCGTGCAGGAATATGAGAGGTAGCCTGGGAATACACTCACTTGGATTGGCTCTAACGTGAACATGTGTGTCAATGTGTGGTTCTGAGAGCGGGGCTTGGCATCCGGGCCGACAAAGTAGAGTGATGACGGCAGGGTTTGGGTCAGAGAATCATCACTACGACTAATGAATCAAGGGTTACAAGAGAGAGCAAAGTGGACTCAAGCCGACACAAGCTGTTAGTCTTTGCAACTTGCTCACCCGTAGTTGTTCAAGCCAGCGGAAATGATTAGCCACCGTTTGGACAGGAAGTAAGAGCAAAAAACATACACTCCATTACCTGAACCAAATCCGAAAGGAGCAATAGAGCTGCCCTAAGCATCCTCTCCACTCCACAAAGAGCCGAAGAGAGCAGACTTATGACAATGTGTGATTGAATACAATTATCATGGGCACATTTCTGCCCATGCCAAGACAAGATCAATGCCAGCCACAACCATTACACTTGGTTGTTATTTTTTTGTTGCCCAGACACATTCACTTTGCAATAACAAGCATAATAAATAGGCCTTTCCTGTGTCAGTGGATGCTTGAGAATGAGCCATCATCCCTGCATGGACATGAAGGTGTGTGATTACTTTGACAGAAGTCTATGTTTGGTCTCTAGTAGAGGCTTCAGTTGTACATCGTTCGTGATTGGTGTTAGAACTCCACATTTGTAAGCCTTTAGTAAGGAACAATCTGAGATTATTCCGTAATTGTTCTGGAAATAAGCCATCCGCTAGGGCTGCAAGATTTGGAGTTTTTTTTAATAAGAAATGCGATGGCAATTTAAAAACAAGGTTTGCTGTGCTTTATTAACAACAATAATTATAATATCAATATAATATAAATATTATATTAGGCTATATTATCAAAGAATAATATTCAATAAAATTTATATAATATATAATATTATCTATGGGCTCTATATTTGCACCCGGCGCAAATGACTTTATACACTGACGCATTTATCATTCCTATTTTTGCACTCGCGCAAAGCGGCTTTTTTCCTCCACAGACGCACGTCGGTAAACTAACAAATGAACTTGCGTTTCCTGGGCGGGTTGGCGCAAAAGGAGGCGTGTGTCGCGCAAACAATACCTGGTGCTATTTTTCAGTTCCAGAAAACAATTGCGCCAATGACCAGAAAAAACCTGGTCTAAAGTCAGTGGCGCGTTGCGCGTATATTCAGATGCTATTTTAAGCGCGCATGCTTGGCCATAATACAGAGTGTGAACAACGGGATACACTGTAGATGATTCTCTCATCAACACAGATGCATTTTACTTTTTGCAAATGATACATTATTATACGGAAAAATATATAAACATGGAGGGAAATCATTGTTGTGTAAATGACGATGGGAAAAACAGGCATAAAGCTTACACATTTACCCAAATTACTATATGCATGTTTAACCCGAAGCTAATTTGGGTGGGTTTGTCCCATCCCCAGTGTCCCTTCTCTTTCTTTTCCGGCCCTGACGGACATCTGATTCTCTCGGCTGTGAACCGATGCTGAAGCAGGCCTGGTAAATGCGCCATTAAAATAGAATTGCGCCACGGAACAAGCGCATCTTGTTCATCATGTTCTTAAAGGGAATGTGATATGACGCTCTTATTGGTTTATTTCCGTTACGCCCAAACCACACCTATGAATAATGAAGCTCTCCAGACCAACCCCTTTTAGATTTGCACCAGGCGCAAGAGGCATTTATCCCGCCGGGAAAATAGCAACAGCGCCGGGATCCACCCACAAAGTTAATTGCGCTTTGCGCTTTGACACTTGCGTTTCAGATTGTTAAAATAGGGCCCTATATTATACTATTACCATTATAGTGTTATATTTATATTTTTGCCATTTTAATATTTCACTGTAAAATAAATAGCAATAATAAATATTTAATTTTACCCTATACAACTGTACAAGTAATTTTTCTTAATGTTTTCTTAATTTTCAAATGTTAAACAATCAAACTTTTTTTGGCGGAAATCCACAGGACAGACCCTAAAGGTGCGTTCACACCAGACGCGATAGCGCGTCAGGCGCGAATGATTTCAATGTTTAGTCAATGCAAAGACGCGTTACATGTGTAAAAAGTTCCTGCGCGCAAATGAGGTGTAGAGGCAGGCGCGAAAGATGCGAATACGCCTCCAAACTTCAAACTTTTGTTTTTACTCGCGTCAGTTTCACTATTATTAACACAAAGGTATATGACCATCCAGTGAATATTAGTTTCTGTTCCTCTCAATTCCGATTTCGTTTTAACTCCTCGGTGGAAGTCGGCCTCTTAGATTTCGTTTAACTCCACACTGTAGTCCAAGATTAACATGGCTTCCAGTTCGATCTCGTCCATGAGTGTTAACTCGAACGTAAATGCGAAAGGCAAAGCTTGAATTGAACGGGTATGTCCCTCTTTGGCTAATGTACATTCAAGATGGAGGGGCAACATGGCGAACCGACATTAGAACCTCTCAGAAGTAAACAGGTTACGTTCAACTAAACATCTTCAAGTTGTGCATGAAAAAAAGCCTGTCAACCAACAATCCTCCTCCTCAATGTCCACTGGGAAACATCCAAATGTCCATTTGGATTGTGAAGGGTTTAAAACACGGCATTTCTGAACAACACAATTATGTTTCATCGACAAAAACCAGAGGCGGTGAGGGCAAATACATTCAAACAAACTAAGACCTCAACACTTGAACCGCATTCAGACCACCCTGTACTAATTATTCCCAAAATAAGCAGTGGGGGAAGCGCTCCACACCCATAAAGCAAATACTCAAAATAAACTCCAGCAAACAGATCCAGAGAATGGTCCGGTGGTCTCGAGAACTTCTGATTTATGTGCCTAACCCCAGCCTGACCCGCTCAGGACGGTCGTGTTTGTAGAGGTCGAGAGAGGTCACGTACCGTCAGCGCTCTCTTCCTGGCCCACTCCAGCACCTGCTCACGGAGGACAGACGCTGTTGTTTCAGGACCTGTCGGAAAAAGAGAGGATCATTAGAAAACAATGTCTACTGGGCTGGAGAAACACAAAGTGCTGCATTCAAGACTGCCACTGTAATTCATTGTCATGTTAGCAAGTTTTAATGGGCCGGATCATGCTTAACAGGATTTGTATTCCTCTTGTGATATAAAACATATTGTCAACAATGCTCAGAACGTATCCGTTTCCCCGCTGTTCCCACACAGCTTGTTTATTAATTAGAGGTCATTTACATAAGGTGCAGTAACAAAAACTGTTCAGAGAGAAGATGGAAAATGGTTGGTTAATTCCTAATGCTTTTAGTATCATTGAAATACTAAAATGTATTTTAAATTATCTTGTTTCTGTTTTCAGTGTTGATTTCCATTTCGATTTTGTCCATATACTGTAGTTTTTATACATTTTTATTTCAGTTCTAGTTTTTTAGTATATCAAATTAAATGAAAACGAGAAATTTAGCCTTGGCAATAGCTGAAAAAAATTATTAATGTTTTGTAAATATTTTATTTTAGTTCATATTTTTGTTCATTTTAGTTAATTTTATTTCAAGTAACATAAATGTTTTACGGTTTCAGTTGTTTCAAATATAATAACCCTATAATAATAAACCCCACATCAAATAAAGCAAACAGATAAGAGTTATTCATTTTACTCATCTGAAATGTTAAGTCACAGTTAGTAAGTTGGTTTTACTGTTCAAGCTAAAATAAATACATATCAATAAAAATGCAGAACACAACACACTCACATTCTGTATAATATTTTTTTTGTAAAATTTAGCACTAAAACAAACCCTTTCAAATAAATGTTGTTCTTTTGAACTTTATATTAATCAAACAATCCTAGAAAAATACTACAATACGACAAAAATATGAAGCAGCAACTGTTTTTGATAATAATAAATGTTTCTTTGGCATCATGTCATCATATTAGAATGATTTCTGAAGGATCATGTGACAATGAAGACTGGAGTAATGATGCTGAAACTCAGCTTTGATCCTCCCAGCTCCAACCGGGCCATGAACATCAAATCCCCATCCACTGTTGGTCATGAGGTAAATCCATTTCCAATGAACATCCCACCATTTAACCACTATGTAATGGACTGTTACCCATGGAAGTAACTGGAAGAGCTGGAAGTTACTCATCAACAAGCAATGATGTTTTAATTCAATCATGTGATGCAGTTATAATAAAACAGAACTTGCGATGTGAATCCAGCTCTTCACTGCTTTTATTAATATTCTCTGAAGTCAAAAAAATCTCACAAAGTAGCTGCCTTGCATTTTTTCAGCTTACATGAATGTCTGCAATTAACAGACTGAAGCTGTCAGCCTGTCATGATCAAGTTACTGAACAGTTCTCAAGCTAATTCGTCAATACCAGGATTCATTTAGGAACAAAAACACCACTACTGGTTTGGAAAGTGAATAATTCATATTTTATAGACATACTTAATGGGTCAAAATAATGGGAATGTGGGCACATTCCCAGTATTTTCCAAATATATATTCTGTTCACTTAGGTTACTGGAAAAAAGAGTTGGTTTGAGTTGGTTATTGTAATAAACTAAAGTGTGAACAACCACATTTAAGTCATTCAGTCCTAAAGGATAGTCGGCACTTACAAACTCTAAAATGAATAATTGTTTCCAAATAGAGCTATTAAGTCTATCTGCTGACAACCTCTATTTTTTCATACACCAAAATATACTGCAGAAAAAAATATTGCAATGGCAGTTTCTTCCAATATTATGCAGCCTTAAACAGTATCTTTTTAACTATCTTTGTTCATGTCATTGTCTACCGGTATGCGCTAATTCATAAACTAAAATGTCTTTTAATTATACTATGCTTTTTTCAAGGAGTCACAATGATAAATATACCTAGAAAAGTAATATTTCAAATACTACAGACAGCATTTGAAAGCCCTTATCTTAAACAGCACCATGCGACTGGAATTTTAAGTGCACAATTATCACAGTTGTCAAACAGTTGAGAGAAGGCAATTATGTAATCATTTCACCTGGCCCGTTTGAAAAGCAGCCAGCGATCTGTTCTGAAACCCTGACAATGCATGAGTCAAGGATCAAGTGAGGAAAGAGAAAATAAAAGCAGTTGCGGGTCATACAAATCTACCATTTATTAGTCTTGGAAGCACAATGGGTGAAAACAATCACCGTTAAACACAAGCTCTTTTCCTCCCATTCCAAAATTATAATTCACTCTCTAGTGGGCACTCAACCGCTGCGTCTGAGCACTCTTGAAACTGACCGACCGAGTGTTTCATGCTACACCTCTTTCGATGGGCATCTTGCCAAGACTAAACTGGTAGTAGTGTGAGTTCTCTGTGCTTCAGTATCATCACTGCAGCGACTGACAGAGCGGCACCGCCTGATTGTTTGATGATAAAGCAAGCACTGGAAATTGTTTATGCCGGGAGACGGGTGACAGTGGGTCATCTTTAATCTTTCCAATTGAAAAATCAATCTGCCAGTAACTGTGTTCATGAGCCAGTGTCTGTTTATCCATGAAAAAGGGTGAATAGGAGGGAAAACTGAGAAAAATTAGGGACGCAAGGTTACGAAAAGAAAACAGCAAAGAAGGTAAACAAAGGAAGGAAGGGAAGTAAAAGAGGCAAATAAAGATACAACGAATGGATGAATAACAAAATATGAACATTGCAATATAACATTAAAGAATAACAGCAAGAAAGAATGGCTATAGGGAGAGAGGGAAAAAAGGAAGCAAGTAAGCATAATAACTAGAGCTGAACTCGATAAAGGATTTTGAAGGCCGATACCGATACAAATATTTGTTGGTTTTAAAATCCAATATATCGACCATATTTTTTTTTTAATTATTTTATTTCAGAAACGCGCAACAAAACATTAAAAGATTTCCCTAACATTAGTTATTTGTAGTTATTTATGAGTTTTAACTAAAATAATATGATAATGCATTTTAAAAAGAAACTTGTCACAACAGAACAGACTGATGATAGTGGCATTAGCTAGCTTTGTGGTTAGCTAGTCTATGATGAGCCATAATTTAGCAAACAATTAAAACATACATTTTCAATATAACAGGCCAAAGCGAGATGATCTCATTGCTATAACTGGTCACGTGCTATTAAAGAAATACTTCAGTCACATTGTCAAAAGTTAAAAGGACAGTCAGTCAACTACACTGTAACAACGTAACGTAACTATTACTAGCTGATTCCGCTTCACTTTCGGCTTATTTAACAGCAGCAAAACTGGACATGATAGTCACAAATTTTGTCATGCTTATTTGAGTTAAGAGAACTAATGGGGATGTTCTTTTAATTGTTATTAAAGCAATGCATGTCTCGTGACCAACTGAATGAGTGTTGCCAACAGGGACGGTGTAGAGTGCCCTCTGGTGGCAAACTATACAACTCCAACACTCATGACATGATTTTAACCATGTTTCGTCCGTTTATATTTTATTTTTGAAATATTAATATTATCACCCATTATAACTGCCGATACCGATAGTTTGGAAAATGCCTAATATCAGCCTGCCGACATATTGGTCTGGTATAATATTCAAAAATAATTTAAAAAAAATAGTATAATGTAAGTGCGTAGTTTATAAAGTAACAGAAACACAGCACAGAAATATGTAAAGTCGTATTTCGTCCATTTTTTTTATTTTTGAAATATTTATTTATTCGGCTATTATAACTATCGATACCGATAGTTTAGAAAATGCCTAATATCGGCCGATAACATCTGGGGCCTGCCATATATCGGTCTGCCAATATATCGGTCTGGCTCTAATAATAACAAGAAGAAAGTAAGAATAAGAGGTATGGAAGGAAGAATAAGGCCGGATTCACATATAGGCCGGATTCTGTCTCTATAAACACGTAGAGAACGCGCACCACATTCTCCTTTTTCCAAAGTGCTAGGGGCGGTTGCGCACACGTGATCCACTGTGCGCTCATGCATCCCTCCACCCGGGTCTAACTCGACCGCTGACGAGCGTGAGAGTCGGGCGCTAACGAGGAGGCAAGACTGCAGCCTCTTGCATCTGTTGCTAGGGCACCTATTGAGATCAGGGGAGTGAGGTTTACTTGCACAGCAACTACCAGCTGGCCTCCATTACACTTATGGTGTGCTGAGGCATTCTGAAAAGTTGAGATGTTTTTATCTTGATGAGCCATCCATTATGAGCTGGCATACCTTGCGCCTACATTTGAAATGACGAACTTGAGTGAGCAAAACACGATGTGAACAGGCCCTAAGACAAAATGAAAGTTTAAAGAAAAGGATAGAAGGACTGTAACAAGGATAGGAAGAGAAAATGACGGAACAAAAAAAGAACAAAGGGTGAAAAAGAGGAACAGGTTGGAAGCTTAAAATACAAATAAATAAGAAAAGCTAGGAAGTAAAAGAGCAAAAGAAGGAAAGGAGGAATGAAGGGGGAAAGCAAATGAAAAACAGGAAGGAAAGAACCAGACAGAAAAAGTGCAGCGAAACATTTGTGTCTTTTAACGCTGTCGATGCTTATAGTCAGACATCAATATCACAATGATCTGCAGAAGACCTAATGAGACACATGAAATACCATGAAAACGCAATGGTGTTTATGACTAAATATTGTGACGATATATGGAAGCACACTGCAGTTGTTCTGTAAGACTGTATTGATGTGAAGTCCTAGTGCCACATTGATCAAGCTGCACTAAAATAGAGGCATTAGCAGAAGTGTGATCAATGCACAGAGCTCTAATTCAAACATCAATAATTACACTCTTATGTGAGCTGCTATGATACAAAGTGCTGCACACTCAATTATCCAGCAAAACAAATGTGAAGTCAAAAGTGAATAATGGCTGCCTCATGAACACGAAGGCCATGACAGTTCATTTTAATTATGTCAAGTTTACAAACTAATAAAGCTTTAAAAACACAAACACATCCAAATATTAAAAAATAAAAACAATTTCGGCACAATTTTTGCACATGTAGCCTAGTCAAATCAGACTGACCGCTTATGCATGTTATCACATCTGTCAATAAATGTCTGTGGGAAAGCATCGACGACAAACACACTCATGGGCATAAATCACGTCACTGCTTGGCGGCTAAGAAAACAAACTGTATACACACACACACAACGCCCTTTTTTGGACAGCTTCTCAACCATCCTGCCCATGATGGATGCAGAATTAGGGCTCAGGTATCATTAAAACATTTTCAATACCGATACCTTGACTTCGATACGGTTTCCTGAACGATACTTTTTTCGATACCAATTTTATGAAATCTGTTTTAACAACATTACATTACATATTACCTAAAAAATAATAATATTGGTTTTATTTTTTTAGTTTGTTGACTTTTTTAAAGACTCAATGACTCATAAAGGCCACTAGGAAGAAGAATATATGCCTCACGCTCAAGCGCAAGCTCAAGGCATCGAGCCAGGTCAAATGTAGCCACTCTTTTTATCGTTCACACATTTTACATCTGTGGAGGTTGGGACGCTTACACGTGTGTGGTGTGAGCCACATCTCTGGGCGTAACCGGCATAAACTAGTTGTGATGAGGCTCAGTGGGTGTGGAAGGAAGAAGACAGGGTCTGCATGTGACTGGGTCTTAGGTTTTATTAAAAGAAACAAAAGAAACAGGGCGCACAGTAGCACGTTCACTGTGTTATTGTAGTAACACAGCAGCAGAGGTGTAGTGGTAGAAAAAGAGTGGGTAAACTATAATTTCTGGTGGACAACGATATGGTGACCAGGTAAGGTGGGCCACTGCCTACCGGTGTATGTGTATCCTGATAACATTGCTAAAGGGAGGCCTCGACATTAAGCCTTTTCATACACTAGTCCTTCGGACAAGTAAATCTGCCATTCATTTGTCTGAGTAAAAAAGTTGCTTGTCCAGATTTTTTATTTTTATTTTGTGTGTGTTCATTTATTCTGAAACAATATTCTCATCAGTGTTCAATCAGATTTGATATTTAAATCACATTATTTTAATATCTGCACCTTTAAAGGGCATCCCCTCACCCAATATTATTAAATCTATGCTTTATCTTTCATTTTAAATTCTTAAATTTGATCAATAAATTCAATTATTTCCAATAATAAGACACTATGGGCTGTTACCCTAGGGCTGATCAAATTAAATCATTTACACTGAAAAATTACAATTGCAGAAAATATTATTTTTATATAAGAAAAAAATTAATTTACATAAGAAACTTGGAAAGAATGATACTACTTTTAAACATTTAACACTAAACCGCCAGTAGGTGGTGGCAAGCGACCGTATTAATGAGTGAGTCATTGATTCATTCATTCAAACGATTAGTTCAAACGGCTGATCATTCAAGAATGAGACAGATGTTTATGACTGTTTATGAATGGGTCATTGAATCTTTGACTGAATCGATTCATTCAAAATGCTGAATCATTCAGTAATGAAAACAGGTCGAGTGTTCCAGTGACATGCGCCGTGGTTCTGCTGTGATTTTTGTTTGGAACTATTTTCGCTGCTGAAACAGAACAAAAACAGCCAATATTGCATCTAAAATGTAAGTGATTTAATTTTTACTGTTTATTGAACTGTTGTAGGAAATCAATGTCACATTTTCAATCGTGATGGTGTTCAGGAAAAATAATTGAGGTTGTTTAACATATGTTAGAATTATAAAAACTCTATTTAGATTTTTATAGGCAGTAGCCTATGTTGTTAACTGAGAGTGTTCTGCGCTCATTTGTGTAGATTTCTGCTTGAGAGGCTGCGCGAGCATCAACAGTGCAACCTAGGGCTGCACGATTAATGCACGATGTTATGCGCATCTAATCAATAAAGCCGGTTCCTTGATTAGCAGTAAATCACCTTCACCTGCTTTCAGATGGAGCGGCATTTACTACAAATAGCCGTAATTAACTGACAAGCTGAGCCATATCGCATTAAATATCGCTGGCGATATCGTCCTCGATATTAACGCGATTTGGCTCAGCTTGTCAGTGATCTACGGCTCTTTGTAGTAAATGCCGCTCCATCTGAAAGCAGGTGAAGGTGATTTACTGCTAATCAAGGAACCGGCTTTATTGATTAGATGCGCATAACAACATCGTGCGATTAATCGTGCAGCCCTAGTGCAACCTTACCGTCAGTAATAGTCAACAACACTGACAGTAATGCAGCGCAATATTAAAGAGTTCGTCTTAGGTTTAACAGCCTATGAAACTAATAATGAACAATATGAAACTAAAACGACACAAGCTTAATTTAAAATGTCTTAGGAACTACATGCAGGATATTTAGAGGTGGATAAACGCACTTTGGAGGTGGGTAAACGCTATTTCTGAATTTGGGAGGTGCGTAAACGGCGTTTACGTGCGTTTAGCCTCCACTACATCCCCGCACAGCAGATAACCAACTCTTTACGGTCAGCAGATCCTTTCTCTCTCAGTCACTAGTTCCTTGAGTCCCACTCCAACTCTCTCTCAATCCCGCTGGCTTATATGCAGTGTCTCCACACCAATTACTGCAATCAGACAAAGGTGTTCATCAATCTGCACTTGACCTACTTACTCACCGTGTGGCTCCGCCCTTTCTCTCCCACTGTAGACTTCGTGAAACCACGCCGCCCTAGCCACACTAGTGTTGTTCCTTGATCAATAGCCATATCCAATCATGCTGCATGTTTATTGGCTCACTGACATTGACGAGATTATCCCCTTTGGTACCGAACGACAAGACATTTTTTGATACTCGATGGTAGAGGCAATTTAATCAGTGCTTCAAATGTTTCAAACACGACACCGAGCCGTATGCAGAACAACAGACTGAAATCCTACAATGTTTCCAAATAAAGTTGATAATGAATAAGCTCTGAAGGCATGAAAGCAATCCCAAGACCTCCGGCAGTCTACACAAAATATTTGTCACAGTGAGGCGTGTTATTCTAAATCTGTCAAACTCCACATATGTGGGATGAGCTAAGCGGGATTGTCCGTAAAGAGGAGTGTGTGATGATCCTGGAAAGTGAAATTCAATTAGCGCTCTCAGACAACGTCTCCCACACAGCGCTCCACTTCGAATACTGGAGAAAAGGTCGCTTTCCAGATGAGAATAGCTCTGCTGTGGGATACATGTCAAGCAGACGGTGTCTGCGCTATACATTTTAATTGTTAAAGGCCGATGTAATCTACAGACGCCTACATAAGCTAGAGACCTTTGAGCCATAAAGCCCAAACTCACTACAAGGCACGCATACTAAAGTCCCCTGATTGGTTTATAGCTCATGACAGCTTTTTCTGGACAAACCTGTTTCTTGTCAGATAATGTTCTTCCTAAAAAAGGCTAACGCCCTCCAGAACATGTTGTGGCAGACCTTTGTAAAAACAACAAAAACGTTCAGCATTCCAAAGAATTGAGTTTTTACTATCTGAATGCCAATCGACAAACCAGTCTGACTGCAAGTCACTTAAAAGAGCATCGGGGAGAATCTGCAGGCCAAACCTTAATTTTCTCTTGTCAGCAGCTGTAAAGGTCAGGGATGCCATTATTATGAAGAACCAGTGCCCTTTAGCTTTCAGGAAATGCTGTTCCATTACCATTATTTAACATGCTTTACAGATGAATTGAAAAGAATTTGCCACAAAATGTTGCAGTAAAATAATTCAGCAGCAAATTAATTAACATCTAAATTATATCCCTCTAAATTATATCTCACAGTTTTTAGTTGATTGTCCTTATTGCTTATAATCTGGCCTTTTGCATTAACTACCTACAAGAGTTTTTGCAGCACCCAGCGCAATTGACTTTGTACATCAATTTGACTTTGGCTTTGACTTTGTATCATTCACAGTTTGCACCCATGCAATAGGGTAGTTCAGTGCAAAAAAGGAGGCGTGTTCTGGCACAAACAAGCCCTGGTGCTATTTTGCGGTTCCAGAAACAATTGCACCACTGACCAGAAAAAAACCTGGTCTAAAGTCAGTGGCGCATTGCGTGTACAAGCTTGGCCATAAAATGCGCATACACTGTAGATGATTCTCTCATCTACACAGACAGATGCATTTTACTTTTTGCAAATGATACATTATTATAAGGAAAAATATTAAAACAAGAGGGAAATCATTGTTGTGTCAATGACGATGGGAAAAATAGGCATAAAGGTAATACATTAACCCAAATTATTATATGCATGTTTAACCGAAGCTAATTTGGGTGGGTTTGTCCCATCCCCAATGTCACTTCTCTTTCTTTTACGGCCCTGATGAGAATATCGATCTTCTCGGCTGTGAACCGATTCTGAAGCGTGCCTGGTAAATGCGCCGTTATAATAGTATTGCGCCATGGAACAAGCGCACCTCGTTCATTATGTTCTTAAAGGGAATGTGATATGACGTTCTTTTTGGCTTGTTTCCTGTTACGCCCAAACCACTCCTAAGATTAATGAAGCTATTTCAGACCAACCCCTTTTAGATTTGCGTCGAGCGCAAGAGTCATTTATCCCGCGGTTAAATAGTAAACAGCGCCGAGATCTGGCAATTATCACTTAGGGTTTACTCACTTTTGTGAGATACTGTGTGTGTGTATATATATATATATATATATATATATATACACACACACACACACACACACACACACACACACACACACATGTTGGTGCAACAGCATTATGAGGACTCTCCATAGGCATACTAGTTTTTATACTGTGCAAACTATATATTCTATCCCCCTACACTAACGCAATCCCTAAACCTACCCATCACAGGAGACATGCTGCATTTTTTAGTTTTTTACTAAAACATTGTTTTTTTATGTTTTTTAAGCCATTTGATTTATGAGGACTTTTGAAATGTCCTCATAAACCACCAATAAGTTGTAATACCAGTGTAATACGCATATCATTATACAAACTTGTGTCCTCATAAGTCACATAAACAAACCCACACACATACACACACAGATTTATTTTATTTTATGTAATTGGGATGAAATCTGCTTAAGTGTTATGAAAATTCAATTCAGAGACTCAATTCAAAAGAAAAAAAACGTAAGTGTCCTAAAAATTTCCTGAGATTCGCCATTAGCACAGAATATGGATTAAAAAACAAAGACTCGTAAACATGACTGCCAACAAAGATTTTGGACACACTACAACAGTCTTGCAAAGAACACAAGCACAGTCTCATTTTTGGCCAATATGTTTCTCCCTTTTCAGAATTTTAATGCATTTTTGAATTTGACTGAACAGATCCCTTTCTGTGTTAATTCAAATGACCGTGAAAATCCATAAAGACTTTAGCACATCAGTGTGAACAGAGTGACTGACTGCAGAGAGCCCTAATTAACAGTGCCAGCCTTAGACGTCCAGATGTTCTCCTCAGAGAGCTGACGACTGCATCTGAACACACAGAGAGGGATCAGCAGCACAAGGATAAAGAGTGAGAATCAGAGATGAAAAAAAAGAGTAAGGCCTAAAAATACTCCAAGCCAATGCATCAACAAAATCGCTTCTGGCTTTAGAAGCTCACTTTTGTGTTGGTGTTCCTCAATGTGTCAGACAACAATTTGTAATTGTAACGCAAACGTGTAGCATTCTCTTAATGGTGCGTCACAATTTTGGTAAGCGGAATTATTTGATCGAAAAAGCTAAATAAAATACAAATAAAGTGTTTTAACTATGTTGAATCATCCATTCCATCCATGCACTCAACATGGATAAGCTCGCAAATGGTGAACATGTCAGCTGTGTGGATGCAATCGATCATGAACAAAAATGAGTAGAATATTGGCATGTAAAATTTGTTCACTGAAATAATTGAGAAGCCAAGAACAGATGTCTTACTCTCGTCACCTAATGTCTGACTCCTGCTGCGACTCTCGTTCAGCTCACGCTTAAATGAACAGACGAGTTCAGTTTTTAATTTAAGTGAACTAAAAGATTTTTATTACAATAATTTATTGCTAAAATCAAAACTACGTTGGGGGCGGTGCCGCCGTGGACAAGAGATGTAGTAACTGGTGCGTGGCTGAATACAGTATCAGACCGGAAACAGAATGTTAACATCATTAACATTCTCAGTTTTGCCACTAGGGGTCCTATAGTATATTAGCATAACACCGTGTCCTAACTACACGCGACGTGACGCCGCGACTCGCGATAAAAGGTACCTTTTCCATGTTAATCAGAGTTTTTGTCCTAATCAGACGTGACGGCGACACGAAGTTTCTAATTTAGAAACGGTTCCTATTTCTGCGACGTTGCGGTTGACATATCCGCCCACACAGAGATATTACACTGGTTATGAGTACACATAATTTATTTTTAGTTAAAAATAGGTCACTGTGCCACAAGCGATAACGGATAATTTACCTCAGATTTTGAAAGCATATAATATAGCGTTCAAAATGAATTCTATGCAAACATAGCTACTGTACTTCATAACAAAATTAGTCAATGAGTATATTTTGTTAATGTTTTGATATTTAATAATGTCATTTCTTGATTTGATTATGTCCTTACCCATTTCCAAAATAGAGTGCGGGCCAGCAGTGCACTTTCACATAGAGACTCCGCACACACGCTGTTCTTAATGGCTGTGATTTTTGATTGACGTGTGGCATCTCACAGTCGCATTCGCGTCTAGTATGAACAGGCACACTTGCTGTCGCTGGAATTTTATCGCGTCAGCGTTTAGTTAGGACACGGTGTAAACCATCGTCCATGGTCAGTTTTCTTTCCTGTACCTTAAGGCCTGTTCACAACAAGAATGATGACTATAACAATAACTACATTAGCGTCCACACCAGTGGATGATATTGTTATTTTTTAAATGTTAAAAATCTTAAAGAGTTAGTTCACCCAAAAATGAAAATAGTCATCACACACCCCCATACTGTACCAACCCCGTAAGACCTTCGTTCATCTTCGTAACACAAATGAAGATATTTTTGATTAAATTTGAGAGCTGGATCACTACCACATAGGCACCCTAAGGGATTGAAACTTGACGGCCCAGAAAGTAACTGAAGAAAATGTTTAAATATTCCATGTGACTACAGTGGCTCAACTATAAGTTTATAGAGCGACGAGAATACTTTGTGCAAAAAAAACCCAAAACAAAAATAACGACTTTATTCGACTCTTTCCTTTTCTACCTTGTAGGCCTGAGACGAGAGTTCAGAGAGATTTCCACGACGAATGCGCGAGAACTGAACTAGAAGGAGAAGAAGAATATCGCAGTTTTCGCCCATGCGTCATGGCTATAAAATGTTTGGTTGTTTTTCTAGGATAAAATATACCATTAAATATACTGTGGTATTTATGTAGCCTACCATGAAAATGATACATCTGTAATATATGATTTTGATCACATTGATCATCCCTCCTATTGGTCATCCCTCCTATTTACCCAGTGAAAGGTAAGTGAACTAACCCAGTAAAGCGGGTGAACTAACCCTTTAAAGAACGATGGAATCTGATTGACATCAATTATAGTTGTGGTGTTGACTCTGCTATTCTTTTACATTTAGATTTTTAGTTATAGTTTTCATTCTAAGTGAATGGGCCTGCAATGATAGAACTGAGCAGGTTAGTAAAGGTTGATATACTTCAGCTAGCTATGTGACTACCACCCCTGAAAAAAAAATAAAACTCCCTTTTATGTTTTCAGAAACCACATTTTCTGTGCTGAATATAACAGAGTCTCAGCCGTTCAAGCAAGGATTGAGATTGGCAGTCAGTCACAAATGCACCTGCAAGCTCATTCTGGTCCACCCAACGAAAGGTCAGAGTTCGTGCCGCTGGCCTCTGCTGTGAAAAGCTCGCTAACTCACGAATGATGAAACCATTCTCCTCTGCCATTCAACATACAGCTTCTCACCAGGATCCAAACGCCTTCCATGAGACCAGACACATCCTGCGGAGATCTCGCACAAGAGCCTTCCAGCTCGGCTTTAGCAATAAGGCAGTGCTCTAACTGCCAAAGCTGGATTGTTACCTCAGACTCCCGCAGACAAAGCTATTATAGCGAAGAGCTGGATCTCTTCCTTCCCGAGAGGAAAATAATCCTCAACCGTATGTTATCAGACAGATCAGGACTTTTGACCCTAACTCACTGTTCAAGTATAGTAGTGCTGGTTACTGAAACTACCAATTTGGTGAAGTGCGCCAAAAGGGTAGAAGTGTTTAACTGTAGCTGCTCTGAAGACAGTTTTCACATGAAAACAGCCCAGAGATTATCCAGCTCAGGCGTCTCAAATAGAACCTCTTATCTTGCCAAACGATTTAAGTGCCTTTGACTTTTAGTAAGGCGGGCATGCATTCATTCATGAATTTTCACTGGATAAATAGGAGGGATGACCAATGTGATCAAAATCATTTATTACAGAAGGATCATTTTCATTGTAGGCTACATAAATACTAGGGATGCACCGATATGACAATTTTGGCCGATACCGATAACCGATAATTCTTTATATTTGAAAGCCGATAACCGATATATTGGCCGATAAATCTAAATCCATATTTTTAGACAAATTTTGAGATCCTGGTTATAAAAAGACTTCTCATTAAGAGTCAAGATACAAACACAATTATGATGTTCTTATTTTAATGTTGTGTAGCCGATATGACAGACTTGCGCTGCACATTTTGCACTTTAACTGGATTTTCCTTTTTTAAAGTGATTTCAATCATATTTAAAATCAGCCATTTAAATGCATCACGTTGAACAGTGCACATCTAAAGTGCCTCAGCTGAAGGAAATAATACATTATTTATCGGCTTTTAAATATCGGCTAAATGTTCTTGTTAGGCCAATAACAATAACATCAAAAATAATCATTTATCGGCCGATACCGATAATGTGGCCGATATATCGTGACGTGCATCCCTAATAAATGCCACAGTATTTAAATGGTATATTTTATCCTAGAAAAACAACCAAACATTTTATAGTCTACATCACAAAAAAAATTCAAAAATAATAATAATAAAAATATGAAAATAGACTTGACAAGAATGAAAAGGTAAGATTTTCCACTAAGGTTGCATTTTGTTCGTTTATTAGTCATCAGTTAATAATAAATAACCAACTGCTCAATGGCACTAGCTGAATGAACTTCCTCATATGTAGGACAAGACAATGCTTAACTTCACATCCACTTCTTGTTAGTGTGAGAGTTCGAAAAAGCTACTCAAGTCAAGCCTGAACAGGAACTGAAATCGATAGACAGACACCCAGTCTGAACGGGTCAAGCTTTCCCCTCACAATGAGGTCTCTGTCCACCGTTTAAAAACATGGCCGCCTGCTCAATACAGAGCTCATTCCAGCTTCAGCCATCCATAAAACAAGCCAACACTCAACCTCCGGGTCTCATTTGCCCAAGGGCCAAAATATTTACCTTCGCATGTTCTCTCATCCTGCATTGAGCGCCAAAGAAATCACGCACTGGTTTAACACACATCCAAGTCAGGCAAATAAAAGGGGCAAAGATTATGGGTATTATGTGAGGGCTTTGACTCAATTATTGAAATAAAGACAAATTACTAAATTAAAGAGTGATGTAATAACCACTAGGCAGGGTTTCTATCATAGAGATTACAGCAGTTAATCTAGTCATGAAAGACACAGCTGTGATTTTGAAGAGTTTTTCACCCGAGGATTAGATTTATAATTGATGTCTGTTGCTCAAAGAATGCAAGAGTTAGGAACAAAACAGGGAGAGAAAGGGAGGAGAAAAGCCCGTCTTCCGTTCATCACTCTTTACACAATCTGGGCCAAGCCCAATGATTTTACTTCTGCAGTTACCATGGAGACTGGCTCCCTCCCACTCCTAGGTGTTAAGAGACATTGCGATCGGAGGCCAAGCCTGACGCGCAGTGCAGTTTGTGTTGTCACCTCACTTGTTTTTAACGCAGCTGTCTTCTCTTAACCGCTCTACCGCCACAACAGGAAACAGCTGCAAACTCGCTAATAAGCAGAGGTTGGCTCGGTCAATGACACCTTAGTCTATCAAAAGATGAGAAGCTGAGCTCATCTCGAGGTGTACGGAGTGTGATAGACAGTGGTAATGGAAATAGTGAAATCTATTTTGTGGGTCCTTAAGAGACAAACCTGACCACTACAAACACTTAGGTATAGGCTATAGGCTACATTTTAAAAACGTAATAGTTGTAATAGTTGGTCAAAACTACCCAGCGGAAAACGTAGTAGCAATACAAGTTACTAACAAAACATAGTTACTAATACTGTGGCTATTAAATGAGCAATACCTTGATAAATATCATCATCTGATCAGCTGTTTTGTAAGTAACTTGTATTGTTGCTAATTGCTTTTTTTGTAAAAATTGTCAGTTTGCACACTTACTGTTAAGTTTGCAGTTTCTTTAACCCTCTGATGTTCCTCTGTCACTTCTGACCGAATAATTTTCTGATTTGAATTATTAAAAAGCACAGCTTCATCGGAAGGTTATGATACTTGGTGACTTTTTTGGCATTTGGTATGTGAATACAAAAAAATAAAATAATTGAGGTCATGATCCGAACATGCTAAGTGGTCATAAAAAAATAGTCACACTCGTGGTCTTCGGTCAGAAATGACCGACCCATAGGAAATGAATGGGAAATTAAAAAAAATTATAATTTAAAATTCTCTGAATTTTTGTTTGTACAATCTACAAATCGGCCACGATTCTTAAAATAATTATACCGCTGTAAAGGAGTGACACTCTACAACATCAAGAGTGCAAAAAATGTACATCCACCCACATACACATACAAACACACGTTTATACACATACACACCAACAAATTCAGACTACAAAAAATCTATTTTGAATTTTTAAAAATCACAGCTTCATCTGAATGTTACAAAACTTGGTGACATTTCTGGCATTAGGTATGTGAACACTAAAAAAATTGGTCGTACAAAAATTTGTCACGGTTTTGGTCTTTGGTCAAAAATGACCCCCATAGGAAAAGAATGGGAAATTGACAAAAACACAAATTCACAATATTTTATTTATTTATTTTTTTTTTACATTTTTTTAAATAAGAAATAGTTTTTGAGATTGTTTCAATTATATATTCAAATCAAAAAAAAAAAAAAAAACAGCTAGGGAATTCACATGCCTCTCCATAGAGAGCTGTATGCTATCTAGTGGTTACACCATGATTCTACGCTTTTTCTCTATACTGTAACAAGATGGTGCTAATTTTCTTCTTATTTTTTTTCCGAAGGCCTAGACTCTATATTAAACTAAAATACTCCATTAATCATTAAAAAATATATTAAAAATATTAAAATATATATATATTTCCATTGAAAAATAGACCATAAATATTGCATAAATATTAATAAATTCAATCAAATTGTCTCAAAATACTAAATTAAAAAGAATAAATATTATAGAAAAAAATTGCATTGGTTTTACTGGGATGAAAGAAGTTTCATTTTTAGGCCTCCGGTCACTTCTGACCGGAAAGGCCCAGGACGTGACTCCTAAAGGAAGACCATCAGAGGGTTAAATATAGCTTCTCAGTTAAAGTTTAATGACATCACATTTGATATCATCGCTGTTTCTGTGACAAATGAATTCTGCTGTTATTTTCACAATAAAGGAGATATTTGGCACAAAAACAGAAAGTAAGTAATTAATTACAGGTAATAATTACAAACACCTTAATTTATTTTTAAAACCCTGTCAGACATCAGAGTTTAACTATTTCACAAAAAAATACATTACTGTAGTTCCTGAATATTTATTTATTATTGTTCAACTGCAAAAATGGTTCCAACAGAACTGTAACTAAAATGGATCGATTTCCCAACTCACTAATGCAGGCGTAAAGCTATGTTCATACTTGATGGGGAAATTTGATAGAAAAACTACACTATTATGAAAATTGATGAGCTAGTCACACAGTAGTTAAGTTAGTAGCAACCCTCAACAATTTCATGCAAGAAGTCTGGAGGGCAAAATAAACATTTTACTTGCCAACGGCGACTCGGAGCTACAGTTTGTCCGTAGAGGGTTGAGTAGCATCCCTACATTATGAAATTTGCTTGCCTAAGGTGAGAAAGTGAGACCAACTGTCTCTCTAATGGATAACATTTGCAAGTTTCTGCGATTCTGGTACTTGACACCAGCATTACCAGCAGAAAGCACGGAGATACCTAAAGCCTCTAATCAGCTTAACATAGGCTTATAATCAGTGAGGTCTCTGTGTCCTAAACCGCCTGCTGAGATGCTTCCAAGGTCCGTACATGACCGGAGACCTCAAAGGCTGTGTGCACCTGGTCATACAATTTCTATGCCGCAGACTAGTTTTGACCAATCAATTTAGGCCAGCACTACACATTTTGGCAGGGTATTCAAGTTAACACAGTCAGTATTGTCTTAAGTAAATGTAAACCACTAGGAAAAAATATAAAAATCGAACACGTGTCAAAATATCGAATCTAAACATTAGACCTTCCAGTGCAAATGCAGCCCCTGTGACCTCTCTGTGAAAGAGGCGGTGTGGAATAACGATTGAGGTTTGCATCAGTTCAGACTTGGATCTCCAGAGACTGCACCATCCTCTACAAATATTGCTGAGAGAGCATCCGCTGACAAAGACAATTTTTGTGCGCATGCGAGCTTACGTATGCGTGTGAGCTTATTGTCAGTACAATTGATCAGTTACGCTGCAATCTTGGATTGTCTCGTGGAGGAACGTTTGTCACGTTGCAGGATGGCTGACAAAATACCAACGTTTTAAAGTAGCATTTAACTCCCATTTTCCTCACAGCTAAAGATTTTTTTTAAGGACATGAACTCCTTCCATTCCCCCTTCTCCACCACCTCATTAAATTTGGTGCAAAATAGACAGTGACAAAGGAACAAGAAAGAGAGGAAAAGGTAAAAGCAAAGACATTGTGAGGCCTGCCATTGTTTTATTCTTCTAATGTGTAAAAAATAACTTCAACCGAAAGGCAAAGTGGGTCAGAGAATTCCCCAGGTACCGCAGAGAGGCAGCCAGTCGTTTCACAGCAGATACAGAGCTTAGCCCATCCCAGCTCGAGGCTCTTCGATCTGGACAGCCATACGAGTATATGAGGACATATTACACACCGGTGATTCCTAAAGGCTTTATTCGAGTGCATATTACTGTTAAAGTGGGCATATATTGGAAAACAGGTACTTCTTTGCACAATCTACTATAATACTAGGACTATATATTCAACTATATATAATACTAGGACTATATATTCTATATATTCGATTATAAGGCCAATTTTAGCCCCGATTCACCCCTTCCGACAATCTTAAGGATGCTCCGATTATCGTAAAATGATCTGATAAGATATTCCTGCCGTGTGTGGTGTGTTAAGACTGCTCTCATCTGCTCGGTAGGATCCCGGAACCGATTCGAATCTCAAATCAAGGATATCCAACAAGTTTGATTTTTTTTGGCCTGATTTCTCCTCGTGTGTGGTGTCCCCGGGGACGAACGAACACTCAGCATGTGAACTGTGGCGTGTAGCCAATCAGAAAGCGAGGTGACGAAGTGCAGAGGAAGCACCGGCGGGAAACACAAAACAGCTGGTACGGCGCACCAGAAAGTCCAGTGGTCTGGTTCTTGCGAGAACTTTTTTTTTCCGTTAAAAACAAACCACACTATCGCCACTGTATCCTCTTCGTCCGCCATGATTGTTTATTCTGAAGTTACGTTTGATCTCGAGGGATTTTGCATCTGACCTGGAAATGTTCGGGAGTCAAATCAGTTTGTGTGATGTGTTGATTTTGCCATGTGGCTGCGCGCCACACACCGTATGACCAAAACTGTTAGACCCGTGATTTTTTTAAATCACCATGTGTGGGGTCGCTCAGGTTTGGAAAATTGGCAGACAATTGTAAAATCGTCCCGTGTGAACCAGCCTTTACCCAGTCCATCAAGGCCATTTACAGAAACTGTGATGTAGATGCATTGTACTTACTCAAATAAGTATGAAGAAATATGAAATAAATTACATGTACTTATTATGGTGTTACAGATAGGGTTTGGTGTTAGTTGTAATTATGCATAATTTACTGTTATTAATATAAAAATGTATAAGTATGTCACCTTAAAATAAAGTGTTACCAAAAGTAATACCTATGTCAGAGTCAATTCTGATGACCAACATGGAAGTTATCCTTGGTACAGTACATGGAGGTTAGATGATCATTAGAGGTCATTTACAAACAGAAGACAAAGATACAGTAGATAGACAGCCTGAACCGAAACTAACTTGGCCAACTTAAAGGCTCAATCCCAATTCACCCCTTGGCCCTACTGCTTAGCCCCACCCCTCCGTTTCGCGCGTTCACGTCTAGGGGTAGGGTGTCCCAATTCTTGTTGGAGATCGAGGGGTAGGGCGAAGGGGTAGGGCTACATAGCCCTCGAAATGGAGATTTTTCAGAAGCTCACTCCAAACGGAGGGCTATGGGAAAGTTCACGGAATGCATTGGAAATCACCGGCAAGATGGATCGCAAACGGTTAAACATTTAAATTTAGCGCCAGATGATTCCACCACGCACTTTATTTACTCTTATAATAACACTATAGCCGTTTAAATTAAGAAATGGTATAATAAATTACCTTTCCGATCAGAAAAGACATACATTTTGAGGAAGGGATGTTATAATCATCATGTTTCTTCAAAGTTAAGAGCAGCTGCGCTGATTGTCAGTTGTCATGGAGAAATCCTATAAAAAACTCTGTAACGGCAAAGCCATCGCTGACGACTGATGACGTATCGGGTTCATGAAGGGTTGTTCCATTTCGTAGGGTATATTTCAACCCCTTGGCCCTTATAACTCTGTTTTAAGGGCCAAGGGGTACACTAGAAATCAAGGGGTAGGGCCAGGTGGGAATTGAGATTCAGCCAAAATGAGCTAATTCAACAAATCTTGACACTTTTTTGTCCCAACTTAAACTGTATGAAATCCACTTATATGCAAAATTGTGTGACATCCACTTAAATATGCTAAATAGAAATAATTAAACCATTTGTGATGATACCACATGAATCATTTTAGTTGGCATTAATCTGCTTTGGGCAGGGGATTTCTAGTTCCCAGCATGCTTTAGGACTGGCTGGAGAGAGTAAATGTTGAAATGAAGTGATATTTTGTGTTTTTCAGAAGGATGAAAAAGAGGGAAACTGAGGACCGAGTTTACACAGACAGGGCTTAGATTAAGCAAGGATTAGACCTTCAAATAGGATATTTGTAGCTTTTATAACAATGCCTTAGAAAAACACACAATGGTGTGCATATTGAGACAAAACAATGACACTAACATATTTTAAGGTATGTCAGTGCAAGTTTCTTTTATTTCAGACAGCTCAAGCCTCAAACACACATAATAGTCTAGGACTAGCTTAAGCCTCGTCTATGAAACCAGGGCATTAGTGTTTAATGTTCTGTTTGGGATTGAGAACCGTTTCTGTTATATAGGCAAGTTATTTTGGGCATTACCATTGTGCTGAAGAGTGAAGCGTATATCCTCAACCCAAGCTGTATGTTGCTTTAAAGTGTAACTAAACCCCTGGTCAAAGCCTGACTCCACCCACTGGCAAAATTTGAAAAATGCTAAAAAAGTGGGCAGACCCCAGCGGAGACAGAGGGGACGAGCCAAGGGCGGGGCTGAGCAGGGAGCGTGCACATGAGACCCGCAGTGACGGATTAATTGACAGCTGTAGTGGTGGGAAGTTCGGATCATGTTACTGACTCGGATCTTTGAGTCTCGTTCAGCAAAATGAACAAATCTTTTATCGAATCATTTCGTTCATTTCATCATTATATAATTAAAATGTCATGTTAAATATTCCAAAACATCTAGTAGGCTACTTACGAAAATCTTGATTACATTTACCGGATGGTCGAGTTTGTCTTGGTGTAACTTCCTTCCGGAATTCACGCGGATCACTCGCGGCTCGCAGAAAAAATAGACTAGACGCCGAAACTGGCGCTTCACGGCGCGGGCCGGCTGCGCCTCGCCGCGGCGCTCCGCGTCTGGTGTGAACGACACCATAGGTTAACATGGGCGCCGAAAGGAAGCGGCCGTGCGATATAGCACAGCAGTACCGGAAAGAATAAAGATTAGTTCATCTCTCGAGTCTCGAGTTCGGCCGGGTCCGAGTCTTTCGTTCTTCCTGCCAGTCCCATATAGTCTATGCTGTCAGCACCGGAAAGAGAAATGATTAGTCCATCTTTTCAGTTCGGGTTCTCATGATGCTACCCTGATCGTTTTCAATACTCATAAATCCAACTCCTGACTTGCTACAGTAGTTTTGACGGAACCAGATGCTTTTATACCAGGGGCTGCCAAGGGCGTGGTGAGCTCGCAGCAAGGGCGTGACAGAGTAGTGTCAGAGAGTCTGCTGACGTCAGAGAGTACCCCTGCTGCAGGAGCTTTCCGTTAACCTGAAGAGGGCAGCACTCAGACGTTTTTACACCATATATTTGAAAATTAAAAGACTTTATTGCCAACTGTCAAAAAATGTACTCGAATCAATGAACAGCATTTATGAAGCTCCATTCTAACAGATCATTAACTAAAAAAAGTTGGTTAAGTGTTTCAGTTACTCTTAATCAATATTGTGCAAATCCCATCTTAACTTTTTTTAGCATGTTAGTATGGCTCTTGCTAACTAGTAGTGAACAAAGATTTTTTATTGGCTCAATTCAACCGAGTCAAATTTAATGAGTTAAATTAACAAAATAATTTCATTAATAAAGTAATATTTTGAACATTTAGATATCCACTACTGAAACAAGTTTAGCGAAAAGACTCAATATACTGTACACTAACATGTAACTACATTTTCAAGAATCGAGGGACTAATTTAAGATTCAACCATTGAAAAGTCCATGTTGGTTGACTCAATGACTAATCTGAATGTTCAGGGGAGGATGTCCCTGTAAAATCCTCTGCCATGGCTAACATGCGCTTAATGCAATAACAGAGCAGCGGTTTACATTGGCATTGCTGTTCATGTCCAACATGTTTGTTTATTTCCCTGAGAGTTACAGCCAGTTGAAGACTGCTCTGTAAATAGACAAGAGACTGTAAGCATGTCAAAATTAGCAGCAGCTGACAAGCTATCTGTGACGCAATCAGGGTTCGACCTGAAAAAAGAAGGGCTGAAGCCAGGTTTACTGCTCTACATACAGTAAGCCACCAGATGATTTATCATGCTGACAAAGCTAACCCGGCTACCGCTGCCCATGTTAAGCCTGATCAGTGAATACAAATCAGAAGCGACTTGAAAAGTAATCCAGCCTGGCTATAACACATCCACCGGACAGATTAAAGGGTGTTCCCATGGGGTTAGTCAGGGTCAGTGCGTCTTATGCATATAGGAGTGTGCAAACATACAGAAAGGGAAAAAAATAAAAAAGGACAATTCTAGCAGCACTGCAAAAAAAATGGCACAAAAAAACTGCAGTAAATAGTTATTCTCTGTGTAAAGATATAATCTAGCTCAGTCAACACAGTGATCATTAGATCCCTGTTGTTAGGGAGCACCCCAGAGTCTTATGGGAAAGAGACATTCTGGTCTCCAGAGAGAGAGAGGAAGGCATGACTTGCCAATTCAGACAAGATTTACAGTGCAACTGTAGTATTGAGAAGGCTGAGAAAGAGACAGCTGTATCAATACATGGGGCTCAGCAAATAGAAGGACTAAGGGTGCTACCCGAGGCCTTTCAACGCTCTAAGGTGACTGTGAGTAAACCACTGAGATTACAGTCACTAGGTATGTTCGACTTCCTGTTGCGCTGTGCAGGCCTATCGACCTGAACACGAGACAGTGCTGAAGTTACATCACTGAAAGTACAGCGAGAGTGATTTGAAAGCGGCTGCATAAGCTCTGATGACAGCACGGCTATTTTCCCGATTGGGCGGATTTACTGATGACATCAATGATGTGTTTTGTGTTTAAACAGTGATTTTATAACATAATGTTGTATTGCATCATGTTTATCAAAATAACACTGAAAGAAATTTACAGAATCAAAGAATTGTGCCAGATGAAGACCTGATGGTCAAAATGTTGCACTTTCAATAAAAAAGTTTGGAGTTGTTTTTTTCAGTGTGGGGACTTTGTTTTTACGCGTAAACACTTCGCTTCATGATATATCCATTTTATTGGAATTTAAATTAGTGCTGCTGTCAAACGATTAAAATATTTAATTGCGATTAACCGCATTATATCATAGTTAACTTGCGATTAATCGCAATTAATCTCACATTTTTATCTCATATTAAAAATTTAATCTCATATTACATATCAAACGAAAAGATTAAAATACTTACATATTTCAATTGTTTTAAAGTTTTCTTGGTACACGAGTTAGAGATAATCCCAAAGCGACATGAAGCGTGACATAACGATGTCGTTCCCTGGGCGTTCTAGTCACTGGAAAAACAAACGGGCTCTGACCGGGTTCGCAAGTTGAACCAACTCCGAACCAACTTTGAACCAGCACCAGTTCTGAACCAGTTCTTTTTGAGTGGAAAAGGGGTAAATGTAACACTGTCCATCAATAAAAGGGTGAAAAAATACTGACAAGGTCCTGATATTGACGAGGGGGCGCAGAATTCACATCAGCTGTGTGTGTGTGCTTGGCCATCATCAAGTGGCGTTTCAGACTGGATGTGCAGCAATGATGATAGCTCAGTTCACAATGACCAAACACACAGATCACTTTGGTCTTGTCAATGGAACCATTTGGCAACTTTTTACAAGTAAACTTTCCATTCAGAATCGTATTGGCATCCATTTCGGCGTCTCAGTGCTCATCATCCACTCAAAACGTAACGTTAAACTATTTGGCCGGCTCGCAAGCCTAAACGAGGGTCTAGCTAGATCCGCTTGTGCTTTGGTCTACGAAGCAACAAAACGGCATCTTGTTGCTTGATTGAAAATGAACGGGTTTCAGAGTGCAGCCGCGCACATGCCTCCGTCCTGTTGCAAAAGCATGTGAAAGAAAACTAGAAAGATTGCTAGGCCAGAAAGACCGTTAATCGTGGTCGAGAAAAATCGACGCCGTTAAACCGAGTTTGCGTTAACGCCGTTAATAACGCGTTTAATTGACAGCCCTAATTTAAATATATAGGCTTATGTTGAACTTTATTCTTTTACAGGTGTTATATTAAGCATGAAAAGTGTTTGTTGCTTCATGAATATGTCTGAAACGCCTTTGTATTTGAAAAATATTGCATCTTATCCACTTCGTCTGTTATAAGGTACGCAAACACCTAGAAAGCATCACTACGTGAAGCAGAAAGTCTCTAACTCGACGGCTTCGCTTTCAATTCCGCCCCGACAGTAAGCGGCAACTCCCTCCGACTGGTCAGCGCTGCATGAAGTCAAACACACCTTCTGTTCTGTCCTTCCTACATGACCTCGGCATCTGACCTGCAGCGGATCACTGTCTGCACTGTTGTTGAAAATGATTGACAATTGCTTTATTGCTGTCATCATTTGCAGTCAAGTAAAATGTAGATCATCCTACTCAACCACAGCATCCGAGTGTATAAAATATGAATGACTTCTGGTCAACTTGGCAATGCATATTTCGGTCAGTGTGAGTGTAACTTCAATTACCATACCTCAAAGACCCTCTGGCAGCTTATGACACACACTGTACCTCGTCCTGAAAACATCCCTCAACTCTCTTAGCTGTAGGCTAGGGGGTGTGTGTACACTTACAAACTGTATGTGTGCGAGAGAACAGAGAGAAATCTCTGGGATGTGTCAAACCCAAGGAATGAAGGAAAGATATGCAGCACCGGGTGTCCCTTGGCACAAAGGAGTTTTCCAATTACTCACTGCGCCTGAGAGCTTAGCAGGCGGCCACAGCCATGAAGGGTAAGAAAGACAACTTCAGCATGGAGAATGCTCTTTTTAGGGAAATCAATATTCAAAAAAAGTCCCAAAATCCAACTGAGTAATGGAAGGTAGAAATCATTATCGTAATGAAGAGCGGCAGGTGACAGTGTGTTCGGATGACACTGGCCGGTGTTAATGAGCACGGTGGAAAGTTCATGCTGGACAGATGTTACGTGAGGTTCTGGACATCATTAAAAAGGATTCATTTTGTGCTATCTCAATTAATTCACCTTGTCTCTTCATCTTTCATGATTCTGTCCTTTTCAAGAAAGCCATTATTCAATAATCCCTTTATGACAAAGCTAAATTGACTTCACTATTTGCTAGAGCTTTCTCAAAAATCTCACACCTGCAGGTCCAATAAAATTCTGCCCATCTTCCAAAAAAAGTTTCATCATTCTCTACTTTCTATCGAAAACACTAAAAGAAAAAATAAATATAAAACTGGTTACACATGTGCTCAAGCTATATTAAACTGTGGTGCTCATGTGGGTGATGCAGGTTTGAATCTGACCTTTCTCACAATCTACCAGTAATTTCTTGTCACTCTAAGAGTAAAAAATAGGGCTGGGTCTTATATCGAGTTTATAAAAATAAACAACATGGGATGAGGCAATACCATTTCTATCGATACACAGTTGTTCGATAAGAGCGCATAATAGCAGAGGACACACAGTTAGCTGCTGCAAGGAAAGTGCATAATCCAATTTTTCCTAAACATGAGACATGCTTTATATTAAGGCTTTCAAAATAACTCGTAAGATATAACGTGTTTAGTTTAACGTGGCTTATGCCGTCAGGTGATCTAACAGGTACTTGTGCTTTTTAATTCGTTTGAGATGTGGTGTTTTCATCAGAGGATAACTAACATTTCACATGTTTATTCTCCATATGTAAATGTTATAAAGCCATGCAAATGTTTTCATTTTGCTGTTAGGATTGGACTAGCCTCATAAAAACAAGTCTCCGCTGAAACTTTCACAGACTTCATTGAACCAGAGCACCGCATGCATGGCACGGACAAACAGACGGACCGCAATAATTCTAAAATAAACATTGATAAATTAATTTTTGGACATTAAAAGTTACAAGTATATTTTCTTGATAATAGTAGTAACTGAAAAGTGTCTCTTGTAACAGGTCGGAGTAATCAAATGTAGGCCAAAGCTGGGTTTACACTACAATTTCGCAGTCTGAGGCAAATTAAGCAAATCCTAAAAGATTCCTCTAATCCTAGGCTAAAATCTGAAGTCTTTGATTGTTAGTTTGACAGGCTCACCAACAGAAGATTAAGGACCGTTGCGATCAAATTTGACCTACAATCAAATTCTGGCAGTGTCAGAAGATTTGACTCGAACTCCTGCAGTGTGATGACTGCCAAATTTTCTTTGTTTTTCAGGACAAGCCATGACCAAAATTAACGTTGGAGAGTTTCTTTGTAGCTACCATTTCAATCCCAAATGTAATGCAGCTCACTGTCATGGATTGATGAAGTAAAACTCCAGAGGAGTTTCCTTGCGTACATCAGTTTTTAACGCATCATGAATGCTGTACAGTCTGATGAGAACCAAGATCTTATTGTGACAAGGCTTACAGGGGGATCATGTATTGTACAGTCTGACAAGAAACAATCATAAAGGACTATCATAAATCGTACAGTGTGCACCCGGCTTAATATAATCACTAAGCTTGGATTAGTGAATGTGTGTTCCTCGTACAGTTATATTAATTTATTTTTATTATTCTATAAAAGCATTGTTTTTGTTTTTAGATTGTAACATTGTTACAATATTAGAATATAATGAATAATTGCAACCCTTCTTGCACATAGGCCTAATAGAATAGCCTACTATTGGGTACACCAAATATTAGTTTCCAAAACCTTCAAAATGAACATTGTTTGCAGGACTATATTAGGCATGTGAAGAAAAAATATGTAATTAGGGATACTCCGATCAGGATTTTTGCAGCTGATACCAGAGTACCGATTTCTTGTCATGGTGATCGGCCGATACCGATTCCTATGCTTAATTGACTTAAGTTAATATAAGACAAATAAACAAAAATGGAACAGTTTAATGCAGCCCATAAGGTTTACTTAAACATTGTCCAATACTGTGGAGGACAAAATAAACATTTAGTCTCCTAAAATGGAGAAGTCTGATGTAACTTAAACATCGTCCAATACAAGTCTGAGAAGGACAAAACAAAGCGGATTACTAGTTACCGTTGCCTTTTTTGCAGTTGCCAGTTTTTCATATTCTCCATACGTCTCGCGGTGGCTCCGTCTCTAAGTGACGAATCAGGTTCGATGTATTAAATGTTTTGGACAATGCTCCTCCACGTGAGATTTCTTTGGAAAATACACAGCAAATAGCAAATTTAAAAAAAAAAATTCCTAAACATCGTAGTAGTTCCACACCGGCGGAGACATGACTGTGCGGCAAATGATTTAAGTCCCCACGCATCATACGTCCTCACGCGTCGACGTCATCAAATCGCGAATCGGTTTGTAAGATCGGCCAAGTTAGTGAGTACCGATCGAGTCATAAAATGTTATTATCAGCCGACCAATCACCGGCCGATCGATCGGTAGCATCCCTAGTAATTACAGAAGAAAAAAATCAAGTTTTTTTGTTATCCAAATTTGGATTGTGTTTTGCAGGGGTACAGGAACATGTCACTCACTGGCTTTGTGAAAACATGCCCATAAAGGCTCTTTGAATCAACACATTCACACAGACTAAAAATCTTGCGAAGTAAAAAAATCTTGCGCCTAAATTTGGCAGGAGGAACCGAAATGAACAATGTGCATTTTGGTCATGTTTACCAAGTACTGGAGCAAATTGCCACCACCCAAATAATTTTACCACAAAGTACTGCCTAAAATAACACTAAGAAATACAACTCATCACCCTGTAGTAGCCCAAGACTGGTTGCCCTGAAGCTAAGCTGGGCTGAGCCTGGTTAGTACCTGGATGGGAGACCTCCTGAGAAAACCAGGTTCCTGCTGGAAGAGGTGTTAGTGAGGTCAGCAGGGGGCGCTCACCCTGTGGTCTGTGTGGGTCCTAACGCCCCAGTGTAGTGACGGGGACACTAGACCGTCAAAGAGCACCGTCCTTCGGATGAGACATTAGACCGAGTTCTTGACTCTCAGTGGTCATTAAAAATCCCAGGATGTCCTTCGAAAAATCGTCCATCCTGGCCAAATTTGCCCCTTGGTCTCTGTCCATCATGGCCTCCTGAATCATCCCCATACTGATTGGCTTCATCACTGTTCTGCCACAATATGGCTGCCGTCGCATTCATCCAGATGGTGCTGCACAGACTTAGTGGGTGAGGAGATTTCCCCTTCCACATGTGAAGCGCTTTGAGGTCCCAGAAAAAGCGCTATATAAATGTAACGAATAGTTATTACTATTATTAATGCAACCAGATAGGACTGGAATATGGATTCATTTAAATGCCTCTGATTCCCCATTGCATTCATATTTAATAAGATTAATTCTGCAGCCCTAAAGTACACACACAAGCATTTGTTTTATGATGGAATTTTTGTATAGGGTTTCATATCAATAATACATCACTGAAAGCCTGGTCTTTATTTATAACCCATACACTTATGACTTCAACTCAACACACCCACACACACGCCCAGAACTGAGCAACATTACCAATTATCCCTAATGAACAGACCGACAGTCATTATGGGGCTTTCAACAGCCGCGACGACCATTCTCAGAACAGTGAATAAGATCGGTGTCAGATAAGTGTAGTTCTGTCACAAAAGTACAATTCAGAGGGAATCACTTCCTACAATTACGTCTGGCAGCTTAATTCTCGCTACCATAACTCACACACACAGCATTGTGGGTTAAAAAGAACTGTTCAGTACTGTATTATGGCACAAAGGAACAAAACGTGCGGGCCGAAAGGTAATAACCCTTGCTTGTCTTATCAATATTCTGCTCACTCATTTATAGGCTAAACAGAGGGCTCCTTTCATCTATCTAATCGTGTGTCCAGCATACGCACCAGGCACTGTCTAATTAGTTAATTCTCCGTGGAGGCAAAGGGGTGACGACCATCAAGGCTGAACAAATCAAAGTGTCCTAGTACACCCCCTCCTTCTTCCTTCTTCATCTACCCTTCTCTCTCTCCTTTCTATCTCCCTCTCTGTATCGCTCGTGGAAAAAATCATCATGGTGATACCACTGTGCTGGAAATCTCCCTCATTAAATTACACACACTATCAGATGGTGGAAGCACTCTCCCTTCCAGTCTTTAATTGAGATCTATATCAGCCTGTGACATTTTTTAACAAGGAGGTCAAATAGGGATTAATTGCTACATGCAATAACATTCAAGGCTGTTCAAAACGTTGAGAGCTGTCTACCTAGAAAGCCAAAAATAAACAAAATAAAAGGCAACGTAGCACGCATCCATAATGATAATGCAATCCCACAATGCAGTGCACCAAAAAAGAAGTATAAATGTGTGTTATAATTACAAGAGTCTCCAACCTCGATTCACTGGGAATTCGTACGAATTTTACGAGGTGGCTAATTCGTAACAATTCATACGACCTCACTCGTACAAATTAGTATGATTTTGCTAAATCGTACATATTTTACGAATTGGCCAATTCGTATGAATTCGTACGAATGACCTACCCCTAACCCCGCCCCTAAACTTAACCGTCACGTGGGTTTAGACAAATCGTACGAATTTGTACGAGTGAGGTCGTACGAATTAGCCACTTTTTAATCACTCGTATCGAATTCGTACGAATTGGTCGTGAGATAGGGTAGGAGTCTCAGGTAGCTTTGTAACATGCTGTTACTAACATAAAACTCTATTGCAATTAATTGATTCAAGTTAGAAAAAAATATTCGTTTACATTAGATTTTGTGTACATGAGTGCCTTTTTGATTCCACTGTGCAGATGTTTTAACGCAAATACCCATCCCGAACGCATGCCTCCTAGGTTGAGACAGAGATAATTTGTCATGCCATACAAATCTTATAATCTGCAAAATCTTATCAGACTAATAGAGACACAGGTGCTTCGAGAGAGGCGGTTATAGTTTGTCTTACTGATAGAAATAAATGTGTCTCCTAAAATACTCGAATAAGTTTAGACCAAAACCACTGAGGAATTGGTGTGTATTTGTGATACTCTTGTAGAGACAGACATTATCCTTGAACCCAAGTTCTGCCTCATTCATCACTGTGCATTAAAATACATTCAAAGTACCTTACTGTTTTACTATTCATAGGGTTGACATATTCTACCAGTACCAGTCAGTACTAAATAAATAAATAAATACAAATTACTGGTTGTAATATTCAGTAGGCCTACATGCTGATACATGTGATTATAAAGTGAGGCTCTTCTCTTGCTTTATACTTATAACCTATTCACAATCTCAACACAAGTTTAGTTTATGCACCCAAGTACACTGCATTGTTTCTGGATTGACAACCGCATTTAAATCGACTGTAATCGGAAACTGCAATGATAACCGGACAATGCAACAACAACAAAAATGACGTAGGGCAACACTTAATTGAATAGCTTTTGCTCTGGTACTAAAACTCGCAAAATTGACAGTATAAAACGAGCAAATGTTTTAACCACAAGGCAACGAGATTTAAATGAGAAAGCACAATAGAGTGCCGAAGTGATGACGTCACTTTGTAGGACAACTCGGAAGCTAGCGCCGCATTGGTTCCCTCGATTCAAAAGCTATGCATTTTCCCCATAGACTTTTGGAAAATCGCAAAAAATAAAGATGTGTTCAACAAAGAGTTGTGACCCTTACACGTTCTGTCTATCAAGATAATCTGTACGCTACGTTCACATCGTGAAATTCGTGTCGTACCGCTGTCTAGTTTGACGCTCTGACCTCTTCTGAATCCATTCGCACGTCAGAATCGAAATCCGTTGGCAGCCATTTTTTTTCTTTGACCGAGCATTCATCGAGTCACCTCTTCGTATTTCTGTTTTCATCAGATGCGATTCACGTCAAATCGTGTGAATGCACAAATAGCACTAACTAAATCATTCGTGCTTAACGCGCCAGATGCTCAATTCGTGCGAACTTGACACGCAAATGAGGCATATTCGCGTCTACCGCTCTACGCCTCATTCGCGCCGCAGGAATTTTTGCATGCGTAACGCATCTTTGCATGGACTTAACATTTAAATCCGTTCGCGCCTGACGCGCTATTTGTGTCCAGTGTGAACGTACCATTACAAGTTAATCCAAAATGTATACATTTTGAAGCCTATATTAAGTTAAAAAAAAACACAAGCAGGCACAAAGTTTAAAAAACCACAAGCTGGTTATAACAGGTGTGTTTTATGTCATAGATCAAAACGTGAAAATATTTAGAGGCTTTGTTAACCACAGACCTCATTTCAGGCGATTTAGCAAAAACCCATTCAGAAAACCCATAGACTTTAGGGCGAGGGAACCGGAAGTGCTAAAATGCTAGCTCACTTCTGCGTTTTGGCCTACAAGGTGACGTCGTAACTTCGCACTCTTTAGGTAAGCAAAAGCTAGTTACAAATCTCTTGAAAAATAGCTCCCGAATAAAAAAAAAACATGGAATTTCAATTATTCACAAGAGCATAAAAGACACTGTCCATGCGTTTCAACTCTGACCATTTAAGACTGTTTTCATGTGAGACAATACTTTTCATAAAATATTAGGTTAAGACTAAATTATAAGAGGAACTGTTCCCAGTTCAGCATTTAATTACTACACTTTCCAAATTGAATAAATAAAAAGCAAACAGCACATGGTTTCCTAAAAACACTAATCATACTTGGTTTTAAACACCTATAGCTTTATAAAGTAATGTTAAATGTATTATTCTGTAGCCTGTGTGGTGAAGATAATGATTTTGTTTGAGAAATGCTGCCGTTTCATTGAATGTGTGTGTCTGTGCGTCCGTCTCAGGGAATGGTGACCCACTGTCTCTCTCTCTCTCTCTCTGACTTGCAGATGCCTTACAAGGCCATTCCTTTCCCGTGCGTGCGTTAGATCTGGTTTCTGCTCATCGCTGGATCCATTTCCGCTGCTCCTGTCGGCACATCAGCTGCCTTAAAACCACACACGCACGCACGTCTACACAAACTGCCTGTTGACACAGCGCAGGGCACTTTTCCACTGCACACCCCCCTCAGGAGTTCAATCCCATGGTGCCCTTCCTCCAGTATGCACTCACAACCACATGCACACTTGTACTCAGCTCTTCACTTGCTCCCTTTGACCCCAAAACAGACAAACCATTTATCAGACAAGGGTCACACAATGTCACTCTGAGGTCTTATCAACAGTGCAGCTTTGATTGGACAACTAACAATTATCTTGAAAATTGAGCATGGACCAGCGTTTCCTGCACCTCTATTAGTGCTGCCGTTAGGTATACAGCGTCATGCTAGAAAGATACATTTTATCTTAGTTGTAAGTTTGCAGTCTGAATGCAGTGCGATATAAAGATTTGATTAAAGGCTAAATAAAACCCTAAACCAATTTGTGTAGTTAATGATCTGTAAGAATGGGGCTTTATTAGTGCTGATCACTGATTCGAGTAACTTTTTTGACAAGACATTTGAGTATAAAGTGTTTTAATTCTGCAATATATGGTGTAAAAACGTCTTAGTGCTGCCCTCTGCAGGTTGAACGGTGGCTACTGCAGTTGAATTTTCCTATTGGATGTTTGCGGTCGCAAGCATGAGAGCTGACGTAAGCAGGTTCCAGCTCACCACGCCCTTGGTACGAGCTCACCACGCCCTTGGCAGTATAAAAACCAACTTGTTTCATCAAATGTGACGTATTGATGTGAGTGATCATGTATATTTTAATCACAATTTATGGTTTGGCTAAAGTTAATCCTCTGGGGTTCGAACAAATGCGCCGGTGCATTTTGCTGGATTTTTTCACATAGCGCTATTAACATCAACTCGACAAAACTCATCAGATGCCATTCGCGATGCGGAAGTTAAGACCGCAGTTTGAGCCAGCGGTTCGAATTGATATGGCCCTGTGTCCACAGACAGATATTCAAAACTTCTCAGTTTCTCACTTCCACTAAAAAGATAGCAGATTTTTATGACATCACCGCGGACTTCAGCTTCTCATCACATCTTCTGTCCAGTCAAATGCTCTCTTGAATCTAAAGCTCCTCCCCATATGCTATAAATACCACCTAGCCAAAGCGACCATTGACACATCAAGGGATGGAGATGTGAGTTCAGTTGCTCAAACGCTCGAGTTTTATTACGCTTTCCAACGTTGATTAAGAATGAAATAGCTAGAATTTATTCGCACCTATACTATAGAATACAACATATCATCAGTGCTCGGCTTTGCTTCCATGGCGCTGTTAGGCCGGATTCACATATGGAGCCTAAAAATGTGTAGAAAACGCTGGGCGCGCCACATTCTCCTTTTTCCAAAGCGCTAGGGCGGTTGCACTCCGGTTGGTTCTTGTCATGTGACCTACTGTGCGTTATGGTGCGCTTGCGGCATTCTGAAAAGTTGAGATGTTTTTATCTCGATGCGGTGCGGATGTGCTTGGAAAAAACGAGCGTGTCGCACCGCGACTGTGTCGCTTCCATTATGAGCGCGCATACCGCGCGTTTACATTTGAAATAACAAACTTGAGCGCTCAAAAGACGCGCTATGATTGTGAACAGGCCCTTAAGCACTTGCAGTCTGTTAGGTAAACTAAACGCTATAAGAGAGCCTAAGTCCCGCCCTCCGCTTCGGTTCATGGGACCTTATTTCGGAAAAACAATTCATGGTAGTCAATGGCGAGAGATAACTTATATTTTTATTCCATCTGAACTGTGTCCTGGATTACACACATGATGTTTGTCAATTTAAAAAGATAATTATGAAAGCCAAGAAAGTCGCATTTCGTCTTAAAACAGAAGAGTAACTTTTAGTTTTATGTGAAAAACCCTCAATGAACTACATCTCCCGGGAGGCAAAACAACGGGCGAGTATCAGCTGCTGTGTGTGTGTGTGCAGTCTGGAACAACACACTCATGACGGTAACGTTACGATTATAATGGAAGACTATAGAAACAATGACATAGCCTCAGTAAAGTTCGCTTCATTCATTGAGAGAAAATGTGCGCCTTTGGGGTTTGTAGTCTTTGTAATTACGTATTTTCACAGTCTTATACTCAACAGTTTTACATCAAACTGCGACTTCTGACTTTAAAATGTATCTTTTAAATTGACAAACATCATATGTGTAATTCAGGGATCAATTTAAATGAAATCAAAATATTTGTTATCTCTCGCCATTGACTACCATTCAATATTTTTCCGAAATAAGGTCCCATGGTGGTCTACCGGAAGGGGAGGGACTTAGGCTCTCTATTGGCTATTTGAAAGGGGGGAGAAATTATTCAATATGTCCCGCCTTAGCTTCCTGAAGTATAGTCATATAGTATAATCATATAGTAAAATCATTTTGTTTAAAATGACTTCATTCAGCCCAGTTATGTACACTGTAGCGCAGACATATGAAGGTCTGTTGTGCTCATGGGTACCCGGGTCCAAGTCTGGCCTTGGTCTATCTTTTACCTGTCCCTCTTTACTCGGCCTGTGCTTTTCTGTCAATTCCCCACTATGTTGCCTAATAAAGGCATAAACCAAATAAATAAATAAATGATTAAATCAGCACAGATGTCTTTGTAGTTGCTTTGCTGTTTGCTAGATTCTGACTTTGTGCAACGTGCCAGTTCTTTTATGGGATTGTTCACCTCTCCTCATTAGTCAGACAGAGTTAAATTCAGCGGCCAAGATGCAACCAAGTCACGGGCCAAAATCAGTTGGCACAGTGGGACGTATTGCCTGTAAACTGGTTGATATTCGATTATTGCCAAACCAGCAATAAACAATGTACAATGGGTAATGCTGCCAGCAGAAGACCTCAGGCAGTCTGAAGACCTCAAGAAACTTGTTTAAAATACTTCTTTTGGAAAAAAGAGAGGTTCTTCCGTCTCTGTTTGGTTCTTCCTTTCTCAAACACTCTCCCCAGAAAGGCTTTCTTTGTCATGCAAACAGCAGACAGTAAATCAGATGTCCTGATGGCGCAGTGGCAGATGGGTGCGTGCAGGCTCAGGAGGAGGAGCGGGCTTTGGCTTAATCGAGCTCAAATTCCCCCTCTGTTAGCAATGTCAGCTTTTCCCATCAGCAAGAGAGCAGGCCAAGAATAGCTCCGATCGGTTGGAGAGCGAATGGAGGGAAAAAAGGTGAAAGAGTGAGAGAACAAATGAAAAAGATGAATGCCACTATTGGCATTTAATAGAATACAGGCAAAAATCCCAGTACATAAATAAATGAAATGTTTAAAATCTGTTTGACTTTATTACAAATCATTTCTGATCACTGGATGTAAATTTAAGTAATTTTATATGCATAACTTGCATGCATATAAAATGCATGCAGGTTATGCGTACATGCAAAAAATTAAACTGTTTTCAACTTTGACAATAAGATATATATATATGAAGAGTTCAGATGCAAAAGCCTCTAAATGCCATTTTAAATTTTCTTTTAAAATGACAATTTTTACCAAACTTGTATATTTAAGTTCAGTAATTTCACTTAAACTGACAATTAATAGGTAACTCTTCATTGCCATTTAAGTGAAATTACTGAACTTATATATACAAGCTTGATAAAAATGATCATTTTAGAAGAAAATTTCAAATGGCACTTAGAGGCTTTTGCATCTGAACTCTTCATATATATATATACATATATATATATATATATATATATATATATATATATATATATATATATATATATATATATATATATACATATATATGGTATTCAATATTATATCAACTTACTAAAACTCTAGCAGGTAAAGTGAAGTAAACACTAGTAATTAAATGTATCCATTTCAAATAGGATAAATAATCTAGAAGACGTGTTTGAATTGAGTGATGTCAGTCGAAGAGGCAGAGCGAGATATGAATTTTGTTTTATTTGGAACAACAAGCACCAATTAATTGTGCACAATGAGACCAGGAACATGCATTAAGAAATTAAACAAGGTCCATTTTAATTTGATGTTGATTTTAAGATTAAGACTGAAAGTGGAGGAATGTCAATAAATCCATAAAGAGAAAGACAAATCCATTCTCAGGTTTATTTTGCCCCTCTAAATCTCCACAGACAGCCGGTGTGACCTAACGATGCTGAAAGTCAGCTACATCTGCCACCGTTGACTCCCTCTGCCCTCAGGAAATGCCACACACACAACTCTTAAAACGATTATTCAAGTGCTAAATCCTTGCAACAGGCCGTGAGAGTCAAATTAAGGCCTCTGGGACCGATGTGGACCATAAAAGAGAGACTTAAAGCCTCGTTCATTCCAATAAAGATAACTATATTAGAGTCCAAACCAGTGGACGATATCCTTCTGTTTATTATAATCGTGTTTGACTGCCGCTTTAAATGCTCAAGCTCGTGACAGCAGGATGAATTCTGATTGGCTGTATATGTTTTATCGTTAATCAACTGGATAAAAATAATCGTTTCCCTGTGCAGTGAACTATTCTTTAAAATTTAAAACAATTTTAAGATCTAGCCTGTTTTAAGATCTTTATTGTTTTCTTTATATAGTTATCGTTCTTGGTGTGAACAGGTCTTAAAACTGGAAGTAACAAAGACAAAGAGTGACCAAGAGACATTCGCACTTTGACCTCTCGACCCGAGCATCTGTCATCTCTTTTTTGGGTAGAATATATCTTCAGACAGTCCAGCCTATTTCTTTTAGGTCCTCTACAACATGACCCCCATAACATGTTGGGGAAGAAGGCAGACATACTGTGTGACATCTGTCTCGTAAGTCACACTGTTTAGTGGAAATTTTAAACCAACAATATTTTAGAGCAGTGGTTCTCAAACTAATTTGGCCATGGGACCCACAATAACTCATGGATATGCAAATCCTTCCCAGAAACACACAACTGAAACTACCACACTAACAGCAGGGCTCGACATTAAGGCTTGTCCGCTTGTCCGGGACGAGTGGATTTTTTGTAGGACAAGTAGAAGAGAAAATTAGTTGTCCAGACCGGACAAGTTAAATTTCAAACAAAATAAAATGCCATGTTAATTCACGTTATATGCCACTCGTTACGTCTATTTTACAGATTTAATTTTACCGATTTGAAACTGAACACATACTTTCATGTTGCCTGTGAATGTCCTGAATGTAACTCACAAGACGTGCGCCAGTATAATGCGCATGCACAGACCGCGCCAGAAGTTCTCTTCGCACTTGAACGAACATCAACAACACACACAATAAAGCCAAAATGTAATTTGTCAAGTATCTTCATAACATAAGAGCAGTCTTATGATGGACATAAAGAGCTGTGACTCGTGAGAAAATGAGGCGCGTGTGATATCCGCGTCTCTGTCCACAGGCTACTCTTAAAGGGCCAGCTACCAATAAAGCGTTGGCAGTAGAGTTAATGAAAGAACAAAGAAAACAGAGAAAATTACTCACTGCTCTTAACTAAAGAACTTGTGTAGCTTAAATAAGTAGTAGTCTATATATAATTTATGCAGCACAGACTGTTTGATAACTTCATTCAATTTCTGTATGTCCTAATTTTTATCCAGACATTAAAGCGCCAGTCTGTAACTTTAGTTGGGCACAAGAGGGCGCCGTTTCCAACAATAACAAAGGCGAATGTATATGACGCAGTAACGAGCTGAATGATGGGACTTGCTGTCAAGCTGATGGATCTAATAATGTTTAAGGATAAGTGAAAACACTCATGTTTTTTAACATTATAGTGGTATGAAGCAGGTCGCGATTGCTAATAAGATACATATATCACACGCGAGTCCCGCGGATATAAAGGAATAAGGACATTTCATCCTATTGAACTACACGCAAGTGCTGGATTACTCACACAGGTCAGTTTATTAGATGAATTTAATTTGTGAGGGAAACGCAGCGCTGTTCCACTTGGAATAACGTTACACTATCACACTAAACAGCATTTAAATGTGTATTGAAAGTCATAATGTTATTCTACGTGTTACTGTAGTTGGTTTGCTATACGAACTAGCAGCTAGATCAACATAAGAATAACATACTGACCATATTCTAACATTTCATCATGTCAAGCTAACGTTATAACATTGATTTGTTTTATAATTTTGCTCACCTTCCAATGAAGCTGTAATGTCGTGACTCGTGAGTTCTGTCAAGTCCAAATTAGTCACGGACGCTACGTAGCTCTCTGAGTGGAAGTCAGTCTCGGACGCTCAGCTATCGGCATCTCAAAAACATCATGCTGATATTGATCCTCATTCTAGTCTGCTTGCCATGGTCTGTGTTTGAACAAAACAAGAACTGGGTGCCGCTAGATGTTACTCACTATGCAGTTGTCCGCGTCTGTCGCCATGTTTACGTCATGGCTATGGCAATACGAGCGGAAACGAGGATAGCCGAGAATAGCCGAGGAAAGCGCGATATTGCGTCATTTACAGGCGACATTTTTTTCCGGGACGGACACTTTTTAAAATTGGAATTTCTCTGAAATAAAAGAACTTTGGAGACTTTGGGGATATTGTAAGTACACAACTGCAGGGAATATATTACACCGTGCAAGTGATTTTTGGATATTTTGTTACAAAATCCTTACATATTGGAGCTTTAATGGCTATTGCTAATTTCAGAATTATCACTAATCTGTGTGTGCATTTGGTATAGAACCAAACAAGTTGACTCATTTGTTTATTATATCGCAATCGCATATCACAACCGCAATATTGACCTCAATAATCGCAATATGACATTTCCCCAAAATCGTGCAGCCCTAGATAAAATTATAAATCTTTACCCGGACAAGTGACTTTTGTGCATGGACAAGTGAAACATAGATGCACTTGTCTGAAGGATAAGTGCCTCAAAAAGTTAATGTCAAGCCCTGCTAACAGTAATAGTTAGGGATGCACCGATATGAACATTTTGGTTGTAACCGATAATTCTTTAATTTTGAATCCAAATTTTGATACAAGTTGAGAGCCTAATACAAAAACAATAGTCTTACCATAAAAAGCCATGCCCCAAGCACACTGGCCATTCATTGTGTGAATGAATGGCCAAAATTAATTAAAAAGGTTTCAGTGTTTTGTTGAAAACAGTGTCATGTAAACTGCCCCAAAATTTTGTTCTTTTACTACAAACACTGGGCCACCGGTTGAGAAGATCGTTTTTCGCGTGCGGTGTGAACACTCACATTGGCGCCCATTGTTTAGTCACGAGGCGTTAAACGTCGACGAATATCGCGCGTGAAATTAGTCCCGGTGTGAACAGGCCTTTAGACTCCATAACCAACATCTTTTACGGTCAAAGCAATGAACATCACCAGGTAACAGACACCGCAGTTTATATATGTGTTTTCATATTTTTGTTTTGGCACAAACAACTTCGCCCCACACAGAAATGAAAAATAAATAAGTTTCAACTTGTGTGTCTCTGTTCTTTCTCTCTCTCTCTCTCTCTCTCTCTCTCTCTCTCTCTCTCTCTCTCTCTCCCTCTCTCTCTCTCTCTAGGGAATTCAGTCCTTACAAAATAAGTGCAATCTTTCACATTTCAACCTGAGGCAATATGTGATAGCCACAAGCTATTTTCAGACAATGTGCCAAGCAATTTCAGATGCTGGTCTCACAGCAGCGTGTGTCGCTGAGAAAGAACAGTGTGTGCATGTGTGTGAGGGACGGAAGCGACAAGATGATCGCATGAGGAAACAAGCATCATAGTTATGCTCTTTGTTCTTGTGAAGGGAAAGTGGATATCATTGTATAGATCACACACTTAATTATAGGCTAGATAAAGCCAAACAGAACTTGTGTAACACATTAACATTAGAAGGAAGCAAAAGCAGATGTATGTACACCTTTACAGAAATTGAACCATGCAAAAAAAAGGAGTTAATCCAGATGTAGTTTGTAAAGTAAAATAAAATTGTGGTAGCTTATCCAAAGTAATAACATAATTGATATAACAGATTTGAAAATTCATGGTTTTTGCAGTAGGCCTAGTATGAAATTTTTGGCAAGTTAAAAACTTCAGTTACCACAGTTTTTGGTCAATGAATTGCCATGAATTTTCCATAATTGTTTCAGTGGTTCATGGATGTATGTACCGTACTATTAAAGGGTTAGTTGACCCAAAAATGAAAATTATGTCATTAATGACTCACCCCCATGTTGTTCTAAGCCCGTAAGACCTTCAAAGCACAGTTTAATTAAGATTTTTTAGATTTAGTCTGAGAGCTTTCTGTCCCTCCATTGAAAATGTATGTATGATACTGTCCTTGTCTTAGAAAGGAAATGGACACTATCAAAGTAGTCCATGTGGCATCAGTGGGTTAGAATGTTTTAAAGCATTTTTGGTTGAAGTACACTAACCCTTTAATACTACTACTAATAATAATAATAATAATAATACAAATAATAATAATAAATAATAATAATTTTATGGAGATTGTATTGCTAAACAAATATTTTCAAGCTTTACATAAGTACATCTAAAAAGTTGTTATTGATCTTTTTATATTTGTATTGTTATACATTTATAAACGTCCATGACTCCTGATACTTCCAGGTTTGTTAATGGTTGTGGGAATGCTGTGGTACGCTAAATAGCCTATGTGTAAAAAAAAAAATCTTTTGAGAGTATTTTAACCAAATAAGTTATAGAACAATACTTCCCATATGTAGTCCCAATATTTGTATTATTCTTCTATTTAAGTAAAATTCTGCCCATTGAATCAATTTTTCAGTTTACTCTAAGGTAATCAGTTCACTCATCTTTTCTAGGCTCATTACTAGACGGTTATTCCAGTAAGATTAATCAAAGTTCAAATTAACCAGTCATCTATTTGACTCCAGAACCGTTCGGACGGATTAAATTCGATTGACATGTGTTTCGTACCCAACGGTTAAGTGAACCGACTCAATTGAATCATTGAATGATCCGACTCACAAGAACGATTCGTTCGCATCGCTATCACAGATAGACCGTGTGAAACTGCGGAAGTCTCTCTACAAGACACCTGCTGCAAGATGATTATCAACCCTTATTTAACCGACTCTAGAACTGTGTCTGTTGGAAAAAGATAACAAAACAAACCCACGGTTAGTACTAACCATCAATGACACTTGACGTTACATTCACTGCACGGACACGGGTTAACTGAGACAATTAAAACAACAACGTGTTTCAGTTTCTTACAACATTCAAAACAAGAAAACACGTGCAGTTTATGTAACAACCTTCAGCATATGTTTGCAAACAAATCTAAACGAGGAAGCGGGAAGCTCTTTTCAGAACTGGAGAAAGAGAAAGCAACTTTTTAAATGGAACTTGTCGCAACCGTTGAGCCAAACGCGCTTATGCGCGAACCTCCAGGGCTGGAGGGAAAAAGCCGCAAACACGAGCTCAGAAAGACTCAAAAGCGCTACTTACTGGTGAAAGACGAAATGTTAAATAATCCAAGAGTATCCTGATGTGTAGGAGCCTGAATGTTCAGACTAATATCGTGGTGTCAGTGGGACTCGCTCTTCTCCGCTAGCTGCCTCTCACTCACGCGCACTCAGATGAATGAGGAACGCGCAGAAGCGTGCACGAGCTCAATTCATTATTCACACGGAGGACAGTGAGACTGCCCAAGTTTCCCAACATCGATCTTCTGTGGTTATACATTTTGCATGAAAATATTTACGGGATCATTTTAGTGGAGTTTTGACTTGCTATCAAGTTGCATGCAAATGCCCTAACCTCTAAAGGTAACTTAGCTACTAATAATTAACACCAAACCTGTACTGTTTACCCCCGAGTAAGAAAAATAGGCTATTTAAAACAGCTAGATAAATATAGCTAAACAAACATAAGATTTTTTTAGACGTTTGCATGAAAATAAACTAGGCCTAATGATAAATGTACACATAAGCTACATTCACATACATAGCTACACATACAAAAAAAATATTGTTGGTGTAACTTAAAAAGGTAAGTGGTTGCCTCAAAATAGAAAATTTGAGTTAATGAAGGAGATTGGTTTAATGAATAGAAAACTCAAAATATTATGTTATCTGAACCACACTAATTAGGTGATTTGACAAAAGATAAAACGTTGTGATAAATCATGACAATATTTTTTACAGCGAGGATAGGCCTACAATACTAAATGTCCTGGTGTAAAAGGCCCCTTGGATATTATTATTTTCTCTTATTAGGCTATATTATATAGCTAACAACAAAACCACTGCTTAATTTTCCTAAATAATGCAATAAATAGTTTTGAATTGAAATTGAATTTAATGTGGTGA